>CM044319.1:16357500-16790000 GCA_024291935.2 Okapia johnstoni
TTAGAATCCCCACTCTCATAGGGGAACTTACTTTAGTTTTTCTAGCAATATACTAATTTTTAATAATATGTTAGAAGATAGTTCATTTCTCCTCTCCAAGGCACAAACACAAAATCTTGCTTAATAATGAATATATTTTGTATTTCAGATACATTATTATTTTATGCATTTATTAATTTATTCAAAAAATGTTTATTGAGCACCTACCATGTGCTTATCACTGAGCTATGCTTTAGAGATACAAATAAAAACAAACATGAGATAAGGTCCCCACTTTTCTGTCCAGTCTAGGCATCAGGCAGAACAAAGGCAGAGGAATATATGCAACCCCAGATGAAGACATCTGAGTCATACTAGGTGGACGTAATCGGCCTCCCAGAGCTTCTGACTTTGATTCTATCCTTGAAGAAGAACTAGAATGAACTAGGCAGCTCCAGGCAGGTGTTCTGTGTGTAAGGACACAACACTTCTAGAAAGTAGGTATAGTTTGGTACAGATGGAACCAAGGATGAGTGAGGAAAAGAAGCAAGAGATGAGGTTAGAGAAATAGTCAGTGGTTGCAGTGGTAGAGGAAGGATGGTTTGGAGGTAAAATGTTTTAGATCAGAATTCTAGAAAGCATTGCGTAATAACTGTTCTTCTTGTAATGACAGACTAGTAGCCTTTAAAGAATTTTTTTAGCACATCTATAAGTTTCAAGTCATGTACCAGAAAAAAAAATTAAATATATAACAACATTATTTATGAGAAATTTGCAAGGTAGATATTATTATTCTCACTTAAATTTGGGAAAACTGAGCTTGGCAAGGTTAAATACCTTATCCAAGTTCATGAAGATAATACCTAACAAAACCATTACTAGGATTAAAATACTAGTGGTCAGATTTTAAAATCTACGTTTCTTTCATCAACATCTTCATAGTCTGTAGGCATCCTGCAAGCTGCCTTTTCACAGCATTTAACTAGGGCCTGAATTGGTGAACCCAAGTTACAACCAACTGTTAATGCAATAGAGGAGAATTTGTCTCACATATATTTTCCAATTTGAATTATCTTGGAGCTTGGGTTACTAGCTTCCCTGATAGCTCAGTTGGTAAAGAATCCACCCGCAGTGCAGGAGACCCTGGTTCAATTCCTGAGTTGGGAAGATCTGCTGGAGAAGGGATAGGCTACCCACTCCAGTATTCTTGGGCTTCCCTTGTGGCTCAGCTGGTAAAGAATCCGCCTGCAATGTGGGAGACCTGGGTTTGATCCCTGGGTTGGGAAGATCCCCTGGAGAAGGGAAAGGCTACCCACTCCAATGTTCTGGCCTGGAGAATTCCATGGACTGTATAGTTTATGCAGTCGCAAAGAGTCGGACAGGACTGAGCAGCTCTCACTTTCACTAGCTGGGTGATTCAACAGGTAGTAAGAGATATTCAGAGTATCACAGGAAATGACAAATTTGAAATTTGACTCAACTGATACTTTCTCTTCTATTAGTAACCCCCACCAGTAGTATTACTAATCCTTAGAATAGGTTCTGTTTTTTTTTTTTTTTCTTTAGTATGCCTAATATTTCATGTGTGGGAGCATAACTGCCACTATTCCCTAGAAAATAAAAACGATTATTGGAAGAAAATCTTATGAAAATATTTAGAAATATGTCTCTTTGCTCCAAGTTCAGCATTATCTGAACTGTAAAGCAGTTACAGAGATACTGGTAGATCAGAATGGAGAAAGGACTCTTTTAATCTCACATTAGGCACATCTGGAGATTTTGTGTTTAAAGATAAAATGTGGGGCATCCTAATTAACCTCCCTTTTAAAAATTCCATATGTGATTTCATAGACAAGAAAAATATCAACATTTATTCTGGAACTTTGAAGATTTTAACTTTTAAATTTTGATTAAAATCTTCCTTTGTCAGAAAGACTCTAAAATACCTGTGAATTCTTTACCATGTCAACTTATAGTACTAAAGATGAGAGAGTAAATATGAAGGATTAAGTGTAAGATAAAGTTTTTCATTTTAATTTCTGTGAAAACTTGCAAAAAGTTATGAGTTAAAATTGTTTCTCATTTTTTAATACACTTCAATTTTTTAAACTGACCAAAAGTACAGTGTTGCAAATTAAAGGCAGTGTGTCTTTTACAATAAAGAGGTTCTGGCTATCTTCAGTTGGATTAAAAAATCTGGAATCTTAATAAGTCTGGGTTGCAGATAGAAATTTGGGTGTTATGACTGTTTAGATCGTAGTCATGTAGATGGTGGTTGGAACCATGTACATAGGTGAGATTGTTTATAGAGCATTTGTAAAATGAGAAGAAGGCTAAAATATGGAACTTTCAGAAATAATTGCATTTATTTTTTCTTTTTTAATAGCTTTTAATTTTATATTGGAGTATAGCTGATTAACAATGCTGTGATAATTTCAGGTGTACATCAGAGTGACTCAGCCAAACAAAGAAATACATATATCCATTCTCCCAAACTCCTCTCCCATCCACGCCGCCACATAACATTGAGCAGAGTTCCCTGTGCTATACAGTAGGTCCTTGTTGGTTATCCATTTTAAATATGCATATGTAAACAAAATAAAAAATAAATATGTATATGTGTGTACATGTTGATCTCAAACTCTCTAACTTTCCCTTCCTCCTACCACTCCTTCCTGGCAAACAAAAGGTTGCTCTCTAAGTCTCTGAGTCTGCAGAAACAATAACATTTAAAAGGAGGAAGAGGGACAAGAGGGGTAGCCCCTAAAACATGATGAAAGAGATGGTTGGAGAGATGAATGAAGACTCAGGAAGGGTCATGAGAACCAAGTGATGGAGAACTGATCAGCTGGAGCATCAGGAAACAATGCTATCAAATAGTAGTTAATTGCATGTGACAATGAGTAAGTCATTGGTGACCTTTAGAGATGCAGATGAGTTTGTCTGAGAGAGAGTTTGCCCTTACTCTAACAACTAGCTTTTTATGCACTGCCCTAGGGGTCTTTATAAGCATCAGGTGTTATAATAAATATTTAATGTTTTGAGTGGAAAACAATTTCCTATTATACTATAAATTAAAGACTTCTTCCTGGTGATTGTAAATCATTCTACCACGTAGATTATTCAGTGAGATATTTTCATCTTTGGCTAATTTTCCTAATTGTTTATCAGATGTTAATTCCCTATCTCAAATAATTTTAATATTATTTAAATTATTAACTGCCAGAATCATTAGCACTTAGCGACAAATGCCTGATTTAATTACAGGCCAGCCTCACTTCCATTCCTGTTTCCTCTCTTCATCTGCCCTTTGGAGGTTCCATATATCCTCCTATAAAGTCTCAGTCCCAGCCTTTAGAGTATTCAGTCTTCTGAATTCCCACCCTTATGGCAGAAAGCAAAGAAGAACTCAAGAGCCTCTTGATGAAACTGAAAGAGGAGAGTGAAATAGTTGGCTTAAAACCCAACACTCAGAAAACTAGGATCATGGCATCTGATCCCATCACTTCATGGCAAATAGATGGGGAAACAATGGAAACAGTGGCTGACTTTATTTTGGGGGGCTCCAAAATCACTATAAATGGTGACTGCAGCCATGAAATCAAAAGACTCTTGCTTCTTGGAAGAAAAGCTATGACTAACACAGACAGTATATTAAAAAGTAGAGACATTACTTTACTAACAAAGGTCTGTCTAGTCAAAGTTATGTTTTTTTCCAGTAGCCATGTATGGATGTGAGTGAAGTGAAGTGAAAGTCGCTCAGTCGTGTTCGACTCTTTGTGACCCATGGACTATGTAGTTCATGAAGTCTTCTAGACCAGTATACTGGAGTGGGTAGCCTTTCTCTTCTCCAGGGGATCTTCCTAATCCAGGGATCAAACCCAGGTCTCCCCCACTGCAGGCAGATTCTTTACCAGCTGAGTCACAAGGCTGAGAGTTGGACTATAAAGAAAGCTGAGCACCGAAGAATTGATGCTTTTGAACTGTGGTGTTGGAGAAGACTCCTGAGAGTCCCTTGGACTGCAAGGAGATCCAATCAGTCAATCCTAAGGGAAATCAGTCCTGAATATTCATTGGAAGGACTGATGATGAAGCTAAATTCCAATACTTTGGCCACCTGATGCAAAGAACTGACTCATTGGAACAGACCCTGATGCTGGGAAAGATTGAAGGCAGGAGGAAAAGGGGACGACAGAGGATAAGATGGTTGCATGGCATCACCAACTAGATGGACATGAGTTTGAGCAAGCCCCAGGAGCTGGTGATCGACAGGGAAGCCTGGCATGCTGCAGTCCATGGGGTTGCAAAGAGTCAGACATGACTGTGCGACTGAACTGAACTGAAGTGAAAGTCCCAGTGAAGAATTGACTTTGGGGTAGGACTGACTACTCTACTATATATTTACCCTCTTAATATTTAACTGAATGAAGTCTATTTTCTATACTCTTTTTCATAATTATTTTTTCTTTTTCTTCTCAACTGAATTCACATCTTTCAGTCTTCCTCTTTCTTTTCCAAGATTTTTCCTGTTCACTCTAAATTTCTAGCTCTTCCTATCTTTATTTCTCTCCTCAACTTTCTTCACTTTTTGGGTTCTTCTTACCTTTCTTTGTTCCCTTTGTTTTATCTGTACCCCTCCAATTATCTCAATAGTAATTGCTAACCATAAAAGTTACCAAAAAAACAAAGATCTAGGTTTTGAAATCTGTCAACCATAAAAGCAAGTCTTATACATTTCTAAAGCCTCGTGGAACACAAGAAATTCTCTTTAGGATCTCCAAGAGCACTTTTTTTCTAAGTTGACTTGCCAGTAATTAAATGCCAGAATTAAAGATAAATTAAGCTCATTTATTTTCATTATTTTACCATTGTAATTACTTATACAACAATAATATTTCCAATTGTTTTTATATCACATATATAATATTTGAGTTACATTTGGGGATAAAGAGTTGAGCTAAGATTGCTTCAGAGTTGAACTATTCCATTTATAACATCATTTCTAAGGGAAAATGTGCATTGAGTTCCTAACAACTGATTAGCAAATTAAATTCTGGGATACACCTGTTTGTTAGCAAGGAACTACCTATAATTAGGGAGGTAAATCTGTTGGGAAAAAATCAAATAGGTGAGCCAAAATGCAGAGGCTGGTGTTGTGATAAGAGAACTACTATGTATTTGGGTATTTCATGACTATTTCAAAGCACGCTGATACACATGCACTGCTCTGAGTGTCAAAACAACCTTGAGCACTAAGCAGGGTGGAGTTTTCTATTATTTAAAATTTGCAGATGAGAGAAGTGCTTTAAAGGGCCAAGTAACTTTCTCAAGGTCAGGTAATACCTGGCTAGATGGAATTAGGTCTTCTAATTCAGTCTTTCCCAGAATGGCCGTATTTTATATTGGGATCTGATCTTGAATAGATTGAGGGGCTTCCCTGGTGGCTCAGATGGTAAAGAATCTGCTTGCATTGCAGGAGACCTGGGTTCCATTCCTGGGTTGGGAAGATCCCCTGGAGAAGGGAATGGCTCCCCACCCCAGTATTCTTGCCTGGAGAATTCCATGGACAGAGGAGCCTGGTGGGCTACAGCCCATGAGATCACAAAGAGCTGGACACGACTGAGTAACTAACACTTCCCCTATACATTTAAGATTTTAATTTAAAACCAAAAGGTTCTGCTCATGCTGCTACTAAAGAAAATTCCTGAAAGCCACAGCACCAGATGAAGATGACCAGCATGGTTTTCTAGAATGGGGGTTAGAAGTCAGATGGAGTATTACTCTCCAGCATTCACTATGTAGAAGAAAAACCTCTTTCCCTAATGTAATCGTAACTCTGAAATGGAACAAGTAAATACTGAACTCCTATCTGAGCTAAACACTTTGTTCAATTTCATTTTGTTTAATCCTTCTGAAAACCTTATGAAGTACTCTTATTATCCCCATTTTACTGTGAAGAAACAAAGGCTCAGAAAGGTGATATAATTGGCCCATGGCTCACTATCTTGTGAAAAGCAACATGATGATTTGGTTAATTCCACAGCTTGTGCTCTTATTTATAACTCATACTGGCTAAACTGCTTTCCTCATCTTTGGGGATGCATTATTATACTCTGAAAAAATGAAAAAAAATTGTATAGGTTACTTTCCAACTCACCTGGACAGACAGAGCTGTTGTGCTGTACAAACTTCAGGTAGTAGGATGAAGCATCATTGAATGTGAAGTCTTTGTGAATTAGTCCCTTGGAGTTGGGCAGTGGGCATCAGTTGATAGCAGGCCTCAGGGACATCCACTAAACCATGAAATTGCTATAAATATTGAATGATTTTGAATTGGAATTTTGCATAAACTTTAACATCTTTAGTTGACTAATTTAGTGTGTGTCAATTTTGATTCAATGCACGAAAACAAGAAGCATCTCTACTTAAAAAAATAGCCATGTATTAGAGGATAAGAAGATATAATTTTAGAATATTTACTTTATCCCTGTATTATCATTTGGAGATATGGTATTCGTAGCAATATTTACTTCTAGATGCAATTTTTTTTTTCTCTTCATGAAACCCCAGAAAGAATTCTAACATGGCTCCTAATTCTTTTCTGTTTCTGCCTTATGGTTTCTTAATCTAAACTTTATAGGAATAGCCTTAGTTACATCATAAACAGTCAATCCCAAAATATTGATGGCTCACTTCCAACTTTGGGGCAATATTCTGGGTAAAATTATGTTACGGTGGGGATAAGAACATCCTCGTTTCCAGGATGTTCTAGATTCTCAATATTTCATATCATATAAGACACAAGAATCTCCAATGAGGATCACTGTATCTGTTAAGAGTGGGGAGTGATCTTCCATCAGCAAAGACAGGAGATGATTTGCAAGGATAAGACTTAAACTGGTTCCTGAAGAATGCATAGGATTTGAGTAAATGGAAAGCAAGAAATGTTTAGGGTAGAGCTTGATCAAATTAGCGGTTCAAAGGAAGGAATTTGTAAGATGTGTTTCTAAAACCAGGAGAAGCCTGCTCTTCATTGTGAACAGGTGTTTTTATGTGAGATAAAAATAGAAAGTTAAATTTGGGTCAAATTTCAGACTGCCTGACATCTTCAGTTACTGTAAGTAATAGCAGCGACTCAAATCTTTTGAATGCTTACTATTCACTGGAAACTATTCTAAATACATGTTTCAGAGATTTGAACTTAATGATAAATATATGAATTAAATATGATAATTATCCCCATTTTACAGATTGGGCAATCAAATCTCAACAAGAATAATGGACGGTAGGTAACAAGCTAGAACTTAAGTAACATGGGGCCATGAAAAGATTTGAAATTAGAGTGTGACATAGTTAAAACAGTGCTATTGGAATATTCATCTCTTGGGGATGATCAGAATGAATCAGATGAAGGAAAGACAGGGAGCTACAAGGCAGGCAATCAGGAGCCCAGCATGAAGAATAAAGAATAAATGAGGCAAAGCTGAGCTTGAAGATGAGGGTGATAAAGAAAGAGAAACTGGGAGAACTAATTTTTAAGAATTAGTTCTTAAAGAACTAATTAATTAATTTTTAAGAGAGGGTTGGTGGGGAGAAACTTCGCAGCAAAAGTACTAGTACTAGTGGTAATCAAGTTGGCGTTAAATCTTGAAATAATAATGAAAGGCAGGAATCATACAAAGATTTCCAAATAATAGTAAATGCTGTAACCTGGACACAGTCTTTGATGCATTGTTTCAAAATGGCTGGAGCTCTTTTGTGACAAAATTGGACCACTCCTATGGTAATTGATCATGAATAATTGGCTGAAGCAGTCACTACCATTTTCTTTCACATCAAGTATGTGTGTATTTTTCACACTTCTGATTTCAAAATCTTTTTTGCCTACAGCATGCTCTTTGTAGAATTATGACACTGACTCCAGTGTTCATATCACACCCTATGCATGCTGCTATGACTGCATTCATCAGGTTTTGTTATAATGTAAAATTTTTTAACTTGCCTGAATGTTCCCTAGACTCTGTGCTCCTTGAGAACAGAAATCGTATCTCAATTATCTTTATGTCTCTAACACAGAGCAGAGCAAAGAATAGTAAGTACACAATAAATATTTGTTTAATGATGATTCCATAGTATATAGGAGAAATTTTTATAACATAAGTAAAATGGAATCCAAAGAAGTCTATCATGTAACTTTCTAGTTAAATTGGACTCAAGTTCCTGTCTAGATAGTGTCCTTAAATAAATGGCCGGTAAGGAGATGAATGAGGAAATTTTATAATAGAGCAAGAAGTAGGATGCTCTTCAGCCAGATCTTACAAGGAAGGGTAACTAAAGTCCTCTAAGGATCCACCTGCATTTTGTTTAGTCAAACTGACTTATTTTTGTAATTTTTAGATAGTTAAAGGATTACTTTTGGTGTCTCCTGAGGTACAATGAAGTATTGAGTTCTGAGGTACCAAATACATAGGACTTAAGGGACTATATGCATGTGTGTATGTGTGTAGAACATGTAATACATGTAATTTACTTTGTAAAATACTTAGAACAGAGCATGGCACAGCTCTATATATACAATTCAAAGATGGGATAAAGCAGTGTAGCAAATTAGAATCCTAAAGGCTTTGTGCATTGTTTTTTACTTCGGATAATGTTTTCTGCTGTAACAAACAAATCTCAACAAATCTCAATGACTTAATGAATATTTCTTTCTTGCACATAAACAGTCCCATATGAATGTTCCCAGCTGATAGCTGGTCTTCCAGATGATCTTTCTGGAACAGAGGACTCCTTCATCTTACAACTTTGCTCTTCTCCAGGGCTTCTTGCATTTAGCTTATTGATGGGGGAAAATGAGAGTGAAAAGACACACTCATTTCTTTCCCCTAATCCTCAAAGTGACAAGTATTATTCCACTCAGATTCCATTAGTGAGAACTAGCCACATGGCCACGTCAACTGAAAGGGAGAATGGGAATTCTTTCTTTATTCATTATTTTCTCTGTTTCCTGCTTCCTAAGCCTCTCTACCTTAACTTCATGACTTGGGTGGAGAGATTGTTTGGTTAATTTTTTTCCTAAGACTTAAATCCTATTCAACTAAGAAGTCTAACTTACCTTTGATGTTCAAAGTTTTGTTCAGATTTACCTGTCTTACTAAAATAAATATCATTTTCAACTAAGTAAAGCTCTTGACTCTATTTTCTTTAATTTCTACCTCACAGTGAGCTGATTCTTGGCTGAAGACATCTCATTCTTATAATATCGTGCTAACAGCAGCACAAAGTAGCCCATAACACTCTGGCATTTTCCAACAACTTCCTTTAAAAGCTATAGTCTCAGGAAGCACATATTCTGCCTTCTGAATGGTCACAGTTTTACCAAATATTTGACATAGTATAAGGTGAGTTTTCCACTGCCCAGCTTGCTGTGGCTAGTTTCTTCATCCTCCTGGCTGTATGTGTGCTAAGTCGCTTCAGTCATGTCTGACTCTTTGCAACCCCATGGACTGTAGCCCACCAGGCTCCTCCATCCATGGAATTCTCCAGGCAAGAATACTGGAGTGGGTGCTTTCCTTCAGGGGAGCCTCCTGACCCAGGGATCGAACCCACGTCTCTTACATCTACCTGCACTAGCAGGCAAGTTCTACCACTGTCGCAACCCGGGAAGCCCTTCATTCTCCTTACCTGACTTCTAAGTCAGTGCCATATATTTCATCTTTGTTCTTACAGCAGAACTCTGTTCCTGGTAGCAATTTCTGTTTTAATTTCTGTCTTAAATGTCAGTTGTTATAATAAAAGATCTCTAATAAAAAAAAATCTCCAAGATTTCAGTAACTCAAAGGTTTATTTCTTGCTGATCAGATATTCCACTTTTTCCACTCAGGGATAATACTCCAGCAGAATGGATCTATTTTTTGTCCATGCATCTTCAGGTTCATAGAAATACTTTCTTGGCTTGAAATTACTCACATCTTCCTTCCAGCTAAATTATTAATGTATTCTACAGAATGGCAGTTCTTGTCACCCAGTAGTCCATGGAAGACTTAGATATGCGGACCCAGATTTGACAGATTGGGTGAATTGGAAACTGTCAGTCTCTGGTATGTCTTAACATTTTAAAATCCAAGCTCTTTAAGACGCGTGTACCCCAATCTTCATCGCAGCACTGTTTACAATAGCCAGGACATGGAAGCAACCTAGATGTCCATCAGCAGACAAATGGATAAGGAAGCTGTGGTACATATACACAATGGAATATTACTCAGCCATTAAAAAAAGTACATTTGAATCGGTTCTATTGAGATGGATGAAACTGGAGCCCGTTATACAGAGTGAAGTAAGCCAGAAAGAAAAGCACCAATACAGTATACTAATGCATATATATGGAATTTGAAACATGGTAATGGTAACCCTATATGTGAGACAGAATAAGAGACACAGATGCATAGAACAGTCCTGTGGACTCTGAGGAAGAAGGTGAGGGTGGGACGTTCTGGGACAATAACATTGAAACATGTATATTGTCATATGTAAAGCGGAACACCATTCCATGTTCTATGCATGGGACGGATGCTCAGGGCTGGAGCATTGGGATGACCCAGAGGGATGGGATGGGGAGGGAGGTGGGAGGAGGATTCGGGAGGGGGAGCACATGTGAACCCATGGCTGATTCATGTCAATGTATGGCAAAAACTACTACAATATTGTAAAGTAATTAGCCCCCAACTAAAATAAATAAATTTATTAAAAAAATAAAAAATAAAAAAAATTAAAAAATAAAATCCAAGCTCTTTAAAGAAAAAACATAAAAGTTTTACATTGTCCCATTTCCTTTCTCCACTACAACTAATATTTTGGAAGTGAGAGGTGGGTCAGTTATTATGCATTCAATATTTTTCTGAGCACAGAGTGAAATCTGGACAGAAGAAAGCATAGAACTGGAGTGAGGAAGGATAAGGGATGGATAAGAGCATGCCTTACTTGTCTGACTCCCTAACAAGACTCTAAACTGCTTTCTGACAGAGGTTTTATCGATAAAATTCCTATGCTAGACATGATGATTTGCCCAGAGTACATGTCAATTCATTTTCCTTGATGTGTGGTGAGAAGCACAGGCTCTTAAGTCTGATTGTCATTGTTCCAATGCCTCCTCTGCCAGCTGCTATGAATCTTGGGCAGGCTACTTATTCTTTCTGTGTCTCAGACCCACCATCTAGAATTTTGGGAAAATAGAAATATAGGAGACTCAAGAGATGTGGGTTCAATGCCTGGGTCAGTAAGATCCCCTGGAGTTGAAAATGGCAACTTGCTCCAGTATTCTTACCTGGAAAATTCCATGGATAGAGGAGCCTGGTGGGGTACAGTTCATGGGGTGGCAAAGAGTCAGATATGACTGATCATGCATACACATGACATGATATGTCATGACAGAAATGCTTATGTCAAAGGCCTTTTTTGAGACTTAACTGAGATATTAAATGTAAAGGGCTTAGAATAATACATGGGCCCAGCGTAAGCTTTCAATAAATATTGTTCACAATTTTGAGATATAGCATAGCATGGTGTTTGAGAGTAGGGCTCTGAAGCCAGGCTATGAGTTCTGATCTCTGTTCTACTCATTCCTTCTAATTTTTCCAAGGTGATCGTATTTTCTTTATGCTGTTTTTATATGACATACATTAAGCAAACACTAATATTATATTGAACAGCTAAATGAACAATTTAAAAGGTAAAATTAGTCCAAGGTAAGTAGTTAAAACAATGCTAATTCTGACATCTGATTTTGGTTTGTGGCCTTGTTTTTCACATTAATACTGACGTGAAAACCTTCGTCAGATGTGCCTGGTTCATAAACCAGAGGACAAGCTTTTGCCTTGCCTTTCTTTTCCATTGCCCGCCCTCAAAACATGCAATTCAAATGAGAAATCGAAATATCAAAAGGAACACATTCAATACACTTCAAACTAGCAAGCATTTCCCTAATTAGTCAGTTCTTACAAACTGAAGGATTTGGGAAACAGGATGGACTGACAACATTTTATAGGGAAGAAACAACTAGATTTAAGAACTTTACTGTTTATCCAGGAAACATTAAAAAAAAAAGTAAAATAATATCCTAGGAAACTACATGGCAGTTTCTAATAGGAAAGATTTTTAGTCACTTATCACTGTTTGCAGTAGTGTTTCATAGTTTCTGACAGTAGAATGCTTGCTTAAGGAAAAAAAAAAGATACCACCACCCACATTTTGTCTGGAGTTAATATGTATTTTTCCACTTGTCAGAGTGTGGGAGGCTCTCTGTTTATGTAATTACAGCTTTCAAAAATCGCTTAAATAGACATGAGTAAAGAAGTGAAACTGCATGTGGAATATTCAGATGACACTGAGTCTGTTGGGTCTATGGGATTTTCTTAGAAAAACTGAGATGTTTTTTCAGCTCTCACTTGGCTAGAACTGTGCTTTATTGGAGGTTCAGAAACAGATTTTCCACAGTTGCTGACAATCCTGACAATGGTCCTGATGAGTTATCCATATAAACATGCTCCCCAAAACAACTTAACCCACCTCTGTCAGGGACACTTGGAAAAAAGCCACGAATTCTGTCTTCCCATATAGCCTAGGGTGTAGCATAGCTAAGGAGATCAGGAGGAGGGAGGCAAACCCTGACCAAACTTGCTACAGTTTTCTTCTTTTCCTCATGGGCTCATCTTTGTATCATATTAAGAAAGGAAGAATTAGACATGAGTGTGAGTGCAGAATGAACAGAAGGTTGAGATGAAATTGGGCTTGTGTTTTTGAGGGGCAAATGGTCACCTTCACTCACCTTTATTCATTTTTTTGAACAGGTAAAAATAATGATGCATATCTTTCTCAAAGTTCCGTGTGTCTTTTTCATGGTTCATATTTTTAAATTTATTTTTTTTTATTTCTAAACAGCTTTTCTGAGGTCAATTAATATACACTAAACTTCATATTTTAATAGTATACAATTTGATAAGTTCTGACATATGTATAAAATCAAGAAATAAACATATTCATCACATCCAAACATTTTTGTGCCCTCTTGAAATCCTCCTTCCTGCTGCCCCTCCTTGTCTTTCTGCCTCACCTCTCCCCATCACAACCTCCTCATCCTCTGGTAAGCCACTGCTCTGCTCTCTGTCTTAGTAGATGGGTTTGCATTTTCTAGAATTTTATAGAAATGGAGTCACACAGAATGTATTCTTTTTTGTAACAATTCTTTCACTCAGAAAAATTATCTTGAAATTCATCCATCTTCTTGTGAGATTTATTTCTTTCCTTTCGCTGAGTAGTATTCCAAATCGTGTAGGATATATCACAATGTGTTTAACCACTCATCTGTTGATAGACATTTGGATTGTTTCCAAGCGTTAGCTATTACAAATAAAGCTGCTATGACATTTGTGTACAAGTCTTTGTATGGATATGTGCTTTTGATTTCTTTTGGATGAAAAACTAAGAATGGAATGACTGAAACACATGGTAAGTATATTTTTAAATTTTAGAGAAACTACTAAACTATTTTTCAAAGTAGTTATACCATTTTAGATTCACACTAGCAACACTGAGAATTCTGGCTCCTTCATATCACCAAACACTTGGTATGGTCAGATGTTTCAACTTTAGCCATTCTAAGAATTGCAATTTTAATTGACATTTCCCTAATGACTGGTAATGTTGAGCTGCTCTTCATGTGCTTATTTGCCAACCATATATCTGTTCAAATTTTCTTTTTACTCATTTTTCATTGAGTTGTTTGTTTTCTTAATATCAATGTACATTTTCTATTTTTAAATAAATTATTCTATTAAGAAGGTTAACTATCCTGGCTCCCAGATTGGGTGGGGCTGCAGGCTATGTTCAGCAATTGGGTAGGGCCATATGCTCAGCTCTGCTTCTAGGTGGGTTTGTAGGCTGGGCACCATGGCAGAGCAGTACAATAGACTGGGCTCCGAGGCTGCTCAGTGTCACTGTTTGGGCTCCCCTGTCTTGCCACTAGTGGTTATGCTGAGTATGGCCAGGGCTGCTGGCTTAACTCCCTGCCAAAGTGGGTTGTAGGATGCAGCTTCTGGGTATCTGTGGCCAGGCTTCCCGGAGGGGTGGGACTTGAGACTGTGCTGAGCAGTTGGGCAGGACTGGGTGGGTTCCCTACCCACTGAATGGGTTCCATATCCGCTATGACCAATTGATTAGAAATTCAAGTCAACCTAGTTCCCTGGCCAGAGGGGACCATTGGCTCTGCAGATGGACAGAACTTCTGGCTGACATGTCTGGTCAGGTGCTGCTGTGAGCAGGGACATTACCCACATGACCTGAGTGCTATTTACTGTAAGCCCACCACAGTCTTCTCCATCTGTATCTTATCTGCAGTAGTCAAGCTCCATATATGACTACAGTGATCCCCATGAGAAGAGATTGGAACGAGCCTTCCAGGAAGCATCCCACAACTTTGGCCAAGCTGTATGTCTATCTTGGGCTCTCCTTTATCCACTGGAGAAAGTGGAGACCCAGGAGGACCTTCTCAAAGCAGAGCTGTGCAGGCATGGGGGAAGGCCTGAGGTCAGTGTAAAAGTACTCCTCTTACCTTTACATTGTGGTCCTTCTCAGTCCATGTTGTCTTGGAGGGTGTTCAGCATCATCCCAGGTTCTAGGAGTTTCATCTGCTAACTTTAAGTTTAGTATTCTCTTCTTGTTCTAATAACTTAAAGTTGATCCTGAGTTTACTGTTTGAGACCTCACTATTTTTCTAATATTTTTCTACTATTTAGTTCTATAAATTTTTTTTACTACTGTCAGTCAGTCAGTCAGTTCAGTTGCTCAGTCGTGTCTGAGACGTGGCCAAAGTATTAGAGTTTCAGCTTCAACATCAGTCCTTCCAATGAACAACCAGTACTGATCTCCTTTAGGATGGACTGGTTGGATCTCCTTGCAGTCCGAGGGACTCTCAAGAGTCTTCTCCAACACCACAGTTCAAAAGCATCAATTCTTCGGCGCTCAGCTTTCATCTCTGTCCAACTCTCACATCCATACATGACCACTGGAAACACCATAGCCTTGACTAGACGGACCTTTGTTGGCAAAGTAATGTCTCTGCTTTTAAATATGCTATCTAAGTTGGTCATAACCTTCCTTCCAAGGAGTAAGCGTCTTTTAATTTCATGGCTGCAATCACCATCTGCAGTGATTTTGGAGTCCAAAAAAATAAAGTCTGACACTGTTTCCACTGTTTCCCCATCTACTTCCCATGAAGTGATGGGACCAGATGCCATGATCTTAGTTTTCTGAACGTTGAGCTTAAGCCAACTTTTTCACTCTTCTCTTTCACTTTCATCAAGAGGCTCTTTAGTTCTTCTTCACTTTCTGCCATAAGGGTGGTGTCATCTGCATATCTGAGGTTATTGATATTTCTCCGGGCAATCTTAATTTCAGCTTGTGTTTCTTCCAGCCCGGCGTTTCTCATGATGTACTCTGCATCTAGCTTGGTCATAACTTTCCTTCCAAGGAGTAAGCGTCTTTTAATTTCATGGCTGCAATCACCATCTGCAGTGATTTTGGAGCATCTTCTACTGTAGTTTACTGCTAAGTAGTATCCTACAAATTTTGATTTGCTTTTTTATGTTCATTAGTTCACAATTACTTTCTAATTTCTTTTTTTTCTTTAATTCTTACAGTATTTAGAAGAGTATTATTTATTTTCCAAATACTTAAAGAGTTTTCCAGAAATCTTTCTGTTTTTAATTTCTAAATTAATTTTGTTAAGGTCAAGAAACATACTTCGTAGGACTTGAATATTTTCAAATTTATTGAGATTTGTATTCTGTTTTAGAATATGGCCCATCTTGGTTGATGTTTAATGTGCAAACTTAAAAAGAATGGGCAACTTGGTTGTGATTGTTCATTGTGAAGAATTCTAGTTTGTAAGTAGAAGGATAGCTTCATATCATTATTATTGTATCAAATATTCAAGATTAACCTCCAAACACTACAGTGTCTACTCCATAGTAGCAAAGACTAGCCCAAGCACTGGGCTTGTTCCTACAGAGTCATAAATGGCTATGATCCCATTCAGACTCTCAGGCTACTCAGTCTTAGAAATATTGCTCAGTCTATCTGACAGTGTTATACAGCAATCTCTGGGTTAACAAGTACATATCAAGATCCCTGAGTAATCAGTTTGGCACAAAGAATGTTCCTATTATTGAATGTATATCTTTGAATTTACTATCAGAGGAAAATCAGATGGTCTATAGGTGAGAGAGGAATGCATTTTCCATGTTTTTGGAAAGATATATACAGCTGTTTGGGGAGATTTTTCTTCTCAAAGTGCTCAAATAAAATTTTCATTTTTCCTTTTACTTGTTAAAGAAGTTTTTCCAATTCCTTCATTGAAAAGCATAGAGGCCTAACATCTAAAATTTACTGTTGTTGTTTTGAGAAGAAAAATAATGTAGAAGAAATGGCTTCTGAATTAAGCCTTTCTGGATTCAAATCTTGGCTTTCCTACTCAAGATGACTTATGCCATAGAAGATTAACATGCAGATGGAAAGAATTAATACATTTGAACACTTAAAACAGTGCCTCAATAAGCATTAGTTGTTATTGCTGGAAAAATTTTAAAATGTGATGAATCCAAGGTAAGTAAATCTAATCTTGGCAAAGTAATTCAAAATCATTTTAATTCTAGTATTCATCTGTACAGGTTTTTTTCTTCATTTTAAAGGAAAAAAATATATTGCTTCAACAAAAATGAGAGAAGCTTTCTTTGTCTGCCGGGATCCAGTTCTGCACTCCGAGCTGTCATGTAAAGGCAGTGTGGCTTAGACATTCATACAACGTGTACTCATATTCTTTTGCATCCCTGCCAAAATCATTTAGAGATAACAAATCAGGGCTAAACAGCAGCTTTCTATACACAATTATATGTCAAATTATTACCAATTAAACTCTGTACAGTTATGGTCCAAATTAAAGTAGTTTGTTGCTCAAATTAAGGTTTTTGTGAGTATAGAATATTCAGCACTTCTGTATAATAGAATGAGCTCTAAGTATGCTCACAATATTGACCTTATGAATATTTGTTCTTTTTTTGATTGTTGTTTTTAAGGATTCCCATCTATATAACCAGAAACCAGAATCAAATGGTCATATTAAGTATATAGGAAGAAGAAGATTGAATGAATTGAGGAATCAAGGTTTTTGTTTTGTCTTTTTTTTCACATCCAGTAGTACAGGATGAAAATGAACTCCAACTAATTTTGACTTTCTTTCAATTGTATTGATTCTCCTAAGAGGAGAAAATGAGAATTATGTTTGACTTTCTGAAATGTGTATTTTTTTAACATTATAGAAAGCCTCAATATTATTTGTCAATATTAATTTTAAAGTGTCCTGTTCCCTTTGTATTGTGTATAGTGCCATTTCTAAAATTAAATACATGTCGCATCAATTGCTTATGTCCTCATTAGTAGGAATCATGTTTTATATTACACTATGGGAATTAATTCCAAAAATAATTTCTTGGCTGGTAATTGATTTAATAGAGTTAATGTGAAGTTTATTTTTCTGTAAAATCACTAGGAAGTGGTAGAAACAATAATTTGGGGATTTTTAACAGGTGATAAACAGGCTAACAACATTGCTTTTTATCTTGAAGATCTCTGTCCAGCAATATATTTTGTTGATCAGTTGAGACTATTGAAGTGGAAGACAAAGCAAACATATGAAGATGAATTGAGCTGATGTAAGAAGAATATGATTCTCTAATGCTTGCGTGCATGTTAAGTCGCTTCAGTCATGTCTGACTCTTTACAACCCCTTGGACTGTAGCCCGCCAGGCTCCTTTGTCCATGGGATTCTCCAGGCAAGAATACTGGAGTAGGTTGCTATTCCCTCCTCCAGGGGATCTTCCAGACCCAGGGATCGAACCGGCCTTTCTTATGTCTCCTGCATTGACAAGTGTGTTCTTTACCACCAGCGCCACCTGGGAAGGCCATGGTTCTCTAATACTTGAAGTTTTTTCTAGTCTATGAACTTCTTAGTTCAATAATGTCTTTTCCTATTGGTTATATTTTTCTGATTTTGACTCTATTATCAATTACTTACTGTTTATTATATTAATATTTATATCTGGGGTTTTAAGATTCATAATCAGTAAACCTCACTGAAATCTGGTTTTGTGTCCTGATATATTTGATATTTTTTACTCCTTCAACAGACCATAACTTTGCTTTCATAAGAGAAATGGAACTTTAGACAACAGTAGAATGGCACCTGCTAAGAAGTACTTTTTTATACAAACAAGGCAGAAATGCCAATTGCTTGTTGTGATGATGGGGCGTGTTAACTTCTCACTGTGTCTTTCTGCTTAGGAATTCAAGACAGGCTTGTCAGTAATAATTTCCAGAATAATTTTTAAAAGTCTGTGATTCCCTCTCTTGTTAGTTGTAATAAAGAGTCACTACTCTCTAAGCTTGCTTGGAAAATTGTTACCTATCAGCAGGATAGAAGACAAATATATACAATATTGACAGCTGTAGAAAGTAGGTCCCTAATAATGACAATTAAGAAGTAAAAACTGCTTTTTAAAAAATACAGTCATTTGTAAATTAAATTTTTTTGAAGATATAACTTGAGTTCTAGAAAGCTGACAGTTGAAACTAGTAATGAAAAACCAATTTTATAGTCTAACCTAAAAGCAAGTTTGCTCTGTTGAGTGGTCAAATGGTGAACTAGATGGAAAAAGACTCCATAATACTTGAATCAACCCAATACATGTATCTATTCACTGATCGAATTTGTGTGAACATTGATCTTTTATCATAAAATATAAATATATCACTATTGAGAAACAATATAAGAACAGCAAAATTCTCCCTGTGTACTGAGATGAAAGTGAAATTATTGTCTTATTTCAAACAAGTGTTTATGTTCCTCTGGTTAACTATAATGATTTACATTTTTAGTTAGATGATTTAGATCTGTTCTTAGGTTTGTCAGATTTATGTCATTATGACTATTGAACCTAATATATTGTGTTGGTATTGGGGCAAGTTCAACATCTACGTAATCAACTTATTGTACTTCACTTCACTGTGTATATAAGAAATACAATTCAACTTGTAATGCAATAAATATATAATATATTAAGTAATTTTATAGTGGTATCTAAATAGAAATATAAAGCAGAACTGTGAGACTAGAATGAATGAATAAATTGCCTGCAAACTTGCTGGATGAATACATGAATGAGTGAATGAATGAGTAGAATACATTGCCTTTACTGGATCAGACTCATTTTTAAAAATTTTGTGGAAGTATAAGCTCCCCTGAAGTACATCTCTGATATGAACATTGGCTGCTCTGTAGAGAGGTTGTGCTCCTAGTGGATTGATTTGCTACGTAAGGTGCATACAACTCGAGTGGGATAATAAGTCAGGTGCCACCCACCATAACAGAACTTGTAAGGATTAAAGTTCAATAATAAATGATTCTGTGTCAAATATGGCTAACAATGTATGAAGAATTTGAGATGGCCCCTAGTGTAAGGAGACCAGGAGAAGGAGAGCAGGGTCTGCTGTCATGAAGTCATGTTTTACAGCTTGATACTTTCCTACTGCCATGCAGCTTATCAGGAGAGACACCAATTATTGTCAACATGTTATTCAATTATTTTTTTTTTAACCATCAACTTGGAGAGAAATCATCTCAATGTCAATGTCACTTTTTGGGAGAGATGGATGGGGAGAAATAATTCAGGTTTGAAAATAGTCATCTAAATTTACAGCTGTATATGGTCAAACAACTATTGATGCTTGAGAGTTTCCAATTGCTGGTAATAGACTGGAAAAAAAGATAATGTGTTTGATCGATCAGCATGAACAAATTTCATTTAGGGGATCAATAACAGTTTATACTTGACAGAGCTGAGGGACCACATTTATTTTTTCCCTTTGATTGAATAAATGTTTTCAATGGGGCTGCAAATGTAAAGCAATCCTAACTGTTTCTTAACTTGAGGCACAGCTTTGGCTGTGGTGTTATTGCAAGCTATGTGTATTTAAAACTAATATACAGAAAAGCGGATAGCCAGGGGCTGGAGCACTTGAACGAAACTAATGTACAGTTTATTAAAACAACACATGGCAAGAGAAAGGTTTCATTTTCTTGGTGTCGAGCAACGGGAAAAATAGGAGAGAGACATCACATTTCATGGTGCTAAAGCTTTTCTTGTGTTTATTTTCTTTGTCTCCCCCTCTTTTGATTAAGATTAAACCCTTCATTGAATGAAATAAATTGTAAGAAATATTAAATAGCAAAAAAGAATCAAATACCTGTGACCAATAACCTCAAGGTGAATCTTCTCAAAGCACTCACAACACTGCCTGCTTTAGCAATCTGTATACACATCTGGCTGGCACTTTTCTCCTAGAGCTATCTTACTATCAAATATAGCACTTAGCTCAGTAAAGGTTTGTTGAGTGAATAAATGGTTGAATCAATGTTTAGTGATGATGCATGCTAAGTCGCCTCAGTTGTCTCCAACTCCTTGCGATCCTATGGACTGTAGCCCACCAGGATCCTGTGTCTATGGGGTTCTCCAGGCAAGATACTGGAGTGGGTTGCCATGTCTTCCTCCAGAGGATCTCCCCGACCCAGGGATGGAATCCGCATCTCTTCCTACTCCTGTATTGGCAGATGGATTCTTTACCACTCCTGCCAAATAACCTTATCACTGATCCATTCATTTGGCTCAGTAGGTAGGCCTGAGTTTTGGGATATCTGCACACTGTGCAAAATGGAAGCTCTCCTCACTTAGAGAAATTTCCTGATCACTTTCTTTTTCTTTCACATCAAAGAGAAATAGTGCTTCTTTGACCTGGGAGTCATTTTTATTAGCCTTCAGGATTCCTTCCTCTAAAGGACTGTCATTTCTACCACCCTCTGTTTTCGTTTCTGGGATTAGAAAACCGAGATTCTAGACACACAGCTTTTCCTTTGTCTTGCATGCATCCTAAGTCACTTCAGTCTTCTCGGACTCTTTTGCCACGCTTTGGACTTTAACACGCCAGGCTCCTCTGTGCCCAGTATTCTCCAGGCAGGAATACTGGAGTGGGTTGCCATACCCTCCTCCAGGAGATCTTCCTGACCCAGGGATTGAACTCACTTCTCTTAAATCTCCTGCCTTGGCGGGCGGGTTCTTTACCACCAGTGCCACCTGAGAAGCCCTTTCTCAGCCTTAGTTATAATAGAAGGAGCTGTCTACAGAGGTCTTGGGTCAATCTCCGCGATAGTCCAAACCACTCTATTGATGTTTCCTTTCACAGAGATATGGCGGCACAGCTCTCAGGAACAGGACAGTCAAGCTATTTTATTCAAATACCTTCAATTCAGGTGGCACTTAGAAAAAGAGGGGGTAAAGTTTCCCCAGCAAAGAGTTTCCTTTCTCTGAACAATGTATACAAATTCCTCCCCCAAGAGGCTGGAATTGCATCCTCCTGTAATTAAGTTTGCGATGATACAGATGACAAGCGTGCCTTGAAAAGTGGGGGAGATGCCAATAGTACATACAGCGCCTGGTTCCAGCTGCCTCCGCCAGCTCCACGTTCCCCGGCATGTGCCTCCGAGTGAGAGCTGAGCTGGTGAGAAGCTGCTCCTGAGGAGGAGAGCTGTGCCAGGTCTATTTTAGGAACTGGGGCTTTGAATTGTTTAAAATGCATATTGTTTGCGTACATCTCACAAAGGGAAATGCCAGCTCCCAATGCCCCGGGGCAGCTTGTATGTCAAATGATTAAGTCTTCAAGTCCTACAGCCGAGGGGTCATTATCAATGTACTTCCAGGTCACGGTGGATGCAGCAGAGTTTGAGGCAATGGTTGACCTTTGGATGGCTCTTCAGGGGGACGTGACTTCTTAAGGCATAAATAATCATTTTTAATTTGTTTGTCTGAGTTCTGTTTGTTTATGAATGCAAATATATTACAACGTATGTGACTTAACTCTTCTTGGGAAGAGAAAAGCAGTTTTCACAGCATTTCTCTCTTTCTAAACAAAGCACTTAACGGAGGAAAGAAGATGACAGAATAAATAATAGAGATTAGTCAATTATGCTCTGCTACTTGGCAGTTTGAGATGATCATTTTAAAATTGTGCTTTAAAGTGATCAGTGTTACAAAACTCTCTCAGTATTACAAAAACAGTCTTTGTTCCTTTCCTCACATATTAGCTAAAATTTAAACTAGCTTGAAGATGCCTTAAAAACCTTCCAACTATTTATATACTTTTGCCTTTAAATCAAAGTTTTTTGTTTTGGAGGGACTAAGTGTTCATACTAGGCTTATCTGGGACTGAATTAACTTCTGATGTCTTTGTGATCTCTTCACTTCTGTGGAGGTACCAAAGTTGAATATGAAGTAAATTAATAAATCCCAGAACAATAAGCAATACTCATGATTTCAAAAGCTTCCTTTTACTGCTATTAACTAGTGTCTACTATTCTTAAGACCCTGAAAGTTGAAAAAAGATAAGACCTGAGACTTATGCCTAAATGAGGGAAATAAAGCAGAGAGGATCTTGGAAATACAGTGATGAGCAGTAATTAATTACATTATTCTAATTTAGTTATTAAAAGCAATATATTTAATGGAGCATGAGTGACATGTTCCTGTTGTAGTGAAAATTCACATTGGCTTTACAGATAGTAGAAGGTCTCTGAAGAGTGTGAGATGAAACACAGATTATATCAAGATAACTATTGTAACAGGGAAGTGACATTAGCTATTTTAAGAATAACAGTGACAAGTTTGTAATGGCACAGTATGATAGAAATTTATATTTTGGTCTCATAAAAGCCAAAACAGGTGTTCTGAATTGGTGGCTGTCTTTCTTCTAAGTGGTAATTCAAGGAGCCAGACTCTTTTCATCTTGTGGTTTTGCCTTCTTGATGCATGGCACCCAAACACAGCCAAGACACTCTGACCCACCCCCAGGCTGGCAGAAAAAACATGAAGGACTTTGTGTGGGAGGCTTTTGTGGGTCAGTCACTTCCACTCAAAACTTACTCACTGGAGCTAAGTTTAGTGGCCACACCCAACTACACGGAAGGGAGGAAAAGACAGTCTAGCTGCGTTCTGAGGAAGAAGAAGAAGTAAGTTTGGTGAAGAGCTAACCAGCATCTGGCACAGCTATGACATGTTAAAATGACATCACATCACTCTTAGATCCAGTGATAATAAACTCCTTGGTGGATGTGACACTTTATGCCACAATCCCCAGAATAAAGCTGTTTACTTCTTTCAAACTAAAAGATTTTGAATAACTGCACTTTGCACTGTCTGAAGTGATGTATTTACTTTTGGAAGAAGATATGGCAAGGGTCCCAAGCCCACTTGGAGAATTGCTGCAGCCATGGAGAGAGGTGATGGAAACAGAAGTCAGCTCCACTATAAACCTTATGTTGGGTCTCTGGCTTCCAGACAGCCCTGGTTTCTATCCAGAACCACTGAATGGTCATGCTTGGAAGCAAGCAATCCCATCTAACATGTTCCCATTGGCTTGGCTTTTGCGACACCAGCTAGTAAGGCAGTAGGTGGCAAACATGTTCTAAAAAATCTATTTTTTAATAGCTGACTTCATTTTCTTTTGATCTTTCAACAAAACTTAATAGAACTAGTTTTACATATCATAAAAGACAGTGACATGGGTACATTTACAATGGCACATTTAGCTGAATCATTAATATTTATATCTTTAATGTAATTTACTTATTTAAGTAATTGATACTGATTTTAAATATGTGCTGATTTCCAGGAGTCGTTATTGCTATTCTTAAGCCTCTGACATTTTCAACCTCACATCTCTGTACTGCTCCAGTTGTTTCCTTGTCCTTTTTTAATCCTTTTCTTTCTCTTTCTCCTGTTCCTTAACCTCTGCCCCATAGACTAATAAATTAAGTTCCTACTTTGTGGAGGTGCTGTCTGTTCCTGAGTTGTAATGAATGCCTCCTCATTAATCAGAGAGCAGGGATCTCGATGGAGATGTCCCCTTTTCTCCAGTAAACCTGATGTCACAGTGCTATGTCAGGGACTTGTACTGGGTCTTTGGTCTCTATTTTTTTGTGTATAACATCCAGATAAAATCCACAAAAGGAGGCAAGGATTATATAAACACTTATCAAAGTGGTATCATTGACAGTACAGAGCCTGTGCTGATTTGAAAAATTCAAAAAGGTTAAACTTTTCTTTAGAGCAATGGCATAATTTAATAATTACCCCTTTAGTAATTACTATTTAAATGTGTATTTCACCTATTACAGAATTATGAAATTTCTCTAAGCTGAGAAATACCATTTGTATTTATTATAATAAGATCAGTTTAGTGAATAACTTGCTAAATTCATCTTATTCTTGCAGAACTCAGGACAAATAAGTACCAAGAATCCAAGTTGATTCCTTGATTCCAAAAGAAATAGTACAAAATGAATGAAATTTTAAAAAGTAATTGCTTCTCTAGTCATTTGGCTCAGATACTGTTGAAGTAAAATTATTTTTACTTGAAATTAAGAACTTTTTATGTGGGTGAAAAATATGGATTTTGGACCATGTGGATGTTCTGTGAACACTAACTCACTTTTGGAATTTTCAAAAATCCTGGATTGGCTGGTCCAATGGCTGGTGCTAGTGTGACTTCAGATTGCAAGAGAATGATTGGGTCTAGTGTTTCCATGAAGGAATTTCTTCTTGGTATTTCTTAGGAGAATTAATGTTTTTATGAATCCTAAATACTAGAAAAAAATCAATTCAGAAATTGAGAAAATATAGTATCTCTATAGGAATAGCTAAACAATCCACATAGAAACATTAATGGGACAACTTAACGGCAGAGGCAAGAGTAAGAAATGCTAACATGTTAAATCTGAGAATAAAGCTGATGCTTCTTGGAACAGGGGAAGGATCAGGGGAAATAGAAGTGGTCAAGATACTAAAGAGTCAGGCTTGTTTAGTTCTAGAATAGCTGAAGTGAAGTGAAAGTTGCTCGGTCGTGTCCGACTCTTGGCAACCCCATGGACTATACAGTCCACTAGAATAGGTGCCAGGTTGTAAACTGTGTTTGTGGTCCTGTCTTTAGCTAGTGGTTCATCATCCTTATAAATAAAATAAATATTAGCAAGTTTATACATATGTTATACATTATATAAATCCTGTCAGTGATGCTCCAAGAATAAACAAGTTTTGGAAGCAATATAAATACTTAAATTGGTAATTTCGACATTTGATTCTGTGTAGTGCCTTTAATTTTGCTGTGCGATCAAATGTTATTTTGTTCAAATACCACCCAATAATATTCACTGGCATTTTCTAGTGTTTGAATGTACTCCATAGGTTACCATTCTTTGTAAATAATACTAAACTTAATAACTTTTATTTATTAAGTAATTTATGATACCTATAATATCAACTATAGAATATGAAAAGTTTTGAAGATATCTTAAGAAACAGAGAAAATCAGTCAGCTCATTGTCAGACGTGTTTTAAATCAAAAGAAAACATTCATTTAATACTGTATCTCTTTTTAACAGAAAAGTTCTGAGACTTTAACCCTGTCACATTGAATGAGTCATGTTACTACAATGGTCACTCATTACCATTATATAAAGACAGTGTTATGAAAAATATAGTAATAACATATTTTTAAAAAATTCCGGAGAATTTGCAGAAATTCCAGATTTTCATTCCCAAGTCCAAGAGATTTGTGTCTATTGAGAATTTGGAAATCCTATTCAGCTCTCACAGTAAGTTGAAGTGAAGGAATACTTTTAAACTCAACAGCTACAGTGAGCAACTGAACCTCTAGGGTTACAGTTTGAGTAAATTCAATGTTAACAGCTCCACTCAATACAAAGCAATGCTTTTAACTCTAGTGATACCGATATGGGTGAATTCAGGTACTATCCTCTGAACTGTGAGGATAAAATAAAAATCTAGCTGATGGGTTTAAGATTAAATTGCCAAGGCATTTGTTGAAAACATTAAACATAGTAGGACAGATTGTAATCCCCTGTAGTAACTTAATACTATTCAAAGCAGGTTGTTTTCTAAGACTGACATGATTTATCAGGAAGTATACTCATCAATCTCAAAGAGGTCCAAGTTATACCACATACTTCTCTCATGAGAACTGGAACTCTTCATGTTATTGATATATTTAGCAAACATTCCTCTGCAGGCCCTGTTCTTCTGGATGGAGTGACATTATTTGACTGGATACAAAGCAACTTTATAAGCCTGCATTTAGTATCTGAAGAGTTATTTTAAGACTGAATGCCCTGGAAAATAACAAACAGCTTTCAGCTGCATGGACATCCTTCAATTCTCCACCTCAGTTGTGTTTTACTTGATTACATGATCAACAAGTCATTAGGCTTCAGTGGGAAACTACGAGCAGACCAAGAGAAAAATCATCTTTCTAGGTAATGTTTTCATATAGTATAGTCCTACCATTTTATGAAATAAGATAGAGATAAAATTGAGGCCTTTTTCCATGTTGTGATAGATGGGCTGGAACAGAAATGATGGGATCCAAGCTCAAGCTTTATTTCTGTATGCTACTGGGTAAGTCAGTTGTTGTCTTGTTAAATAAATACAGTAACAACATGATTTTTGAAAATTTGAAGAAATTCCAGATTTTTGTTCCCAGATCCCAGAGATTTGTGTCTATTGGGAATTTGGCAATCCTAGTCTCGCTTTCTAACTTTGAAGTTCTTGTTCATAAAAAAACAGATTGAACTGGATGTTTTTTTGATCTACTACAACAACAAAGGAGCTTGATTTTCACTGCACCTGCCTTGGTCCAGGTCCTTATTCACTCCAACTTAACTATTTCACTTATATTGATTATTCTAGTCTCACATTTCTCTATCTCATCTTCCATGTTACTGTTATATGTCTCTCTAAATACAAATATGGTTATTTCACTATTCTGTTTACAACTCCTCAATGGTTTCCAACTTTCTATAAAAGAAAGGAGAATTATTTTGGGTGGCATTTAAAATTCTTTATATCTTGGTTCTGTTTCTATCTCCAGCCTCATTGCTCTTTATTATTCATAATACATCCATCATTATATCTTACCCTTCTACACAAAAAAATGAAAGTACCTGAAATTGATTTTGTTCTCAACCTACTCTTAATTTTGACTTGTATATATTTATACTAACTATTACATCTGGAAGAAATCCCCTTTCTCACCATTTGCACCTAGTATCCTTCCTTTCATTTAAATGAAATTTTCTTTGAGTTTCCACTCCACAGGAAGAGTTGATCATTTTTGACTTCAGGCCAACCACTCCATCTAGTACATACTTCTATGTGACTGTACTTATCATAGTGTATTAAAATTCTTAATTTTTTTTCTTACAGGTAAGCATTAAATCTTATTTTTATAAATTTAAATTTTTGTCTATCTAGAGATCGTTGCCTTGTTAGTCCTAGATACATGTTGGGTTGATGGAATTAGTATTAATAGATGTCAACTCATTAAAAGCAGGAAATGTGATTATTTTCTTCACTATTGTATACTCAGTACCAAACACAACATCTGAAAAAATATAGATGCTCATGGGCATCTGCTACATGAATGATAAGTAGATTAATAAATGATCAATACTTTTTCATGAGTAGATACCAACACAGGTTCATTTCAGCTATAGTTATTGCCACTATGGTCTTATGAAAATTTTAGATTAGTAGATTATGTTAATATGTTGGGAATACGATCTTTTGAAAGATAGTATTAGTTTAACATGAAAGAGGGGAAAGTTAAATTAAAAACTTAAATTATCCTCTTAAGTCATTCGTACTCCAAAAATGGGCTTCAAAACTGGTCCTTTTGTGCCTCTCATTATGTGCTACACTCAAGATCAGAAGGGGCTTAACCCTCGTTTTACCACATATAAGCTTTATTACCTGTTCCGTGTGCTACCACTTACAACTGTGTAATTTTGATCAGTCTCCTCATTTAAAAACTGGAGATGCAAATTACTTTAGACTTTATAGGTATGAATAAAGCCAATTTGTAGAATAGTTAGCTTGTAATCCATATAGTGCCATGCAAAGGAAAGAAATTATTCTTCTATCCATATATATCCCTAATTCTGAAGTTATTCTTCAGATCTAAACCAAGTCCTCTCTCCTAAACTTTAATACTGCTCTAAGAAATTTGTGTCCTGTGAATGTGAAGATTAGCCATTTACCTCCATCTGGGGAAGGAGTGTATGTTCTATTTAAAATAAAGAGAGTAATTCAATACTTTCAATTTTCTCTTCCTCAAATGTATTGGTCAGCTTGGGCTGCCATAAAAAAAATACCATAGACTAGGTGGCTTAAACAACAAAAATTTATTTCGTGCTGTTCTATAGACTGAAAAGTCCAAGGTTAAGGTGCTGGCTGATTTACTTCCTGGTAAGATACCTCTTCCTGGTATGCAGACAGCCATCTTGTCACTTTTTTCTCATGGCAGAGTGAGAGAGCTCTTTGGTATCTCTTCTTATAAGAACATGAATCCTGTCAGATCAGGACACTACTCTGATGATCTTATGCAACTTTCATACTTCCGTAAGATGCTTTCTCTGAAAGTGAAAGTCTCTCAGTTGTGTCCAACTTTGTGACCACTAACTGTAGCCTGTCAGGCTCCTCTGTCCATGGAATTCTCCAGGCAAGAATTCTGGAGTAGATAACTATTCCCTGCTCCAGGGGATCTTCCAAACCCAGGGGTCGAACCCAGGTCTCCTGCATTGCAGGCAGATTCTTTATCATCTGAGCTACCAGGGAAGCCCAAGAATACTGTAGCCTATCCCTTCTCCAGAGGATCTTCCTGACCCAGGGATCCAACCGGGGTCTTCTGGGTTGCAGGTGGATTCTTTACCAGCTGAGCTCCCAGGGAAGCCCCAATACCAGGTAAACTGTCATCCCAGGGGAGGGTGGTTAGGACTGCAACATACAAATGGTTAAGGGACACAATAGAGTACACAGTAATACACCAAATAATAACCATGGAATATTTTTCATACTCTGTCACCAGATTTTCAATGGATACTTATGCCTCATCCTGGTTATATGCATTTTAGTTAATCGGCAGTGTGTATAGATTATATATAATTTATTGTGATTTTTTGTATTTCATTTTATCTCTTAGACTTGTAAACCCCAATATTCCCATCCCTAAACCTCTATTGGCTATGATTAAAGCTTAATAAAGATTTTTGGGGCAAGGAAGAAAAAGATTCTCCTCTACATCTCTGTAATTTTATGAATTAGCAGGAGATATTCAGAAATAGAGTTGCCTACATGTTGTTTAAAAATTGTTTACAGCAAATAATGAACAAAGCAAATCAGATTGCCAAAGGCCTAGCTGTTTAGAAAGTGTAGCACATTATTAATTAAAATACAAGTCAGCTTTTCCAGCACTTGTAGCCCGTGGGTATCGAATGTACTCCACTTGATTGAATCAGGTAGTGGCAGCACAGGCATTTTTTATTTTGTGCTTGAAGGGATAACAAAAATGTAACGCTCTTTTCTGCTACTTCATTTGAAAAAATATTATTTTGGAATGAAGGCCTACCAGCTGCAGCAGACAGGCAGAAATAATATAAAATCTACATTATACCCTTGCACTGTGATTTTAAACAAGGGGTCTACAACGTCAGATGCTCTTCTGGCATTGTTTTATAGGCAGACCTTTGTCTATGGCCAAGGAAACAGTTTCCATGGAGATGCAAGAAGGCATTTGACAATGGTCACTGTTTTGGTGAAGAAAATTAATCCAAGCAGGAGACCAGTTTATAGTTATAAGATTTTTTTTTTCTGTGCAGGAGGAGGGGAAGAAAATGTTGAGAAGTAGCAAAGAAGAAAAATATACCTGCATTTTGGGTATTCTTTTTAGCATGCTGAAGTCAGTGAAATTCTGAGAAACCACAAACTATGTTTCCAATTTCAGTGCTGATGGGAATTCTCAGGTAAAAGAAAAAAATAGTAAAGAGAATGTGATCTTTTATAATACACTTAAATATTTAGTTCACCCTTAGGATAAGTCAGGGAAATAATGCTGAGAGTTTTTGTTTTTAATTCAAACACTGTTAACCATTAAAGTTGGAGCTGGTACTTTTTCATTATGCCTTGTTCCAAGCTCTTCACGGAATTTTTGTTCATCTTTGAATTTCCTTTATCCCCCAAACTGTGAAAAATAATTGAAATAGGCTTTTCATAAGTGTCTGTTGAATGCTATGAACACATCAAACATGATGCTCCATAGAGCAGTAAATACCATAGTTTGAAAGGATTTGGGGTGCTACCTATATAGTCAGCTTACTCAAGTCAGAAGCCCCTCTAGGTTCAATTGAGACAATTTTGAAATATTCATTAACACTTTGAGGCCACTAGTGTTGGCCTCAAAAGAGAACATTTACAGTTTTAAAACAGTTTTAAAAATGCCTAGTGAAGAAACAGGCTTTGTAACAATGGGCAGAACACTGTTGACAAAAAGTAGAACAGAGTGAGTCAAGTGCTTTATTGACCTGTGGGATCTTGGTCTCATTCCTCACTGTCAGGGTATTTCTGGGAGAATTAGTCACCACTAGTCAGCAGATTAAACTTCTTCCTCCCTTATTTCACTCAGGTTTGAAATCTTTATACCAATGGATCAGATTGATCTCTGTCTCTTGCCAGCAGATTTCCTAGATTTTAGATTTGTGTATTCCTACAGTTCTCAAGTTAAGGCATTCAGTGAAGCAAATTGAATAGCAATCAGATTCATTCAGTTCGATTCCCTGTTTTAGTCCAGGTCTGCCACATTCTAATTCATGATCATTATTCTCAAGATCGTTTTTGCTCTGAGAGTTTAGCTGAACTTTGTTCAACTTTGTTTTAATCTTGAAAGCTTTACCTGAGTAAGGAAGCTCTTCCCTGACCTAGGCTCACGATGGCCTGACATGTTCCTTTGGCCTCAGAGAGGGTTCAGGTATCTGTCTGCAGCCACAGTGAGGAGGAACTGGCTCATGAGTCAATATTCCAGAAGCAACTTCCTGTCTAGCCTCCTAGGAAGGATGCTCTACAATGGAAAATTACATGTCTCCACCCTCCCTCCCTTCTCCTCTCCCTCTCTCTCTCCTGTTTTCCTCTTCTTACAAAATATATGCCAAATCTGTCTGTTTCCCCCCTGTCTTTTGTTCTCTTCTTTCATTCCTTCTTTCCAATGCTCAGTATGAGGTCATCATATTTTTTTCAGTCATTTTTAAGCCACTGCCTTGTCAACACTCCCTCCAGAGTTCCCACCTCTCCTTATTCCTTTTCTCTGCTTTAGGTCCAAAATGGTTTTTTTCCTACCAAATGCCTGTTCTGCCTAAAGAACTTGCCTTAGGATTTAAGGTCACATATATACAAGATTGCAAATTGATCATTGAAAAATAGATGGCCACATCTTTTTTTTTTTCCTCCTTTCTCCCAGGCTTTTTAAGCTGTTTGCTTGGCCAGAGATGACAGACAGTTTTCAAAGCTATCTTGGCCTTTCCTGTTTTTCACTTCTCTCTTGTGGGAATGTAAATCTTCACTCACTGCTGTAGAGCAACAGAGCAACTGATTGTGGCCTTATGTGTTAGCAGTTCTGTTCCCTGAAAACTAAAAATAGGCCCTAATCTTTTCAGCATGTGAGTATCGGAAAGGGGTTCTTTGATTAATAGCTGCCTGTATATACTGGAACCTGTGTCCTCCTTCCAGTGTCCTGGTGGTGGGGGAAGGGGTATTGGTGAAGGGGAGGCAGAGTGGCAGTATTCCCATTGGTTGTGGATAACTTGTCTTGTGCCCAGGGTTTAGCTCTTCCCTGACTTCTGTGCTCCATTGAGGAGGCCACTTCAGTAGACAAACATGAAAAAATATACCATCAAACATAAGCCACATGTTTTTCTTTGATTTTGAAGTTTAATTCATTTTTTTTCATTTTCTATGTCAGTCTTCAAAAGTTTTGCACAGCCATATTTCACGGCATAGAATTCTGGAGAACCTAGTACTCAGTGATGCTTAGTAATTAAATAAACCCTCTTCCCACAAAAGATCTTCGCATCAAAGTTCAAATTATCATCTTTTTTGTTTTAAATCACCGGTTGCCTTTGCAGGGGTGAATGAAATTCCCATTGCTAGTAGTTCTGACAGGCTCAACACCTGCCTGTATTTGAAATCCACATTCAAGTACATATTGGGTCAAACCCTAACCAGATGTAGGTACACAGCCAAGTTATTGGATTTCTTCATGATGAATAGAAAACAGACAATGCACCTGTCTGATTGCAGAAAGGATTTGCATAAAAATGAAGGAACAGTACATATGCTTATGTAAAGTGTTGATGAACAAGATCACCTATATATATGCAAAAAAAAAAAAAGTCATACAGTTTTTCTAAATGAAATCATGTGAGATGGTGTAAACACACACACACACACACACACACACACACACACACACATTTGCCAACAATTAGGAAATGTGTTGATAGGCTGGGACCGTGTTAGAATGATTTGATTTCCTGGCACTTTTATCCTCTGAAGAAGTAAAACACTACTCTGCCAGTCAATTAGGTATTAGATTAGTGAGGGAACTAATTACAAAATGCTCCTTGTCATTTGATCATCTGTGGTTAAGTTGGAAGGTGGGGGGTGGTGAAGATTAGGAAACATACTATCCATAGTGATGTGAGATAACAAAACAGCAACACTGTTTTTAATGAACATCAAGTCTCCAAAGTGGATAATATGGCTGGTATTAACGCTGCTGTGGAGATTTCAGATTCTCAACTTAAAACAACTGACTTTTTTTTTTTTCTTTTTGGCCAGTCTGGGCAGCATGCAGAACTTCCTATGGCCCCTGCAGTGGAAGGGCAGAGTCTTAACCACTGGACCACCAGGGAAGTCCCTGAGGAGGAGTTTCTCACTGAGAATAAGTATTTATGGTAAAAAAAGATAAAGAAAAAAGTTTTCTAGCTTTGTTCTATTTTGTTTTTAAATCTGAAAATACCCTCATTTGTTTCTGAAGTTGCTCTTGCATGGCTTTATCTGTCTGGAGCAGCCCCTTCTTTATCCTAAAGGCCACCATACTGTTTAACTCTTTTCCAAGAAATCCTCTTTGTTCTAACTCATCGGTTTTCTAGAACATCTTTGTAGTGATACTCTCATTCTGGTTGAAAATGCATTGACAAAATAGACTTTATGCTTTGAATCTCATTTTTAATACGAAAATATACATAATAATTTAATCAGTTATGAGAGATAATTATCTTTATACTCAAGCATCTTTGCTATTGCCATAAACAAACATCTAGACTAGGTCTTTTGTTTTTCAGGGTTTGTTTTTTCCTTTTAAGAGAGAGTTAATGTAAGATCTATGATTTACAGCTTAGAGTGTAAATGGAAGCTTCATCATAGTGATCCTAAATACTACTCAGGAGTCCAACAACCCAGGACTGCATGTATTTAGTTATTTCTCTTCTCTGGTATGGATCACTCTGCATGTGATACAATCAGAAAATGCTCAGAGCACTTTGTCATTAAGGACAAGTCAAATTTGTTCATATTTTTCAGATATAGATATACTCCTTGTAGTGGGAACATTCAGCCTCTGCCACCTGACGGTGTTTTCCTGTAATGAATTGCTCCACCTTTGTTGCCAACTCCATTGGCCAAGGCTAGAGAATGCAATCAATCAATTCTCAACTTAGTGGCACTGAAGGGTGCTTTCCCCTGTGACTAAACAGCATCTGGAAAGGATTCCACTGCTGGATCCAGAGCCTGGTGGTGGAACCACCTGAAGTTGCTTCATGTGGACCTCCCTGCTGCTGTTGCCTCCACCTCAGTAATGGGTTTCAGGAAAGCAAGTCAAATGTAGAAAGACTGAAAAGTCCCTCCATGTCTTTGTTGCCACTGCTAGCATGGGGATCACATTTCCAATCTCCTTTCCTGGGTAGGGTGTCTGATTTCCACTCCAGATCTGTTATCTTCTCTTCTCTGCCATGGTCTACATCTATGGATCATATACAAACTTCTGCTTTGCTTTTTTGCCTTCTGGTTGGGTTTGAGTAATAGGAGGGAGACTGTGAATATGGGAAAAGAGAAAGGTCACAGTAATTATTCCTCTTCACCCTCATTCTGGGATGTGGCTTTAGAAGTGGCTGCATTTGGTCTTGTAGGATTTTACCTTTCTCTTTCATCTGTAACATATTTTTTGTGGTCTCAATTTTTTTTTTTTCTGGATGGGTTGGCCTGTGTTCCTGTCTTACCAGTTGTTTGGCCTGAAGTTTCCAATAATGGAGTTTGCAGGCTTTTGGGTTGAGCCCGAACTTATCAACTACGAGTGAACCGATAAAGTGATACTGATACTCTGGAAAATAGTCTGCAGTCCCCGCAAAGGTTAAAACATAGATTTACCATATGACCCAGCAAGTGATTCCACCTCTATGTATATATCCAAAAGAAATGAAAACTATGTCTGCATAAAAAATTATACACAAATATTCATACCAGCATTATTCATAATAGTCCCAAGGTAAAAACATCCCAAATTTCCATCAGCTGATGAGTAGATAAATAAAATATGGCACAGACATACAATGGAATAGTATTTGACATTAAAAAAAATTACTGATACATGCAACAGCATGGATGAACCTTGAAAACATTATGATAAGTGCAAGAGGCTAGTCACAAAAGGCCGTGCATTCTTAATCACTCAGTCATGTCCAGTTCTTTGCAACCCCATGGACTGCAGCCGGCCAGGCTCCTCTGTCTGTGGGGATTTTCCAGACAAGAATACTGGAGTGGGTTGCCATGCCTATGCCCTCTTCCAGGGATCTTCCCAACACAGGGATTAAACCCAGGTCTCCTACATTGCACACGGATTCTTTACCAGTTCAGTTACCAGGGAAGTGCCACAAAACGCCACATTTGTTTAATTCCATTAACATGAAATATTAAGAAAAAACAAATCTGTAGAGATAAGAAAGTAGATTAGCAGTTACCAATGCAGGTTTGGGAAAGACTGAAGCAAAATGAAGAGTCACTTCTCTAGATATCATGGTTCTTTTCAAGAAATTGAAAATATTTAAAAATTGATTGTGAACCCACTAAAAATCATTGAATTAGATGTTTTAAAAGGTAATTCTTGTGGTATGTGAATTATACCTCAATTATAAAAATAGGTAAATGGAAGAACAGAAAAAACGAGGCCTCTTCTTGTATACCTGCCAACATATATAATCGGTAAAAAGGAGAATTTATGACACTAAAAAGAATTTATAAAAGTGAAAAAGATGTAGATTTCTAAAAGAGTTATGAAAAGTTAATCTAATAAAATACATACTATCATGTAAATATAATCTATCCAAATCTCTCACTTATAACACTGAAAAGTTTCAGGTTCTTTGGATTATTTCACATTTTACACCGAATGAAAGGGTGAAAAGCAGGAAAAATTTGAACCAAAAATGCTAAACAACTTCTGCAGCAATTTCATTCCTACTCAAAATAAAACTAGTGTTTACAACACAAGAGTTCCAGATGGCCATGCAAATGAAGGCTCAGGAATATGCCACATATCGTATTATTGATGTTTAGTATTTATTGAGCACTCACAGCATGCAAGGCGCTGAAAAAATAAACTATATTCCCAGTCATGCAAATTATAACCTAAAAAAGTATATAAAGTCATATTACCTACTGTCTTCAATGGATTAATAATGCATGCAATATTCCAAAGGTCAGGCTCAATCATATTAATATTGGTGCTGGGAATATATCCTGTTCAAATTAACCTGTTTTCTTTATCCCTTCTCTTTTCAGGGTTTTTTTTTTTCTGATATATTTCTAATATTTTAATACCATAGTATAATCCCCAATACTAAAGTTCCACCAATAAATGTTTTTGCAGTATAAAGCAGTATCTGTAAGATTTTGTTTGAGTTTCATTTTTGCCCTTTATAAAGATGCTTCTAAATCTACCTCATTGACTCAGATTCTCCCTTGCAAAAGGGTTAGTTAACTATGTTAATAGTAAGAGATTATAAGTATCACTAATTGAGAGAGCAGCAATTAAAAAATTTTAAAACCAAAAGTCTCTTAACTACATGTAGGGGCTGAAAATTATTTCCTGAACAGATATACATCCCATTTTCATTTCTTAGTCCTAAAAATGGAAGGAAACTTGTAAAAGGTGCATTAGAATAAAACTTCATAGGCTTCTGCAACATTATTCATTATAATAAGAGAAGACAATTACATGCTTTTACACCTATAACATACCTAGGCTGCCATGTACTGGAATTGTCTACATGGGTGCATATCTTTTGGGAATTTGAAGCTTTTTCATGAATGCCGTGATAAATGTTTATGTAGGTGAAGTAAATTTTAGTCTGGGTTGGTTTACACAGTAGGGATAAAAAGAGAAAAGAAAAATTAATTAAGCGATTAGCAAAGAATCCAGATGCTATAGCTTAACGTCTGTGTATGAAATTATGCTTCCCTTATATGCTTACAGCATACTTTGAAATCTGACATCTATAAAGTGCAATGTAAAGGATAAATCCACTTATCTTCTCTAAGGTTTTAGATTAACACTAAGTGATTTCTAATAGTAACAATGATTTTAACCTAAGCCATCTTTTCAGTATTTCCTTTTGCAATTTTCTTGTAACAAGAGGCAGGGACTCTGCATTACTATGATTTTTTAATAATAATTTTATTATGGTTGTTACTGTTAAAAATATGCATTCTTCTAATTCCGCATCCTCTAATTTACTCGTTAGAGAGAAAGATGGTCTAAGATAGCTACTGTTGTGGTGACATGCTGACAAGTGGTGACAGTAATAGACAATTTACAGTGAAATTTGCATATGATTGGCTTCTGGGCATATATTTATTCTATATTCAACATACACTTGTCCTATATCTTACTATATGAACACTTTGTTTGTGGTAAGGGATTTAGATTTTATTTTTTCAAATCTGTCTCAAGATCAACAAAATATCAAATGCTGGAATATCAGTGACTTGAATTGGCAATTCCCTTATATAAAACAAGAAAAAATGGCTTCTCAACTCGAAGATTGTCCCTCCCTAAGATCTCTGGTTCTCTGATGGCATTTAGTTATTTAGGACAGCAAATGGTATCTCAAAAGTAGCTCACTTTTCTTAATTTAAAATATTAATGATGAAAGACTACCCTAGTTACATAAAAAGCACAAGGAGAAGCTTTTTAATATAAATTTAAAATAATTTGTCTAATATTTGTACTCTAGATTTTTCATTTGCCACTTTTGTATCATTCCAGTGAAACATTTTTGAGAGATCAAGAGAATGCTCAAAGAAATGCTAAGTACCCAGAGTCCAGTTTCTGAAACTTTCCTTTTTTTATGACATCCTGTTGCCTCTCATTCCTCATTACCTGGTTGTTCCTCAGTCACCTCTGTGAGGAGAGGACCATACAAATGGGATGGAAATCTGATATCAAGTGGGTTCATGGTGTTCAGAACATGAAAAAATATATATACAAAGTAGTTAGGAGGAGAGACTGCCACTGCCACCTGGTCTCTCTCTGCAGCTCTGTGGATCAGAAGAAAAATCTTCAATTTCTTGTTAAAATATGATGTTATTGAATAGAGGACAAAGATCCTCCATTGCACATATGCTACACATGCAGCTAGAGCTAATTTTCCACATTTCCTTTCAATATTCTCTTTCACTCATGCCAACCTCTCCATTCTACCATTATTGTCTCTTTTCAGTTCCTTTCCAACTGAGTAACTCACACCTTGTAATGTCATCTGTCTTACTTGGGCTCTTATCCAATTTTATCTGCTAATCAAGGCACAGCTGAAGTGGCACTTTCTCCATGAATCTTTCCTTGTTTACTCTTGTCTGCACTGATTTCTCTCATTTCTGAAGTCCAACAGCATTAAAGTATAAAATGCTTATATATTATCTACAAAGATGTCGGAAATAATTTCTTGTTTCAATCTATCTTCAACCTCTTGATTTTCTAAACTACTTGCAGTTTTCTGACGTCTGGGGTCTCAACCATTTATTTGGTACATCAGTTCAGTTCAGTTCAGTCGCTCAGTTGTGTCCGACTCTTTGCGACCCCGTGACAATAAATAAATGTTGATTGTGTCATCAGTGAGCTTGTTCTTGGCTTCCTTCACTATGGGTACCTTTGTCAACAAAGAAATCAACATATGTGATTTTAGGAATCTATTGCATATCTTTACTTACGCTGTTAGTGTAGGAAAATAAAATAGATAAGATCATTGTGATTATCCTCTTTTCATTTTATACATGGTGAGGCAAGGAAGGGAAGAAAAACACACAACAGTATAACCAAGGATTAGGGTGTGGGTTCTGAGGGAGATCAGCCTGCTCCTCATCTACTGAATAAATAATACATGCAAAACTCTGAAGGGGTATATATTTTTCCTACCCTTCAGTGAATGAAAGAATGGATAAAGGCTTTCATGAGCCACTATGTATAATTCTTTTTTTAAAGACCAACATGTGTTAAGATGAATCAGTATCTCTTCTCTAATACTGAGTTCATCATCTATGTAGGTGCTACTATCATATTATATAAAGGAGCTATGTATGTCTCTTCTCCAAATGTAAATATTCACAAAGAAATAATGAGCATAAAGATTTTATTCTTTCCATACAAATGAGATGGGAAAAAAGTTGTTGCTGTTTAGTCACTAAGTCTTGCCTGACTCTTGTGACCCCGTGCACTGTAGCACATCAGGCTCCTCTGTCCAGGGGATTTCCTAGGCATGAACACTGGAATAGTAGAAATCCCTTAAATAATAACCTCATTATGCCAAAATTTTGTTTCTGTGTGAAGAAAGTGATCTTTGAGGTAGCATCATTAACAAAGAAAATGATAGGCTATTTCCAGAGAGACTGGTAAAACAGGTGGAAAGATTCTGATAACCGTGTAATCTACCTACTAGCATAGCACAAATAGAAACTTTCTGTTGCAGCTCACGAATATAAATAGAAGTAAAAGATGGCATTATTATATGAATAAATGAGTTAGTCAATCAATCACTGACAAAGCATACTCTGTAATCAAAAGATTTTTCATGTTAAGATTAATTTCATGTAATACAAGTCTGAATATTACATAAACCCCTGTGACATTGAGTTATACTTCATAAGACAAAAAGAGCACTTGGAGCAGCCAAAGAATGGCAGACAGTCAGGAGCACGTCTTCTGGATTTCAGGATATCTGGGTGGCGCCTAACCAAAATCTGGGGATACTTTGAAATTCAAAGTATAGACTTACACTGTCTAATGCCATAACCAATAGCCATGTGCGGTTACTGAACAGTGTTGGCAGAGACGGAATTGAACAACAGGACCAAATTCCTTGGAACTAAAAATGTTAGCATGTTGCAAGCATGAACTCTATACTAGGTAATCTAGTTCAATGGTAGAAGCATTGACTATTGAATACATATTTCTCCTCTTTGATCTAAAAACAGTAATAGCATATATTGAACGTATATGTATCATTTCAAAGCTTTCACATTCTACTGGGAAGTCATTCATCCTGAGCATCACATTGACACAAAGATCCACCAGAGAAAACCACACATTTCAAGTCAGTTAATCACACTCACTTCTTTGCAGGTATGCTCAAACCTGCCTCTCTCAGTAAACAGCAAAATCTTCTAGCAAAGTGAGGATGATAATTGATACAAGGACCACTTTAAACGCAAAATGGTGCTATATGATAAATTAAGCCAGAATGGAGGAATCCAGGAAAATAGCTCTTTGTATTTGCCTTGATGTTAAGAGGTGATTTCCTATAAAAGAGTCAACAGACCTATTACTATTGTTGTTGTTCAGTTTCTAAGTCATGTCTGACTTTGTGACCCCATGGACTGCAGCATTCCAGGCTTCCCTGTCCTTCACTATCTCCCGGAGTTTGTTCAAACTCATGTCCATTGAGTCGGTGATACTATCCAACCATCTCACCCTCAGTCACTCCCTTCTCTTCCTGCCTTCAATCTTTCCCAGAATCAGGATCTTTTCCAATGAGTCGGCTCTTTGCATCAGGTGGCCAAAGTATTGGAATTTCAGCTTCAGCATCAGTCCTTCCAATGAATATTCGGGACTGATTTGCTTTAGGATTGACTGCTTTGATCTCCTTGCAGTTCAAGAGACTTTCAAGAGTCTTCTCCAATCTCACAGTTCAAAAGCATCAATTCTTCGGTGCTCAGCTTTCTTTATGGTACACCTCTCATATCCATACAAGACTACTGGAAAAGCCATAACTTTGACTAGATGGACCTTTGTCAGCAATGTCTCTGCTTTTTAATATGCTGTCTAGGTTTTTCATAGCTTTTCTTCCAAGGAGCAAGTGTCTTTTAATTTCATGGTTGCAGTCACCACCTGCAGTGATTTTGGAGCCAAAGAAAATAAAGTCTGTCACTGTTTCCATTGTTTTCCCATCTATTTGCCATACACTGATGGGACAGGATGCCATGATCTTAATTTTTTGAATGTTGAGTTTTAAGCCAACTTTTTGACTCTCCTTTTTCAATTTTATCAATAGGCTCTTTAGTTCCTCTTTGCTTTCTGCCATTAGAGTGGTATCATCTGCATACCTGAGGTTGTTGATAGTTCTCTCGGCAATTTGATTCCAGCTTGTGAATCATCCAGCCTGGCATTTTGCATGATATACATTGCATATAAGTTGAATATGCACCACTTGTTAAAGAGATTGTCTTTTCTCCATTGCATATCCTTGCTTCCTTTGTCAAAGATAAGGTGTCCATAGGTACGTGGATTTATCTCTGGGCTTTCTATTTTGTTCCATTGATCTGTGTTTCTGTCTTTGTGCCAGTACCACACTGTCTTGATGACTGTGGCTTTGTAGTAGAGCCTGAAGTCAGGCAAGTTGATTCCTCCAGTTCCATTCTTCTTTCTCAAGATTGCTTTGACTATTCGAGGTTTTTTGTATTTCCATACAAATTGTGAAATTATTTGTTCTAGTTCTGTGAAAAATACCGTTGGTAGCTTGATAGGGATTTCATTGAACCTATAGATTGCTTTGGGTAGTATACTCATTTTCACTATATTGATTCTTCCAACCCATGAACATGGTATATTTCTCCATCTATTTGTGTCCTCTTTGATTTCTTTCATCAGTGTTTTATGGTTTTATATATATAGGTTTTTTTGTTTATTTAGGTGATAATATACAGCCTTGTTGTAATCCATTCCCAATTTTGAACCAGTCAGTTGTTCCATATAAGATTCTAACTGTTGCTTCCTGACCCACATACAGGTTTCTTAGGAGACAAGTAAGGTGGTCTGATATTCCCATCTCTTTAAGAATCTTCCTATTACTATTACTAATCCAGTTAATGCTGAAAGACAACTGCAGTTTCTTTTCTCAGATGGGAACACTCTCACAGGGCACATGCTGATAATTCTTCAAAACAGACATTGTTCTGATAGCTTCTCAATCCATCCTTTAACTTCCATTTGCATAGATTTTTCCAGAACTGAAAATTTAGGAAAAGGATAAACTCCCCAGAGATTCAAAGTGTTTCAGTAGAAGAACTACTAACAATTCACCATCTAACAATTCATCAAGAGTGGATTTACTCTCTGGGAGAATCTTGATAAACGCCTGCAACCATCTTTTATTACAATACATGCAGTTTTAATGTCTTTTTAGAAGGCAAGGTCTTTTTTTTTTAATTAATTAATTTATTTTAGTTGGAGGCTAAATTACTTTACAATATTGTAGTGGTTTTTGCCATACATTGACATGAATCAGCCATGGGTTTACATGTGTTCCCCATCTGAACCCCCTACCACCTCCCTCCCCATCCCCATCCCTCTGGGTCATTCCATTTCACCAGCCCTGAGCACTTGTCTCATGCATCGAACCTGGACTGGTGTTCTGTTTCACATATGACAATATACATGTTTCAATGCTATTCTCTCAGATTGTCCCACCCTTACCTTCTCCCACAGAGTCCGAAAGACTGTTCTACGCATCTGTGTCTCTTTTTCTGTCTTACATATAGGGTTATAGTTACCATCTTTCAAATTCCATATATATGTGTTAGTATACTGTATTGGTGTTTTTCTTTCTGGCTTACCTCACTCTGTATAATGGGCTCCAGTTTTATCCACCACATTAGAATTGATTCAAATGTATTCTTTTTTTTTTTTGATTTGATTTTATTTTATTTTGGCTGAGTAATATTCCATTGTGTATATGTACCACAGCTTCCTTATCCATTCGTCTGCTGATGGACATATAGGTTGCTTCCATGTCCTGGCTATTGTAAACAGTGCTGCAATGAACACTGGGGTACATGCGTCTCTTTCAATTCTGGTTTCCTCGGTGTGTATGCCCAGCAGTGGGATTGCTGGGTCATATGGCAGTTCTATTCCCGGGTTTTCAAGGAATCTCCACACTGTTCTCCATAGAGGCTGTACTAGTTTGCATTCCCACCAACAATGTAAGAGGTTTCCCTTTCCTCCACACCCTCTCCAGCATTTATTGCTTGCAGACTTTGGATAGCAGCCATTCTGACTGGCGTGAGATGGTACCTCATTGTGGTTCTGATTTGCATTTCTCTGATAATGAGCGATGTTGAGCATCTTTTCATGTGTTTGTCAGCCATCTGTATGTCTTCTTTGGAGAAATGTCTGTTTAGTTCTTTGCTCCATTTTTTCATTGGGTCATTTATTTTTCTGGAATTGAGCTGCAGGAGTTGCTTGTATATTTTTGAGATTAATTCTTTGTCCATTGCTTCGTTTTCTATTATTTTCTCCTATTCTGAAGGCTGTCTTTTCACCTTGCTTATAGTTTCCTTTGTTGTGCAAAAGCTTTTAAGTTTAATTAGGTCCCATTTGTTTATTTTTGCTTTTATTTCCAATATTCTGGGAGGTGGGTCATAGAGGATCCTGCTATGGGTTATGTCAGAGAGTGTTTTGCCTATGTTTTTGTCTAGGAATTTTATAGTTTCTGGTCTTATGTTCAGATCTTTAATCCATTTTGAGTTTATTTTTGTGTGTATGGTGGTTAGAAAGTGTTCTAGTTTCATTCTTTTACAAGTGGTTGACCAGTTTCCCCAGCACCACTTGTTAAAGAGATTGTCTTTTCTCCATTGTATCCTTGCTTCCTCATTTGTCAAAGATGTTGTCCATAAGGTACGTGGATTTATCTCTAGGGCTTTCTATTTTTTCCATGATCTGTGTTTCTGTCTGTGCCAGTACCCACACTGTCTTGATGACTGTGGCTTTGTAGTAGAGCCTGAAGTGTCAGGCAAGTTGATTCCTCCAGTTCCATTCTTCTTTTCTCAGATTGCTTTAGACTATTCGAGGTTTTTGTTGTATTTCCATACAAATTGTGAAATTATTTGTTCTAGTTTCTGTGAAAAAAACTATACCGGTGGTAGGCTTTGATAGGGATTTCATTGAACCTATCAGATTGCTTTTTGGGTAGTATACTCTATTTTCACTATATTGATTCTCTTCCAACTCCATTGTTGGTATATTTCTCCATCTATTGGTGTCCTCTTTGATTTCTTTCACTTCAGTGTTTTATGGTTTTATCATATATAGTTTTTTTTTGTTTATTTAGGTAGATATATTACTAAGTACTTTATTCTTTTTCATTGCAAAAGTGAGTGGTATTATCTTCCCTTAATTTCTCTTTCTTTTTTCTCTGTATTGCATTAGGGATTTCTGTGTGTCAATTATATATTGCAATATTCATTGATTTCATTGTTACTTCTCTTTTCCTATCTGGATTCCTTTTATTTTTTTTTCTGCTCTGATTGCTGTGGCCAAAACTTCCAAAACTACGTTGAATAATAGTGGTGAGAGTGTGCACCCTTGAAGGCAAGGTCTTAAACTTCCTCAAAGACAGCATCCCTTTACAGGGACTAATGGTTTTCAAAAGTTTAAGAAATCCTAGATATAGAAAATATGAGAGAATGAGTCTTTATTTGTTCTTTATTCCCCACCTACAAGCAGAATAGTGAACAAATAGGTATTACTAATAATTCTTCAACTGGTCAGTGAAACTATAAAATCTTCACTTTATTGTGAACAAGAGAAGGCATTTTATAGAGAAAAGGACACAATCCACTATTCTGAGAGGCATTTACAAATAAACTGTTTTTGAGATGTGGAGTCCAATAACTGCCATAATCTTTCCTCTCCACCTGGGGACTCTGAGATGGCGCCTAAACTGAAGTTCTTCATGACTTTTTTCCTGTCTTATTTCCAAGTTAGATGCATGCAAACCATCACCACGATGGAAATTTACCTTTTCTTTCATTTCATAAGCCTTTGATAAAATCAGAGAATATTAGAGCTGATAAGATCTTAGCATACATTGAAACTTTACCCTTGTTTCATAGGCAAGCAAACTTTAAGGCAGAATGAAGACTTGACATCTGTCAGCTGGAGAAAAAATGAAACCTAGAGTCTGCATTTGTTAGTACTCAATCAGTTTTCTTTGATTTCTCCAAACCACATTTCTTGAGTCCTCGATATCTGGAACCATTGTAAGACTATTACCTCAAAGCACCAAGGAATCTCCACTTTGTTATACTTACACACCCCAATATATGGAGAATGATTCAGCCATAATACAGTCAGGTTTTTTCAATAATGAAGGATTTATTTAGTGTGGACTTTTATAATTCTAAAACATTATTGCTGAGAATGGTTTTCAATACTTGTATATGGAGTGGGAATTGTGAAAGCCTGTTCAGGAGCTAAATAGATTTTGAGGGACATAAGCTTTACAGTCTAAGGAATCCCCAAAGTTTGGTTTGACTCACTTTTCTTTGTATTTGTCTGTGAACTGGATGCCCTCTTTTAGGGAGTAAGTAACTCTCTAATGCCCAGATGAAAGGTTTGAACTGTGTCTATTGGCAAATACAAAGATAGCCCAGATTCTTTCTCATTTTGGTAGGATGAGAAGATAAAGCTTAGGGGCTTGTGTATTGATTAGGAAGGGAAACGTGCATGAACACATGCGTTCTCAGTCGTGTCCAACTGTTTGTGGCCCTATGAACTGTAGCCCTCCAGGCTCCTCTGTCCATGGGATTCTCCAGCCAAGAATACTGGAGTGCACCACCATTTCCTCATCCAGGAAATCTTCCTGACCCAAGGATGAGAACCATGTCTCCTACGTTGCCTACACTGGCAGGTGGCTTCTTTACCACTGAGCCACCCAGGAACCTAGGAATTTATCTTATTCTTTGTAATGATATGACAATATGATTTGTTTTCTCTGTTACTTAAAACATAGTTTATTCAAAAGAGTACAAGATTATAAACCTCTTATTAAAGGCTTTTAAATTATATTACATACATCTTTATTCAGCAGATTTTTCAAAAATGTAGGCTCAGTTTGTATTGCTTGATAAACTAATAGCTTGTAAATTTATAAAGATTTCTTTACACCAATTAGCTTAAAGTAATGTACCAATAAACCTACAAAAATGTAAAAAAATGGAGTCTCAAGAGATTAATTACTTGCCATTAAAAATGAAATTATTTTTAAAGGAAAAAAATAGATTCCTCTCTTACATTCTGATGCTTTTATCTTTGCAGTTCTATAATAATAGGATCATTGTTGAAACATCTATCTCACAACATACATGTCATGAAGTCATATGTGTTTTGTTAGTGTCTTTGTAAATGTGCATCTCTCTTTTCCATCCTTGCTGTGCTCAGAGCCCCATTACCACTGGCCTGAATGACTGCGATAATCTCACATGTCTAACTTTCTCTTCTAGTCCATTTTGGTGACAGCATTAACTCATGAAAAACAGACCAAAAAGCAGACAAAGCTAAACAATCTGGACCTGTCATACCCTTCCTCAACAGCCTGCCTGTTTCAGATGCACTTCTCTGTCTTTATCACAAGCCGTTCCCTTTCCATCACCCCCTTAAACCTTGAGTTTCTCTCACAGATGCATTCTTACCACCCTGTAAGCATAGTGCTCCCATTCAGAATGCTTCTCACTGTTGCTTTCTTCTAGGAATTGCTTGTGAGATCTCCCTCTCAGCTTCAGTTTCATCATTTTTGGACCCAGTTCATATATCAAGGTTTCCCTTGTGACTCAGATGATAAAGAATCTGCCTGAAATTCAGGAGACCCAGTTTCCATCCATGGGGTGGGAAGATGCCCTGGAGAAGGGAATGGCTACCCACGATAGTGTTCTTGCCTGGAGAATTCTATAGACAGAGGAGGCTGGTGGGCTTCAGTCCATGGAATTGCAAAGAGTCAGACACAACTGAACGACTAACACTTTCACTTTCAAATATCAAGATTCCTTCTACAGTCAATTCCAACTTTCCAGGTAGAGGAAGTTACTCTCAATTTAGATTTTCGTGTCACTTTCTACACCTAAAAAGGCCATTTGCCCTGTTTTTTTTTTTTTAAGTTACCTACTTAATTGTCTGCCTCTTCTGGTAATTCTGGTAATTGTCTGCCTCTTTGGAGGCCTCCCTGATAGCTCAGTTGGTAAAGAATCTGCCTGCAACGCAGGAGACCACGGTTCAATTCCTGGATCGGGAAGATCCTCTGGAGAAGGAATAGGCTACCCACTCCAGTATTCTTGGGCTTCCCTGTGGCTCAACTGGTAAAGAATCTGCTTGCAATGTGGGAGACCTGGGTTTGATCCCTGGGTTGGGAAGATCCCCTAGAGAAGGTAAAATCTACCCACTCCAGTATTCTGGCCTGGAGAGTCGGACAGGACTGAGAAATTTTCACTTTCACTTTCTTCTGGAGAACTCTTTGACAATGGCTTTCAAACTTGTTTAATGCAACTACCATTAGAAATACATTTCTGGACTGTGATCTAGAACATACACATAGACACACATGCACTCACATAGACACATGCTGAAACACAGTTTCCATGAAAGAATGTATTTACTTACTGTGGGTAATGCCCTTTGATATTTCCTACTATATGCTTTAACATATATTGATTTCACAACTCAATAATGGGCCAGAGCTCTCAATTTGAAAAACTATTCCCTAGATGACAAAGAATTGCCTCACCTATATTTGTACCCTCAATGCTAGCCCATGGAAGGGACTCAATAAATATTTGTCAAATGGATGACAAAGCACAGATTATATTTTCAAAACTATTTTTTTGAACTGTTTTTTCTCAGCCATAATACTTTTTATTGTATTTGTTCTCTGTCTTGAACCTAACTTTGAGCTGTGTCCCTGCTTTTCTGGTGCTTAGAAAAGAGAAGAGATTAGAGGTAATTTGGCTCATATTTGCTGCTTTAAGGCTCTGTTAAAGAGGCACAAAGCTGATGAGCAGAGGAGGTAAACGGTGGTCTAAATGAGTTTTGAACCTAAATAAGTTTTTAACTTATCTCATTGATGATTGTTCATTTCAATGGGCTTTTTGACAATGGCTTTCAAACTTTTTAAGTGCAACTATCACTAGAAATACATTTCTACATCATGAAAATCACAGAAATACATTTCTGTAAAATCAGAAATTGTAAGTATAAGCATTTCCTGTTCAAATTATTTTAGTTAAGTTGATTTTGAACCTCAAGGTACTCCCATTCAACCCAAATATCCTTAATAACAAAAAATTAATATCTGTCAATAAAGTTGGTAAGGCTGGTTCTCCAGTTCATTGATATTTTTACATTTAGTCTGCTTCCTGTTTTTAGTTTTTGACTTTCACTGTTTGACAGACTGTAAATTTTATGTTATACATTTTATGATCACAATCCAGACTCTGGGTTCTTAACAGATATTAATAATCACACCAGAAACATTTTTCTTGGTTCAATGGCAACCTTGTCAGTTTGTAACCAAGAGTAAATAGAACCTTCAGTTCAGCCCATGTGTTCACTTTGAAGCTTAGAGAGAATCAATCAGCCTTTTCTTGATACCGAGTGCAAGCAGAAAGCTTGCAAAAAGTCAGTTACAACTAACTTCTGGATTCAGCTCTCTATTGAGTTTTTATGATTATTTCTATAGAATTATGTTTAGATAATAATGAAATGAAAAGTATTTTCTTGTGCATTTTAGGTAATGGACTTAAAATGTGATCAATGGGTTCTTATTAGCACTTATGATTAACTCTTTAATTTAGAAATTTCTTCATTTTGAGACACTCCTAATATTATACCTTCTATCTGTTGGAGAAGAGAGAATACAGCTAGGTACAAAGCTGGCTTTAAAAAAAAAATCAGAATTAACTCTTCAGCCTCAGTGAAATCCTTTATATTAATTCTAGAGGTGTGGTTTTGAAATAATTATTTTCTTGTCCGTTTTTTCTTTCTTTTTTTTTTTCCAGAATCCATTCTCCTCTGAAAAAGTACTCTGTGGAATCCCAGCTTTTTTTTTTTTAAAGTAACACAAATAAAGCTTTAGTAAAAAGCTTAAAGGGAAGTGCCTGCCTATTTAGCCACACAAAAAACTTAGCAGCACCTCCTAAATTTGGGGGGCTCCACCCAATGAGCCTTCAAACCACAATTTTAGAACAGAGCAGGGTTAGGGGGATATCACAGGAAATTTCAGCCGTTCTTTCCAAAAATACGTACTCAGCTCTCTGTCTTTCACAAACTCCTTTTTTGTGTGTATGTGTGTGGCTGGAGAAGCATCCAGGCACATGGATTAGAAATAGCTACTCAGGAGACCAGCCCTTCCCCTGACTTCCTAGAACTACTGGCCATGTTATGTTTTTCTAAGTGCAGTACTTGGACCACCTGAATTAGAATCACCTGAAAATTCAAAATTTTCAGAGTCTTGTTGCAGACACACTGAATCAGAATCTCTGGGGGAAATTCTGATGCACACTTGAGTTTGAGATCCTATGATGAGGAGAAATATGGACAGATGCCCCTTCATAGTCTTAGTAATAGGATAAGCAATGAATCCTTTAGAGAGGATGTGAAGTCAAGCTATCAAGAGCCAAAAATATAACATCTCATCCCACCACCAGGCATATCCAGGGCTCTTGCCTCTGGTGTTTTATGACTCAAAAAGCACAAATACCTCCAGACAGAAGCCAAATATTTTCTATAAAGGAATGTGCCGCTCTACAGTTCTATCCTTTACCTAGGAGAACTGTTGGAGAATGATACTGATAGAGAAACCATAGCACTGTGACTTTACTGCCAGGGCAGGTGCAGAATCCAAAAACTGGGTACAAAGCATACGAGAGGGGTCAGTAACTCTTGCTATATTTCCTTTGATCATTTGGTCCTCAGATCCCACTTTAAATCCATCTGAAATTTAGAGGGATGATCATTTGGGAATTAATGGCCACCAAGAGAATGAATGTAAAGAAATAAAGATTAATGACAATTATAGAAACAAATCTACTTCTCAGATAAATTTCATTTCTTTGACTGGTATTTCAATTATGTTATTGTGTTTACATGCACAGGTTGAGTTGTCCTTTTTATCTTGTGATACAGGTTTATTTAACAAACTTGGAAATGGAATGTTGTTGGATGAGCTTGCCCAACGATGACGTTGATGACAGCAGTGGCACCATCGCAGAATGACCTTGCAGCTGACAGCAAAGACTCTGCCCCTGGATTGCCTGAGACTGAATGTTGGCTTCAGAAATTACTAGCTACATTCCTCTGGGGAATTACCTAATCTGTGTCTCAGACTTACCTGTTAAGGCAAAGGTAATGATAATAATATATTAGCTACCTTTTAGAGTTGCTAGGAAGAGTAAATTGGCTGATATCTACATTGAACAGTGCCCAGGCCATAAAGGTGCTCAGTTCATTTCAGCCACTCAGTCTTGTCTGACTCTTTGTGACCCCATGGACTGCAGCATGCCAGTTTTCTCTGTCCATCACCAACTCCCAGGGCCTACTCTAACTCATGTCTATCACGTCAGTGATGCCATCCAACCATCTCATCCTCTGTCATCCCCTTCTCCTCCCACCTTCAATCTTTCCCAGCATCAGGGTCTTTTCAAATGAATCAGTTCTTCAAATAAGGTGGTCAATGTATTGGAGCTTCAGCTACAGCATCAGTCTTTCCAATCAACATTCAGGACTGATTGCCTTTAGGATGGACTGGTTGGATCTCCTTACAGTCCAAGGGACTCTCAAGAGTCTTTTCCAAAACCACAGTTCAAAAGCATCAGTTCTTTGGTGCTCAGCTTTCTTTATAGTCCAACTCTCACATCCATATATGACTACTGGAAACACCATAGCTTTGACTAGATGGAACTTTGTCAGCAAAGTAATGTCCCTGCTCTTTAATATGCTATCTAGGTTGGTCATAACTTTTCTTCCAAGGAGCAAGTGTCTTTTAATTTCATGGCTGCAATCACCATCTGCAGTGATTTTGGAGCCCCCCAAAATAAAGCCTGACACTGTTTCCACTGTTTCCCCATCTATTTCCCATGAAGTGATGGGACCAGATGCCATGATCTTAGTCTTCTGAATGTTGAGTTTTAAGCCTACTTTTTCATTCTCCTCTTTCACTTTCATCAAGAGGCTCTTTAGCTCTTCTTTGGTTTCTTCCACAAGGGTGGTGTCATCTGCATATCTGAGGTTATTGATATTTCGCCCGGCAATCTTGATTCCAGCTTGTGCTTCATTCAGCCCAGTGTTTTTCATGATGTACTTTGCATATAAGTTAAATAAGCAGGTGGCAATATACAGCCTTGACCTACTCCTTTCCCTATTTGGAACCAGTCTGTTGTTCCATGTCCAGTTCTAACTGTTGCTTCCTGACCTGCATACAGATTTCTTGAGAGGCTGGTCAGGTGGTCTGGTATTCTCATCTTTTTAGGAATTTTTCACAGCTTGCTGTGATCCACATCGTCAAAGGCTTTGGCATAGTCAATAAAGCAGAAGTAGATGTTTTTCTGGAACTCTCTTGCTTTTTTTGTGACAGCAGATGTTGGCAATTTGATCTCTGGTTCCTCTGCCTTTTCTAAATCCAACTTGAACAACTGGAAGTTTATGGTTCACATACTGTTGAAGCCTGGCTTGGAGAATTTTGAGCATTACTTTGCTAGTGTGTGAGATGAGTGCAATTGTGTGGTAATTTGAACATTCTTTGCATGAAATGTTCCCTTGGTATCTCTAATTTTCTAGAAGAGATCTCTAGTGTTTCCCATTCTATTGTTTTCCTCTATTTCTTTGCATTGATCACTGAGGAAACCTTTCTTATCTCTCCTTGCTATTCTTCGGAACTCTGCATTCAAATTGGTATATCTTTCCTTTTATCCTTTGCCTTTAGCTTCTCTTGTTTTTTCAGCTGTTTGTAAGGCCTCGTCAGACAACCATTTTGCTTTTTGCATTTATTTTTCTTGGGATGCTAAAGGTGCTAGGTGGCTCTAGTGGTAAAGAACTCACTTGTCAGTGCAGGAGACATAAGAAACACAGGTTTGATCCAGGGTTGGGAAGATCCCCTGGAGGAGGGCACGGCAATCCACTCCAGTATTCTTGCCTGGAGAATCCCGTGGATAGAGGAACCGGGTGGGCTACGATTCATACAGTCGAAAAGAGTTGGACATGACTGAAGCAATGTAGAACGCACACACATTTGCCAAATCATTGTGTGTGTGTTAGTCGCTTAGTTGTGTCCAACTCTTTGCGACCCAATGGGCCCCACAAGGCTCCTCTGTCCTTGGGATTCTCCAGCAAGAATACTGGAATGGGTAGTTATTCCCTTCTCCAGGGGATCTTCCCCACCCAAAACTGTACGAAAACCAGGGTTTGTTTCTATGTATTAGACACCATATAATGCTTTGCAAGCATCTGGTCTGTTAACTGTCCTCACCACTCTATGTAAATTAAAGCACAGGGAGGTTATGAAACTTACCCTGGATAAACTCAAGAAAGTCAGTGGCAAAATCTGAATGAAAAACAGCATGGGCATCTTTAACTTCTTTCATGATTAATACGGTTCAAGTTCCCAGTGTTGCTGGCAGAGTTCTGACATGACACTTCAAGGTGATGAGATATCATTAAGAGAGGGCAGAAGAAAGAGAGAGAAGAAACAGAATACCGAGGACAGAACGCCTGAGTTAGGTCTCGCTTCTCCACTCTTTTTTTCCTATTTCCTACTCAATATATAATCATTTCAGTATTAAATTTTCCTATGAGTTTTAGATTCTTTAGAAATTATTATTTGATATATCTTTGTGCGTCCATGCTTGAGTGTATTCAAGTGCACGGGACTCAAATTATAATTCCATTTGTCCTTGCGTTTGTTTGTTATCTTTGAGTGTAACAGTTGGGAGGACTCTGTGTCAAGTCCGTGCACTCAGTCCTTTGCCTTTAGGGGAGCAGCGCTGGATGGGTCCCCTGACTGCAGCCCAGTAAGTGGGTGCTTGCTCAGTCACTCCAGTCCTATCTGACTCTTTGCGACACAGGGACTGAAGCCTGCCAGGCTCCTCCATGGGATTATCCTGGCAAGAATAGTGAAGCACACATATACTCTCCAGAGGCCAGCCCAGCTGGGTGCCATCTTCATGGGGGTCTTAGCCCCATTGCAATGTCCCTTCTGTCTAGCTGAGAGGTGCCCTCTTCAACTACCTTCCTGGAGAGGCAGGCCCAGGTTTCATTCAGAGTTGTATGACTTTATTTCCTCTAACCCCCTATTAGTCATAGGCTCATCCCCTTTCTTATAGCAGATGAACAACTCTGTTTGCATCTTCCTGGACTTCAAAAAGATCTTTGTATGCAGAGCTGTTACACAGAGGCCAGTGATCATGGGATCATTTATTTATATTATTACGGCACAATAGAAGTCACTTTGGTCCTTGACTATGTTCCAGTGACTCATGGTATTTTTTCCCCATGTTTTGTGACCTCTGCTCCTTTCCATATTCTCCCATCTCCGATAAATTTACTTCAAAACCACAGAAAAACCACAGCTGTGTTTGTTGATCAGGGACTCAAAGAATGAAAGTAACTGTTTCCATGAGGAATCTTCAAAGGAGCTAAATTAGTTCTCTATTGTCCACATATAACCAGATATTAAGGGATTTCGGAAATGAAAGTTGTCATCTCTTGTTTGGAAAATATTTTCGCATGATAAAAAATAGAAAAGTTACAGAGACATTTCCAAGATCAGCAGAATTGTATATTTTGTTATTACATTATAGTATTACAAATGAGATGACAAACAAATCACGATGAATGCAAGATATAGAGTAATAATAGATTAAATGTATTTAATCATTGTAAGAGGCAAACATGATTATCAGAATATAAAATATGAAATGTCAAAGTCAACAAAAATATGTAGAATTAACAAAAGAAGATAGTGATTTATGGAAATTATGCAAAGTGTTCTAGACCTCCAGAGGGTGCTATTGCATTTACACAGAAATATATTTAATTATGTACACATTCTTCTGAAGTTAAAAAAAAAGGAGAATTTTGAGCATCTCTAATTGTTTCTACATAAAGCGAGGAAAGAATCAATAACCATAACAATAATTTGTCTTCTGAAAGATTAACTGAGGCTTATCTCATTTAACAAACCTGTTTTTTTTTTAACCTAAAGATCAGTTACCTAATAAAAGAATGAAAAAAATCAAATCATTTCAGATAGTATTTACAGTAACTTTCATCTGAACAAAATGAAATTTGCGTTAGTCATAGACATTAAATTGACTGTATGTTTCAAAATACATTGAGAGGTTTAAAAATCCTTTAAAGTTTTTGAAGCATCAAGAGAGAAATCACAATTTTTTTAAGGTTTTTTTTAATGGAAAAAAACTGCAGATTTTGGAAATGCACATAAAGTCTTTACCCAAATAAAATTATTTCGCATTGTTATAATCTGGAGTTTCATAGATATTCTTACAGTATGAATGTTTTTACCTCTCAAGGAAAATGAATCTGAGAGGCATGGCAAATAAATAGTAAATTGATTCTTTGTATTTTTCCAAAGCTACATGAAAACAATGGACAGATATATCTTACAAGATTTCAAATTCATATGACATGGCTGTAAATCTGTATACTGAGCTGTAATCTGTAAATGTCTGTTTCAAATATTACTCTTTTTTAAAAATAATTAAATTGGTTTAAGTAATCCTTTTTGAAATTTACTGACATATTTGTTTCCTTCTGAATTTTGACAGATATTCTGAATTCTTATCATATTTACAGAATTGTTTGAATCATAATGTTATTTTTAGACTCATTAATTACTACTACCAGAGTTTCATACAGAAATGTCCCAGGAATGTGATAAAGGAAAAATTTGAATTCTCCAGGTCTTTAAGTTTCATATTTGCATTTTCTATAGTTTAAAATTATCCTGGCATTGTTTTACTATAAGGTGAATTGTTTTCCTCCAGAGTAAAAAAAGGACTAACAAATGGTCAATTCTTGATAGCATTAGTTAATAGTCAGTGACATCATTTAATGCAAGCGATGGAACAGAAAGTCATTGAATCTAAAAAGTGTCCCTGAATTTATAACATTTTTTTGTCATATAAGTGAAAAATCCATTTGGGAAACATGCAAAATAATTGATGAGTCATACTTAAATGGAAATGATTAATAGGATTAATAGTAAATCTAAGTCAAAAAGTGAAACAAAATATTCACTGAAATGTGAGAATGTTGCTAGAGAATTTGTGGAACACATATAAATAATAGCACAATAAGACATGCCATGTCTGTGACAGCTTTCTCTCAGGGAGCACAAGCTAGCATAGAATCCATTCTCTTCACATTTCTTGGAGGGAGGAGGGTATTATCAATAATATTCCCTGTGGCTATATGAGAACAAATAACCAGGATGAGAACAAAGTGAAAGCATATGGAGGCAGATGGGTGGCAATTTCCCATGTTTGTGGGTAACTGTGGACACAGATGGATCTGTCAAATGTTTAACTTGAACTGACCTGATGATATCAGTAAAGGAGGTTTCAATCAAAGAGGCCCACGAGTAGGAAAGGAAGACAAAAATATAAATTTCTTTACGGCTCAGGCTCACAAAATATTCTCATTGGAGACTGCAAATCATTTGATAGAGAGATCTTGAGATTATGGTATCTAGGAAAATACTGGGTAGGCCAAAAAGTTTGTTCCATAATATCCTAAGGAAAGATCTGAATGAACATTTTGGCCAACTCAATATTTAATACCCTAGAGGACACCTAGGAAAAAGATCTGGCACATGATAATGGCATGCTGGTGACAAAACACTCACATGAGCTTATGAATGTCTTACCTTCTTCTTTTTTCTTTTAATATGCCCTTTCTATTGGGCCATAACAGTCCCTAGTGTTAGACACTATATTGTACCTGCAGGCTAAAAACTGTCGGCAATGACACAGTATTTGAAGCTTTAAAAATGAAAATAATAGTTAAGAACAAAGATAACAAAAGAACATTAGTGAGATTCATGATCTTGAAAAATCTCTATTTGAGTGTTATTTTTTATAATTCCCAAACAGATTTAATTTCAATGAGGTACTGTATTTCAAAGTACTCTGGAACCATAAAGGGCTCTATGGTATTGGCCTAATATAGTATACAATTTCCTCTCTAGGGGAGATCCCAGACATCTTCTACAACAATAGATTCTTACTCCTTTCTTAGGAAAGACAAATGAGAACTTGAATAAATAGAATAGTTTATTTGAATATTTACTTCTGAGTTAAAATCAGGGATGAAGTGAGTCTTACCTAAGATCTCTTTATTTAGGCTGAGTGTGAATGATGAGCTCTGGTTGTTCACTCTGACTCTAGCTCTTCAACAAACACCTTGCACAGGCTTCTGAAAAGATGCCTGAAGGAGACAACACAACTGTTAAAATGATCCACTGGATACACAGTCTGCCAGAAGCTTTGTGTGCACATGACAGTGTTATTGATAATGTTTCAGACTAGAAAGTTTGTACCACCCTCAAAGCTCAGTGAATATAAATTCATGTGGTGTTATCTCTTTTATGGACCCAATGGAAATGGGACCAAGACAGAAATATTACAAAAAATCAGTTCTTTACTTCAAAATATTGATCTTTGAAACCAATCAGTCATCTCCAGCTGGGAAGAGAATCATCTCAAGAAAGAAGGCTGGAGTAACACCCTAACATTGGACCCTTATGTAGTTTGCCTATCTCCTGTGTCTGAGGGAATATTGGAAACTATCCTGACTCTCTTTATGTACAGGAGAAGGGAATGCATATTGGCATAATACACCAAACCAAAATATGAGCTATTTACAGAGGGTATCTCTGAAGTGATGAAAACTTCACTTTCACTTTTCACTTTCATGCATTGGAGAAGGAAATGGCAACCCACTCCAGTGCTCTTGCCTGGAGAATCCCAGGGACGGCGGAGCTTGGTGGGCTGCCATCTATGGGGTAACACAGAGTCGGACGACTGAAGCGACTTAGTAGCAGTAGGAGAAGGAAAGTAATACGGGAGAAAGTAGACTGACTCTGAGTCTGAAGGTCAAGGGCTGCCCTTGTGGCTCAGCTGGTAAAGAATCTGCCTGCAATGCAGGAGACCTGGGTTCGATCCTTGGGTTGGGAAGAACCCCTGGAAGAGGGAAAAGCTACCAACTTCAGTATTCTACCCTGGAGAATTCCATGGACTATATAGTCCATGGGGTCGTAAAGAGTCAGACAAGACTGAGTGAATTTTGACTTTTACTTTCTTCTACTGAAGGTCACAGTACTCACAAGATTTTTCACAACAAGATTTTTCACACTGTGGACTGTGGATAAGGACTCACCTGGGGCCCAGTTTCATGTCTGGCTAACTTGAGGCTGGAGTTAGACTTTGCTGTTATTCAGTCCTTAAGTCATGTGTCCCCATGGACTGTAGCACACCAGGCTCCTCTTCCCTCCACAATCTCCCAGAGTTAGCTGAAATTCATTTCCATTGAGTCAGTGATGCTATCTAACCATCTCTTTCTCTGCTTCCCCCTTCTCATTTTGCCTTCAGTCTTTCCCAGCATCAGGATCTTTTCCAATGAAATTCTGTTTTAAGTGTGAATCTGTGCACACTTACCATTGTGATACCTTTGTATTCTGTATTTAAATAAAAAGAATACTTAAAATTTTAGTAATTCTCATGAGTATATATTTTAAAGAGGTAATTTTTTAAATGTAAGATTCTAATCTTTATTCACTCATACATGAATGCTGTCATTTCAACTTAGCGTGTGGCGACTTCGGCCAGAGTTTGCATATAACTCCCTCAGCACAGATTTAAATATCTAAGGCATTCTACTCTTGAGATAGTCACATAATAGCTTGACTTGACATTTTGTTGAAACAAATTCCTCCATCTCACCATGCTATTTTACTGAGAGAAATACTTACTAAACAATGATTTTAAAAGTCCATAAAAGTTGCTACAAGAAAATATCCATGTCTTCTTCTGTTATATTCAGTTTCTACAAATCTGAACCTACATCTACACACAGATTTATGCAATTGGATAAAAATCTCACAATCATATCATAAATCCTATCCATTTGTGAATATTAGCCTGTTCAACTAATTCAGTGAGGTAGGGTTGTGATAACTTCACTAGTCCTTTATTATAAGACTCTCCACAGGGAAATCTCCCAGCATTCCCTCAGCTTGCAAACAAAAGCAGTCCACCCACATCTGACAGACTTACTCCTCAGGCGAGGGAAACTTCCCTGTGACTATGGAAGTCCTTCTATTTCAGGTAGAACAAGTCAAGGATCACAAATTTCTTTTTTCTTTTTTGATTAATTTTTAAAGCAATTCATAGTCCCAATACAATGAATATAAAAGACGAGTCTCTGTCTAAAACGAGTGGGACTGACTTTGCTAAATCCTCCAGTCAACCCAGCTCAGCAACTTCTGATGCCTCAAGAAAAGCACAATACATGGGAGACAGCAATCAGATTGGAAAAGGGAAAATTGGGGGAACCTGCTCACTATTTTGCTGCTCCATAACGTTCTCTAAATTCAGTCCTGAAATCATATATATTGTCATCCAAGCATTGTCTACCTTCCTTTCTCCTGTAATGAACTGTAAAATTTCTCAATATGGTGGCTTCTCTGCTGTGTTAATCTTTCTGCCCTTCTCTTTTTAATCCCTAAAAATCTAGTACTGACATTTCCTAATTTAATGGAGGTCTCCTATTCATCAAATTAAGTGATCTTTACTCAGTTCTCAATATTTGCTTTTCTTACACTGTGGGAACTGTTGACCACCTGCTGCCTGAATTTCTCTTTATAAGAAACTGATCTTCCTGGCTTTTCTTCTTCGTCTTTGGTTTCTGTTTTGTGTTTTCTTCTCCTTGGTTCTTTCTCACACTCTAAACAAGTAGATGTCTCACCATCTTTTCAACCATCTTTTCTTTCCTAATCCTTTATTTTCTTCCTTGTAGATTTTGTTCACTCTCATGATTTTACTCATCATCTCTGTGTATGATCAAAATTTCTACTTTTAGCCGTAACTTCTCTTTCTCTATCTTCCGATTTTCTAGTTATATGCTGAACATTTTGGTTCATTGTTTACTGATATCTGAAACTTTCAACACACACAGATATGAACTAATCTACTCACCTAGACTTTTTCCCCTAGATGTCTCAGCTTCTGTCAATGGCACCAAGACTGTCTTCTTGGCATTGGTTCAATGGGACACCAGTTCCATAAAACCTAGGCACTGAATTCTCAGAGTGTATGACTTTCCTGAAATAAGTGCAAAATATTGTGCCTGTATAATTTTTATATTACTTCTTCTGCAGGAATATTTTAGAAATTATATCACTGTTTCAAAGAGTTCAGATATCAAAAAAAAAAAAAGAAGAAAGCTTAAGAACCACTGCTGCACTGCTGAATTTAGCACCTGTTTTTCTATTTTATATGTATATGATAATGCTATAAGAAAGTCACAAATCCACATTTTTAGATTGCCCTTGCAATCATTTTGGTCACATTTTTTAGTTATTATATATCAGCATAAATTATCAGTTGTTGGTTTGATTTTGCTCAATGAACAAAAAAGAAGCAGAATTTTCTGTCCAGAAAAGGAAGTGTAAATCTTAGATGATGATTTAGTGTACAAAATTATTAAGTTTCTTCACATTTAAAAAAATATCATTTTATTTCGATTGTCAAATATGTTAATTTGCCTTAAAAAGTTGTATCATTTATGTGTGTGGACAGTCTAGTTTTGTGTCTACCTCAAATCAGGAACTCATGCATAAAACTAAAAGGTCAATTTGAAATATCTAGCTGTTTGGCATCATATGGATGAAGAGGGATTACACTGTCAACTAATTCAACTGTTGCAGTAATAGGGTAACTATTCTAAGACAATATACTTGAGGTTTGTTTGAGTGAATCAGATGACTTTTTGTACAAAATAACATCAAAAGATAAATCTATTGTCTACACACAGATTATGCTCATATTTGATTTTTTCCTTTATTTATTTTTTCCTTCCTGATAATCTATTAAAGAAATGCTTTTCTATAAAGATGTGGAAGACACGATAACTTACAGGGAGGAAAATTGTCTAGAAATTACTTTTAATAGAAAACAGTCTAATTTAGAGACATCTTAAATATTGTATTGGAGAAGGAAATGGTAGCCCAGTATTCTTGCCTGGAAAATCCTGAGGACAGAGGAGCCTGGCAGGCTACAGTCCATGAGATCACAAAGCATCAGACGTGACTGAGCACAGATAGCAACCACAGGATCAAAAAATTAACCACACTATTGAGCTGCTTATTTTTCTTTTTACATGTAGTATTTCTGTTTTGCATTGACTCTCATCCTCATCTCACTTATCACTATGAAATAAAGCTTATAAATTAGACTTCACTACCTATAAATTAATGTACTTATATTTTCTGTTCCAGGGACTGTTGGGTGTCAGAACACAAAGGAGAACAAGACCCAGTTCCTGCTCTTAAGGAGTACAGAGTCTAACAAATAGTACCTACCTTACAAAATGTTGCTGTATTTATATTAGTATTATTACTTCTATTCTTCATTTTGAATGATTATTATATTATACCTAGTCCCAGTAAGGACATGTATAACACTTTTTATGGTAATACCTATTACTCAAAAGGAAAAATAATGTTCTCTAATATAAGCAAGACTTTTCTTTACAAAGGTGGAGAAATGTTGTCAATTTTCTCCTTGAAATTCTACCCCCTTGTAATCAGGAACTAATTAATTAATTAGCTAATATTTCTAAAGTGCATTGAAGATGAACAGTGTCGTACAAATGTTAAGTATTTTAAAGCCATGTGTTGTCTCATATGCTAGATAGGATTTCTTAAAGTTTGTAAAGGACTATTTGAACAAATTACATTTCATCTAAATGGAAAGGTATATTTCATCTACATTTCATCTAGTTGTATACTGAAGGTAGGAGGTAGGTGGAAGTAGGAAAAGTTGGATGGAAAAATGCAAGTGTAATCAAGGGAAGGAGAATGACTCTTTACATTTCTCTCCATTTATCATTATCACAAGACAAAAGAGATATATGTATTCCTGTGTAACTGCTGGAAAAAGAGAATACAAATCTATTTAAATGGTATAGCATTAATATTACAATTTTCTCATAATTGTCAAATTGTTAATAGAACCAAGTCAGGACTTCCCCATGAAGTGATTATTTTATAATGTTCTTGGACCTTAATTCCAAGGCCAGAACATCCAATTTGGCATCCACAGGCTCTAGACTGGACTGTCTCAATTTGTGAGATAATTGTAAATACTTCTTTAATTATAGATTGCATAATTCAGGATTATACCAATGCCTGGGAAGGGAAAGGAATGAAGAATCAAGGTCAATGCCCCACTGCTGACCAATGTAGGAAACCAATTAGCTTTCGGATTTGATTTCTCAACCTGAGTAAATTACTCAGATAATTTATTAGACCCATACTTAGTTTTGAGATTTTTAAACATGAGTCATATGGGAAATTCAACTGTCTGAGGAATTATATTTGTTTCAGTTAAAGGTGGTTATTTTTGACTCTTTTCATACTTCTCTTCCTTTCAAAGCCAGTGACACAGATGTTCCAGAATGAGAGAAACAGAGGCCAATCAGAATGCATTATTATTGTGCTGTTTCACTCTCCAGGAATTATTTTCAGATTACTGCTGTTGTGATTTTTCTCTTGTGAACATCTGACACTTTTATCTTTATCAAAGATTTAAAACAGTTTCCTTCACTTGATATTTAACTCTCTGAGTAATGGCAGATGTGCTTACCAAGTGGCTCTGTGGTAAAGAATCCCCCCATAAATGTAAGAGATGTAGGAGACATGGGTTTTATCCCTAGAGTAGGAAATGGCAACCCACTTCAGTATTTTCACCTGGGAAACCCCATGGACAGAGGAGCCTGGCAGGCTATGATGCATGGGGTCGAACAGAGTCAGACATAACTTAGAGATTAAACAACAGCAAACAACGGCAGCTAGTTCACCAGATCAACTCATCTCTCCTAGTGTGTTCAGAAATGCTTATATGACAGCGTGCTATTTTCCAAGGGAAAATGAATTTTATAAAGGCATTGCCTTAACCTAAAGAATAGTAACAGCCAATGTTTTATAAAGATGAAGACCCTTGAAGCTATTATGATCAAATGTAAGAGATGAAATCCACTCTTTTGCTAAGATATGCCATGGAGGAATCTATATCTATATGCCAGTTGCAAAGAAAATCAAATCGTAAAGTCAGCTTGCCTTAGTTCAAATTCTTGCTCTGTCTCTTAACTAGCACTCTGAGTTTGAGATAGTTATACACTCTATATCTCAGTTTTTTCATTCTTAAAATTGGTATAGTAATAATAGTTAGCTCATTTGATTGTTGTGAGGATAAATGATTCAAATGATTTAATTATTTGGAACAGTGCCACCTCTATGTAAGAATTAGTAATTAATATTATTTTGCAATAAAGAGTATGGTATGTTTATTAAGAACTCTGGTTCTGGCATTAGATATAACTGTGTTCAAATCCAACATTTTATATGTAAGGAACTTGGAGAAACTACCCTATTTCTCTGTCTTGATTTCCTCATCTACAAAATGGGTTATAAGAATCAAATCAGATTACACACATAAATGACCTCATGCATGATAAATGTTAACGTTTCTTTTCCCATTTCCCATTTTGCTTGACTATTTTTCCACAGGGTTATACTATGTCATGGTCTAGTGATATCCGGATAGAAAATGTTTTTATATTTGTGTTACAAATATCCAGATTGAGGAGAACATTTTGAGTAATAAAGTAACACCAAGTGTTACTATGTGTGGACTGTTTTCTCAACTCTCCTTAAGAGTTTGACACAGTTAAAAAATTAATAAAGAAAGCTATTGCTATCTAGATGCAAATTAGTATTGATTGCAAAGTAAGGTTTCTCAGGTAAATATTTATTCCTGTATTTCTGGGTCACATATTTCCGGGAAGTTTAGGCATCTGAGGCATGTAGCCCGCTTTTCAGCATCTTTCAGTAAATGTGATTACACTCAATCTTCGTACTGAAGTTCTCTATGCAAATGCAGGAGGCTCTTGCCTTGAGAAAAATCTTTAAAAGTTGCACAGCTCCCCAGAAGCAGAGGTTGGGAGGGAGGCATGCTTTGTGTCATACACATTAATTCAGTTGGCACATTACAATGTTAAACTAAATGACATTATTACAAAGCTGTGCTAAGAAGTGTTGACAGGTCCATATGGTAATTTTACAATGTATAATGAACACACAGACTCCTTTCTTGCAGAAATTTATAGTTCAAATCTATACCCAGGATATCCAGTTTTATTTCCAGAAACTTAAATTGACTTATTACGATGTAGTGAATGTATAAATTAGTTCCAGTAGTTAAACTGAAACATTTCCCTACAGACTCAATTAGATTCATTAATCTGCTGTGTAGACCTGTAAACGGCCCATTGTTCTTTTCCCCCCAAAATGTCAAAAACTATTTCTCTAACTATAAAATATCTCCCACAAAAAATGTTTTAAATGGTCAGAATTATTGTATATTAGAAACCCGGAACTACAAATTATCTTATTGAACAGGTACTTTTTTTTTTCCCAAAGAAAAATAGGGTCTAGCCCTTGCCAAGTAATTTAGTGAGGTTAGTAACTGCATTCGGTGCTCTATCACATATCTAAAACGCACTGGTATTAACAAAAGATCATCTTTCTCCCTGTCCAGCTGGATAAATCAGCTGGCCTGGGGCATACTGTGTATGTTCCTAACCCCACAGCTTTTTCATCTGGCAACTTTTGTTGACGTGCCTCTCTCCGCCTGAAGTGTGACAGCTTATCAGTCCATTATGATGTTCCACGGAGGCTGAGTAAAATAATACATCCTGTTAACAAATTCCATTTCAAACGATGCACACCTGTGTCTTACCTTTTTCAAAATACCACCCTCCGTGTGAGAACTAGGGAGGCCACGGCACAGCAGATATTTAAACACAATTTTTTTTTTTAAGCTACTGTTGTGGAATTTAACAAAATAAAAAGAAAAAATACCTACAAAACATTTTATTGATTGATGAAGGTGACTGCTTTTACTTGCTGCACAGTATATTTTTTTGCTTCTGTGATTTATTAAACATTATTTCTTGTTTGAAAAATCTTTGCAACTCTTACCTTTGACTTTTATTTTTTTAATGGCTCAGCTCAAGTCATCTTTACAGGTTTGAATTTAATGTTGAGTTTGGTTATGTTTCTTTAGTCTCTGATCAACATGCAACTGTTCTGTTTTCAAGATGAGAGGAGGCTGCTTGGGTCATTCTTAGACAAGCTGATACTAATGTGATCTGAAATTGAAATATTTAATATTTAGTGTGTTAGTTGCTCAGTTGTGTCCAACTCTTAGTCCGCAAGGTTCCTCTGTCCATGGGATTTTTCAGGCAAGAATACTGGAGTGGGTTGCCATTTCCTCCTCCAGGGGATATTCTTGACTTAGGAATGGAACCGGGTCTCCTGCATTGCAGGCAGATTCTTTACCATCTGAGCCACTAGGGAAGCCCCATTTAAGATTTAGTTGATTGAATTGAACAGAAAATATTTTCAGCTCTCTTTAAGGGGGGGAAAGGGAGTGATTTTTAAGAATATGGGGCTGTCTCATAAGTCAAGGAATAAAAACCAAATAGTCCTCATGAAAAATTTGGAAGGATTCAAATAGTTCCCTCTCTCCACCTTTCTCTTCACTTTATACTGTTTCATTCTTAACTCAGCTGCTGCTGCTAAGTTGCTTCAGTCATGTCTGATTCTTTGCGACCCTATGGACTATAGCCCACCAGGCTCCTCTGTCCATGGGATTCTCCAGGCAAGAATACTGGAGTGGGTTGCCATGCCCTCCTCTAGGGGATCTTCCCAACCCAGGGACAGAGCCACATTTCTTATGTCTCCTGCATTGGCAGGTAGCTTTTTACCACTAGGGTCACCTGGGAAGCCCAGTTTCAATTGTACAGCAATGTAATTCAGTTACATACATGTATACCCATACATATTTTTTCTCAGATTCTTTTCCATTATAGGTTATGGGGTGAGTATAGTTCTCTGTGCTATACAGTAGGTCCTTGTAGTTTATTTTATATATAATAGTGTGTATCTGTTAATCTCAAACTCCTGATTTATCTTTCCCCATCCCTGCTCTCCTCTATCCATTTGGTAAACATACATTTGTTTTCTGTGAGTTTGTTTCTTTTTTTAAAACAAGTTCATTTGTATATTTTAGATTGCACATATCAGTGATATCATATGGCATTTGTTTCTCTCTTTCTGACTCACTTCACTCAGTATGACAATCTCTAGGTCCATCCAAGTTGCTACAAATGACTCTGTTTCATCTTTTTTAATCCCAATTTTAGAAAAAAGATTCTGATTAGCCTAGATTGCCTCAGTTCCTACCTCTGAGACAATCACACATAACTAGAGAAGGAGGTAGCAGTAGGGAATAGGGAGTGTTTGCATTGAACAGAGATTACATAAAAATGAATTACTCTCACTAGCTGCTTGGAGAGAAAGGAAAAGACAGGTAATTCCCTGCAAATGGTGATGGTTAGTAAGTGGAGGTCAGTGTTGAACTGAATACACAAATGTAGTAAATATCTATCCACCTTATTTTTCAATGTGCTTCCTCTAAAGTTATTATAGATCTTCTTGTTATCTCCAAGCCCAAGATTATGTAGAAAGTTAGGTGCTCCAAAAGTAGAGATATTGGACTTTTCCTGCAGGATGATATTTCCAGTGAGAAATATAATGTGTTGGAATAATCATCTTCCTGTTCACAGTCCCATGTTCATCTGCTCACAGGACACGCACAATTTTCCTGCCAACGTACAGCATAACATTTCCTTCCCCCACCCTTTCCATTTCATTAATATGGAGGTGGGGAAGGGGTGTGCCAGCTTCTTCTTACAACATATTTCCCCCTAATTTTTCAACTTATCACCTCCCTTCTTGGAATCCTAGCTTTTCACGACAAATTGAAGAGTTCTTGTTTGTGCAAATCTGTTCGATACTGGTATCTGCACCTGCACTTCTGGGCTGTGGCAAAGGAGCCACACGTGCACAATAAAGGTGACTCTCCCAGATCCGGAAAGGGCAGGAGGCCTGAAATCAGCAAATCCAGCTCAAGCATTTCCCTGCCCGTACAATTTGGGGATCACTTCTGTTCCAGCAGACTGCTTCATGGCTCAGCACATAGCATTCCAATTCAAATACTTATCGAATAACTCCTATGTACCAGGTGCTGTGTTCATTAGTTTCAGAGTTGCAAAATAAGTAATATACTCTTTCTGCCCTTGTAGAGACTGCCACCTTAATGGGGTGACAAGGTAGTCTCACCAAGAATTTTGGTATAAATAAGTTTGTGTTGTGTTAGTTAGGGAATGGCAATTCATTCCCTTCTCCAGGAAGGGAGTCTGAGGAGGAGTAAGAGAAAGGCTTCTTTGAAAATAAGTTTAAAGGATAACTAGGAATTTAATACAAAGAATGTTAGTCACTCAGTCATGTCCGACCCCTTGCAATCCCATGGACTGTGGCCCACCAGGCTCCTCTGTCCATGTGATTCTCCAGGCAAGAATACTGGAGTGGGTTGCCATTCCCCTCTCCAGTGGATCTTCCCAATCCAGAGATTGAACTTCTTTACTGTCTGAGCCACCAGGGAAGCCCTAATACAAAGAGATATGGAGCATATGCAGCCCACTGGCACACTTCTATTTATAATCTGTTCAAAAGTGAATAGTCCTCAACAGAATGTAAATGCAGAAGGCTGACAGGTAGTGGAACTTAGGTCTCCTCTACTCTCATCACAAGGAGAACTGAGAGAAGATGTGAGAGAGGAGAAAATAGGGCAGAATCAGTGGGGACAGAGCCTCATGTTGAACAGGAGCCCTAATGAAGAATTGCTTGTTTAGTCAGTGAGTGAAGTCATTCAGTCGTGTTCGACTCTTTGTGACTCCAAGGACTGTAGCCCACCAGGCTCCTCTGTCCATGGGATTTTTCAGGCAAGAGTACTGGTGTGGGCTGCCATTTCCTTCTCCAGGGGATCTGCCCAACCCAGGGATCGAACCTGGGTCTCCCGCATTGCAGGCAGACACTTTACCATCTGAGCCACCATGGAAACAAGCAATTGAAACCAACTAAACACGGTTTAGTTGGAACCATGGAACCGACTAAACAAACCAATTGCTTGTTTTGTCAAGTAAACTCAATAATTTGTAAACTCAAGTCATGTTTCTAGAGGGTCTACTGTTTGCCAGGACCTATCACACAGTACCTGTCTTGTCCATTTTATAGATGGAAAAATTGTCTCAAAGGAGTTAACAATTTTCTTCAGTTCAGTTCAGTTCAGTCGGTTAGTTGTGTCCGACTCTTTGCGACCCCATGAATTGCAGCACGCCAGGCCTCTCTGTCCATCACCAACTCCTGGAGTCTACCCAAACCCATGTCCATCGAGTCAGTGGTGCCATCCAACCATCTCATCCTCTGTTGTCCCCTTCTCCTCCTGCCCCCAATCCTTCCCAGCATTAGGGTCTTTTCCAATGAGTCAACTCTTCGCATGAGGTAGCCAAAGTATTGGAGTTTCAGCTTCAACATCAGTCCTTCCAATGAACACCCAGGATTGATCTCTTTTAGGATGGATTGATTGGATCTCCTTGCAGTCCAGGGGACTCTCAAGAGTCTTCTCCAACACCACAGTTCAAAAGCATCAATTCTTCAGCACTCAGCTTTCTTCACCATCCAACTCTCACATCCATACATGACCACTGGAAACACCATAGCCTTGACTAGACGGACTTTTGTTGGCAAAGTAATGTGTCTGCTTTTAAATATGCTATCTAGGTTGGTCATAACCTTCCTTCCAAGGAGTAAGCGTCTTTTAATTTCATGGCTGCAATCACCATCAGCAGTGATTTTGGAACCCAAAAAGATAAAGTCTGACACTGTTTCCACTGTTTGCCCATATATGGTACTAGAGCTGAAGACTGAACCCAGCATGCTGGACATATGAGATGGTAACATTTATCAGGAGAATTAAAAAAGGAGGTGGACAAGAGCTCACGGGACTTGCTTTCTCTTTATCTGCCTGAATTTGCCCCCCTCTCTTCTGTATAGTCCTTATCCCTCTATGCAGCTCTACTTACCAGGTTGTAATTAAAGACCCCACGCCAGCAGAAACATGTTGATATGTTCTGTAGATCCACCATTATGTTTGACTTAGTTACTTTCTATTTCTGCTTCTCTCTCTTTTAGCTTCTGCCCTTCTGTCAAGTCCTGCTTAGGCCTCTGCCTGACATATGCTCTCTCTACTTGTCCAACCAAACTTAGAGACTATGTGATTAACCCAAGCACCATCACCATACTTATGAAATGAAGCTTTGGGCTAGACTTCTTCTAGACCATAAACCAGCCTTTATGTAGGTACTATGGGTCAGATGCTCATCACGATCCAAAAAAGCTATAGCTGAGATGGTTGGTTCATGTGACTTGACCTTCTATATAGAAGGGGCTAGCTATAGACAAAGAAAAAAAGCTGAGACATATAGTTTCAAGCACTCACTGAAATCAATTTCACATTCATCTCAGTCTGCTCCAAGAAAAGCTGAACTCTGAGAAGTGTTCTTCTTCCCAAAATGAGAGTACATTTCTTAAGCTAAATATTGTTATATACATATATTTCTTTTTGTCTTCCACTGCAGTAACTCATCCACAATAGTACTTGATTATAGCAAAGGAATTAAGAACACAAACTTTGGATCAGTCAGCCAGCTAGAGGCTTGCTTCTTAGCTTGGCTACTTGTTATCAATAGGACTTTAGTAAATTACTCAGATTTTCTATGCCTCTTTTCCCTCATCTGTAAAATTGCTGTTAGTAATTAATTGAGCTTATTCAAGGGTCAAATTAAATAATATCTATAAACTGCACATAATAAAATGATAGACCAGTTTTAAAAATAAACTGATATTGCCTTAAGATTAATAGATGCTCAGATACAAAAGTTACTTGGAGGAAATTAAGAAAAAAACAGAAGAAATTTTTTATAAAATGATTGCTTTCAAAGACCTTGGGTTTGGTGTATTTCTTGCTTTATTAAAAATGTTTTATGCAGCACCAGAGGGGCCAAGAGAAAGTCATGGTTCTGTTTAGCCCTCTATTTTGTTTGCAAAAGCTAGACTATAAATCTTCCTTGAGTAAATGTACCTTTCCCATAAAAATTTCTAAAAGAGATTCTCTAATTCTTAAAAAAAACTGAATGTGCTAATGACCACAAAAAGATGAAATTGAATGTTAATGCCATAGTTGGGTGAGCCAAGATTTTATGCATAAATAAATGATAGTGACACATTTTTTAAATGTATACAAACATAAAAGGACAAAGTTCATAAAGCAAGTTAATCAGTTTATTTTTTGGGGTGTTTAAAAAAATGTCATTGATGACCTTTCAGAAGTGAAGACAAGAGAAAGAAGTAACACTTGAGTTTGGGGGAAAAACATTAAAAATTATCCCTTTTGATGCATAAGAACATTTGCATATCCAAAGCCAGCTTCTCAACAGTGCTGTGATTTTTGTTTTTTTTCCTGAATGATCAACTCTCTAATTAGCCAATTATCATTGCAAATAGAGAAAGGGACAAAAATCGCAAACTGTTAGTAACTTAAAATAGAAATCTACATCACTACATATGAAAGGAGAGTTTAAGTAGAATGAGTGGCTGGGGATCAGAATGAAATTGTTTTTAAACCTTTGTCCAGATAAAAATAACATTTTATAATGTGGTATCACTTTCTCTGAGTAATGAGAGCAATTTTGACATCTGCATGACTGTTATAAAGCAGTGTGTGTTCCATCTGTAAAACAGTACAAAGTAGCTTTGAAGTATTTCATAACCTTTATTAACAATAATACAAAAATTTTCAGAAACTATTTAAATGCTTATAGGTATGAATATTAACTGTCTGTATTAGCTGTAGTCAATGTATCCATACCTCCAAATAGTGAATGAAGCACACCACTAACATTTGGAGACCAGTATCATTGCCTGGAAAATTCCATGAACAGAGGAGCCTGGAGGGCTGCCCATGGGGTCAAAAAGAGTTGGACACAATTGAGCGACTAATACTTTCACTTGGAAATATCAACCTCTGAAATCATAACTAAGAAGAATCAACAGAAATTAATATAATAAGCCATCTGTAGAACTAACCCATAATAAGAGATATTTTGTAAATAAGTCTACAGTGTTGCCAAAAATTTACCAGGCTGATGCCAATCAAAAATAAAACTGAGGAGCAGTAGACAAAAACTCCAGAAATTATTCCTTGCCTGTGGTAATCACAAACACAAATGTAGTGTTAGGTGTAAGAGTAGAAAATACATTTCTGAATAAGAATTTGTCAGTCGTCCAATACACGGCTCTAAGGCAAAGAATTGGGGTGGGGGCGGTTCTCTGTTTATTCAGTGAGTATGTTAGCCACGAAAAGATCTGCTGCCTCAGCAAGTGCACAGCTGGGTCCAGGAGTGGATGGCCCTGCTCTGGACTGACCACCAACTAGTTAGTTGGGCACTAACCCTTCCTATCAAAAAGCCATGCCCTGTTTATACAACCAGTCTCAGTGATCTGGTTGGATGGGTCTCGTGGTAAATTAAAACATTGGCCTTCTGCTTTATATGCTTGCTTGTTTTGTGTTGCTTAGCATGAGTCAGACCCTGGAAACTATTAATCCCTGAGTGAGTTGATAGAGAGCTTTCTCCACGTGCGTAACTGAGGTCTGAATTCTGGAGTCGGGAAACTCCTCCAAGGTACAGTTCATCTCCAAGTCAACGGCTAACAGTGGCTCAGTGTTCCTACAAAATATATCTAACAAGAGATTATACTTAACTAAATGGAAATGTATTTACCTTATGGTAAATGCTTCTTGCAATGCAGATACTACTAAAATTTTTAATATAAAATACTAGGCAACCAATTGAACAGCATAAAATCCATACCTTTATTTTCTGATCATTTTATTTACATTACAGATTTGACACTAGCCATACACTTCCCTCAACTGTAGTATTTGCTACAAGTCTGATCTTTTCTTCTGAGTTTTAATTTTTTTGAGAACAGGTATCAATTTATCCATGCCTCCTCTCACAGCCTAGTGTAGTACCTTGTGTACTGTAAATATGTACTCAAAAATATTTGTTGTATGAATAAAATGCCCTACAATTTGCCTGTCCTACCTTGTCAGATTGTGTCCACTATCTTGTATTTACAGAAATCAGAAAACTTGCAACTGCTTTTCCAATAATTCCTACTACCATCAGAGTCCTGGTTAGACTCCACCAAGGAAAGGTCCTTGCTCAATATTCAGAAAGAGAACAAGGCACCATTGTTGCTCTTGTAAATCAATGTGAAAGCTTTTGAACATCCTGTTGAAAATCATCCATTTTGGTGCTGTAGATAGCCGGGGTCATCAACAGAAGATGGATCAACAAAGAACTGGATTCCTCCCAGCTCTTTCACTTTCTAATTTCCCAGAATCCAGCTGTAGCTTTCCCTGAACACGTTCACAGTCCTTCCAACAGTGACACAGGCAACTAATTCTCTCTGTCAAATTCCCTTCTGCCTAAAATTTCTAGAGTGATTTTCTTCATGAATAGGGGCTGATGCACTTGCAACTAATAATTCCTTCATTTTATCATTTCTATTGTGTCCTTATTATGAAAAAAAATCTTCAAAATTTTGAACATTCTTTACAGAATGTGAACCTTATTAGCACTGAAGGAAATGTCATCAGCCTCAAGTTCCAATTATGAATGAAAGATCATCTTGTTTGTTTCTCTTATCACAGAATCCTATTACTGTCCAATCTCTTAAAACATTTTTTTGGTAATTTTTTTTCTATTTTTTTAATATGGAAGGCAAATCTTGTCATAGTTATTCTATCACGGCTAGAAGTGGGTTTCCCTAGTTCATATCTTGAAGAAGAATTAAGTTCTCTTCTGAAGGGAAAATCAGTATCTCCCACCAGTGAGCTTACGTGTTATGTGAAAAATCAAAACCCTAGCTCATGGTGGAATGCAGAGATTTTTTCATAATGAAGAGTAAAGTGTTCAGTATGTTGATGTCAAAGTGTGTTACCGTGGGGGCAAAATTATTATATATTAAGAAGTAAAATTGAAGTTTGGCTGAGACAAAAGGTAAGGGGTACACTATTGACTTTCCTCCTTCTAGGTGCTGTAGAAAGGTGGAAAGTGGAAGAAGCCTGGTATATGAAAGTATGGTAACAACAGTGCTGCAGAGGAAATGTAGGCTGTAACTGCTTTTGGTCTGGACAAATCCTACAGACTCTAGAAGCTGTGGTACCCAGTATCCAGTAGAAAGCTTTTACCCCTGGATTTAATTTTTTTCTAACTCCTAAAGTCTCTGTAACCCTTTTCTTAAATATAATAGTCTGTTTTTATATGTTTTCTGCTGGATTAGACTCTATGCTCAAGTTGTGGTCAAAAGGATCCAGCATTCAAGTTGCAATCTGGAAAAGGTGTTTCGTGGTGGTCTTATGCCACCTTTAAGGAACAGAATAAAGATTAGAAGAACTTGACTGGATGAGAATATAAGACAAAAAGGCTGAATTGGTGGAATATGTAAGCAGTTTTCAGGAAATTCCAAGCATGTTAAATTCCAGTAAAACAGGACATTCTTTTATCCTGGGGGGAAAAGGGAAAGGGCCAGTATTTATTGGGTTATTAATTGGACATATACCCCCAAAGGCCAAGGCATCTGCTGTATCTTCAATATTTTTTCAAAATTAAAAAAAAAAAAACAGTGGTACTAAATGAAATGAGTTTCTTCAGGGCATAGTTCTCCAAGAAGTGTGAATACATAGAAATGGAGAATTCTTTTTACAAAGTCTGAAAATGACCAGACTTTCTTTAAACATTTTAAGAATTTCCTTATTATTGCTAAAACAAATTTATGGTACAATTTTCCTCTTTTATGAAATTAAATTGGTTTTGTTTATGATTTATTTTCATGAATACATGAACTAAATGTTTTCACAGTATCCTCTGTTATGCTTTGGTGAAATGAATACCCGGCTATTATACTTCTGGTCCACCTACATATTCTGCATTATGGGATTTAAATTTTCTATGTGAAGGTCCATAGTGGTTACCTTTATAGGCTAGAAATACAGCTTCTGACCCAGTATACAGTTCAAGTTTCAGCCAAACTGAATTGTTGGACATCTGAGGGGCAGAGAGGAGTGTGCAAAAAAAAATTCATCACTGTGAAGGTTATGTGGTTTAAAGATAACAGCCATTATTTCCAAGGAAACAGAGGCAGAAGGGATTTCTTTGAGGAGTTAGATATTAAAATTTGTGACTTTTTGAAATATTTATCTGACAGTTTTTTGAAGCTCTTGGGCTTCCCTTATACCTCTGTTGGTTAAGAATCTGCCTGCAATGCAGGAGACCCCAGTTCAATTCTTGGGCCAGGAAGATCTGCTGGAGAAGGGATAGCCTACCCACTCCAGTATTCTTGGGCTTCCCTTGTGATTCAGCTGGTAAAGAATCCGCCTGCAACGTGGGAGACCTGGGTTTGATCCCTGGGCCGGGAAGATCCCCAGGAGAAGGAAAAGGCTATTCACTCCAGTGTTCTGGCCTGGAGAATTCCATGGACTGTATAGTCCATAGGGTCACAAAGAGTCAGACACGACTGAGTGACTTCCACTTTTCACTTTTCTTAAGCTCTTAATGCCAGGAACAGATCCATTCTTTTATTCTAGTAAGCACAGGAATATATCTGTTGAGCAGAGAAATATATCTGTTGATGCTAAGGCTGCACTCTTCCTTGATCTTTCATCAAACTCAACAGAGTATACCTAGTACAGGGTAACTCAACTCAAAGATATTTCAAGGCTCCAGGTAATTTGCAACATGTTTATTCACCTAGTATTATCTAATTTCCATAATATTTATCCCAATTAATTTGAATTATTTGTTATAAACTTTCTTAAAGTAATTTGTGGGAGAAATGTTTTCCTTTAATCAGAGAGTGGATTAGAGGACCTTGATAAACTGAAACGTTTCTGAAAGAGTACTGTTCGAATGGGAATGACAGGAAGCACACATAGCACATTATTATTTCTTCCACTTGTACTCGTAGTGATTTCCAAAAGGAAAAAAACGTCAGCACACTCATAGAAACTTTGAGTCATCAGGCATTTTTGCCTGTGACTGCCTACTTAATCCAGGAAGAAAGTGAACATTCATGAGTCAGAGCCCTTAGCTTTGCCGAGTTCACTTAAAAATGACAATGGAATATTGTAGAAAAAGAATTTGCATCAAATAATCTGGAAAATATTTGAAATAAACCAGCACTTGGTCAGTCTTATTCTCCTTCCATGTGGGTGTGAAAGAAATAGAATTGTTTCTGGAAATCTGTTTTTCTTCCATAGGAATGAGCCTAACATCATAAGATGCTGTAAAGCATTACAATAAAGAGGGAGTCTGATACAAGCAACAGTAGGACAAGTTAGACTTGATACAATAGCAGCGCCTCAGTAAGATGGTGTTGTTTTATGTGGAGGAACTGTGTCATTCATTTCTTAATGTTCTGTCTGTGTTGATTTAACTTTTATGGAGAAAGGTAAAATTGGCTTTAGACTCTACATATTAACTTGTTAGTACCCCAAGTATTAATTTATGATTAGAAAAAAATTAGTTCTACCAACCTCAAGCGATGGTCTAGAAACAGAAACACACGATAATCAAATAGTCACACAAAATAACTGAGTTACGTGCTCTGAAGGGAAAGAACAAGATGCTAAAAGAATGACTACAAAGAAGGTTCATACCTAGACAGGGGGACCAGATGATCTCCCACGAGGAAATTACTAAAGTCATCGTGAAAGATAACTGAGTGAATACAGGAAAAGGAGAAAGGGCATTTCAGACTAAAGGGGACTGAGGTTGTGCATGCTCAGTCATGTCTGACTCTTTGCAACCCCATGGACTGTAGCCTGCCAGGCCACTTTATCCATGAAATTTTCTAGGCAAGAATACTGGAGTGGGCTGCCATTTCTTTCTACAGGGGAATCTTCCCTACCAAGGGATTGAACACGCAACTCCGGCTTTGGCAGGTGGAGTCTTTAACTGAGTCACCTGGGACCACACGTGTAAATGTTCTTTGTGGGCAATTGAATGTGGGGAATCTAATGGTTTAAATAGAAAACAAATAATAAAATGGTAACTAGAAACCCAAGTAGGTCAATAACTACATCAAATATAACTGGTCTAAGTATTTAAAAAATAGTTTTTCAGGACAAATTACTAATAATAAAAACAACAAAGCCTAATTATATATCCCTTACAACTTATGTACCTTTAATATAAGGACACAGAGAGCTTAGAAGTAAGGATAAGAAGACAGAAAGCATCACTAGAAAGAAGCAGGGACTTTTAAAATGATAAAAAGGAAGTCATCTGATAAGGTCAAATAATTCTAAATTTCTAGACTCTTAGTAAGCTTCAAAGTAGATTGAGCAAGAATGACAGAACTAATAGAAATTATAGATAAATCTACAACCACAGAGGAATTTTTTTTTACCAGTCTTCTAATACCAGATAGAACAAACAGATAAATGAGTAAAGACATAAAAAAGCCAGATCACATCTTTAATACACTTGATTATATTAATGCAACTCTGCCCCCAACAATGAAAAAATACAAAAAATGCCATGACATCATGTGCTGTGCCTTTTTTTCAAGAGCACAGGGAACATTTGCCATGATTGATCATGTGCTAGATTTTGAATGAGAATTTTTCAGAGATTTTTTTATGTGTGATTATTAGTCTGAGAAATGTTTGCAGCAGAAAATACCTGGTATATAAATAAACCTGCACAATTTGGATACATGAGCCACTACTGTCCTGAAAAATGGAAATGAGTCACATACTCCATCTGGCTGTGTGACTAGTGGGATACAAAAGCTGAGAGATCCCCAAACTAAACATACCCAACGAATTCACTAAGCACAAAATGTTAGTGTTTGTTATTCTGAATATAAAGGACATCCTGGTTTGAAAAGAGGTGTCCAAGGAAGCTGTGTTTGGTGAATTGGGGGTCTCCGAGTTATTGATACAGTGTTTTTTATGACTCTATCTTGAATCCTTTGCTAATTACTAGTAATGCCTGATGCTGAGTAAGCCCATGTGTTAAGATGAACCCTGAAGGAAGAAGACAAGAGACAATAATAAAAGTAAGTTTGGTAATTAATGAATTGGAAATCAAAGATACAATAGAGGAAAACAACAAAGCCAGAAGTTGGTGTTATGTGTTGAATTGTGTTCCCCCCAAATATATGTTGAAGTCATGACTCCCAGAACCTCAGAATGTGACTTTTCAGACATAGGGTCATTGCAGTTGTAACTAATTAAGATAAGATCATAATGGAGTTATTTCCTTGTAATTTTTCACTGATGGAATTTACTGTTTAGATTATAATTGAGTTTTTTTAGTGTTATATAGGTAGAGTGGGAGAACAGGCAAGTAGGTATCATTTGGAGAAGGTTTTCAGAGAAATCCCTATTTCTATTAAATTGATGAGCAGATGGTGAGATGAAGGAAAAGGTAAACAGCTTCTGTTTGGGAAAAAAAAATAGTATTTGAGGTGAGTGTGTCCCATGCAGCAATGGACTGTGTCCATGGCCTTTCAGAGATGAGGAGAGCAAACAAGCAGGTAGGTGTGGGCCGGATGCTAGGGATGAGAAGCTGGGAAGGCAGAGTCCCAACCACCTCACATCAAGGGCAATAGCAGTTGATATGGGAAATGAGAAAAGCAGCAAGGTAAAATAATCTGGAAGCATATGTTGGAAAAGCAAGAAGAGAATGATGAATAAAGAGAATTGTACTAAAGGAGTAGAATGTAGCATAGTTGAAAGGTGATGAGTGATGCGAATCACACAATTTTAACAGCAAATTTGGAATCACTTTTATGCTATTTTACTTTATACTGCATTTGTCTTTTGGTTTCTAAGTTCCATAGCAGAAACCTAATCCTATTAACTTTAACGTTTTTCACTAACTAATATATTGTTTTGCACATATTGGACGATGAGTTAAGACAGAACAAAGATTTTAGAAGCCTAAATATGTCACTAAATCTAATGTTTGTTACTAGATGATTTTTCACAATGTATTTAAACTCAATATTAGTGTACATGGGTTCAATCCTTGGGTTGGGAAGATCCCTGGAGGAGGGAACAACTCTACAGGATTCTTGCCTGGAAAATCTGATGGACAGAGTAGCCTGATGGGCTACAGTCCATGGGGTCACAAGAGTCGAACATGACTTGGTAACTAAACTACTATCATACTAGGAAAATAGTTTAGAGATTAATTCTGATTATATAAGAATTCAATATCTCATAGTCCCCAAAACACCAGTCATCATTTGGGCTGTTTATGATGTTACAAATCTAAATAAAGTTCCAGAACCACCTCATATCAAAATACATTAAAAAAAAAAAGAAAAAGCTGATTTTTTTTTTCATTTTTGTCACTATGGTTTGTCACTTTATGTCAAGTGGACATAAAACAGGTCAGAGATAAGCAAGTCTGCAAAACAATCCTTCATTGTTGTAAAAAAGACTTTTGAGCAAATGCCAACTGAATTAACTCAGTTTATGGCTATAAGAGACTAAAAGGAATATAACACTCACAATAAATAATAACATCATTGACAACCATAAAAAGCAAAAATTAAAAAAAAAAAACTTTTAAAAAGTCCTTATTTACTTAATCATATTGTGACATTTTCACAAACATGATTCTGAGTTAAATTATGTGCCACAGATAGAATATTTGTGTGCCCCCAAAATGCATATATTAAATCCTAGCACCCAAAGTGATGCTTTGGAGGTAGAACCTTTGAGGAATGATTAGGTCATGAATATGGAGCCCATATGAATGGAACTGGTGCTCTTATAAAAGAAGCAGAGAGCTCCCTCACCCCTTCTGCCATGTGTGGTCACAGTGATAAGTTGGCCATCTAAGAACTAGGAAGCAGATTCTTGGTGAGAACTGCTGGACACCAAACTGCTGGATGCTTGATATTGAATTTCCAAGACTGTGAGCAATAAATTTCTGTTTATAAGCTACCCAGTCTTACACACAGTCTTACAATGGTATTCTATTACAGCAGCCTGAAGGACTAAGATACTTTGAAAAAACAAAGTGAATGGAAACAAGCAATTTAAGGGTACAAAAAAGTACTAACTCTTTAACTTTGTGGTCCATTTATTAATAGTTCTCAAAAGAGACAGTTGAAAACAGAAAGAGGACATTTTCTAAAAATTATGGACAGTGGCTCTCTCTCTCCAAGTCTATTTGCAGTATGACTTCCATTACAGAAGCAAGAACCCATGTCAGTTCAGCACCATACCTCCAAATATTTATTCTGATGGTAGAATAAAATAATAAGGTAAACTAATTGGGGTGGATAAAAAAGCATCTAGATTCTACCCATTTTGTCTGAAAGACATTTCAAGTATTTAGGTAGAGACAACTGAAGCAAATCAGAGACATCACTATGTTAGAAATACAATAACCACAAAACTAAAAACTGTTGTTCAGTGAGAAATGTTACAGTTGAACAGGTTTAAGCAACCTAGATGTCCATCAACAGACAAATGGATAAAAAAGCTGTAGTACATACACACAATGGAATATTACTCAGCCATTAAAACGAATACATTTGAACCAGTTCTAATGAGGTGGATGAAACTGGAGCCCATTATACAGAGTGAAGTAAGCCAGAAAGAAAAAGACCAATACGGTATACTAATGCATATATATGGAATTTAGAAAGATGGTAATGACAACCCTATATGTGAGACAGAAAAAGAGACACAGATGCATAGAACAGTCTTTTGGACTCTGTGGGAGAAGGTGAGGGTGGGATGATCTGAGAGAATAGCAATGAAACATGTATATTATCATATGTGAAACAGAACGTCAGTCCAGGTTTGATGCGTGAGACAAGTGCTCAGGGCTGGTGCAATGGGATGACTCAGAGGGATGGGATGGGGAGGGAGGTGGGAGGGGGGTTCAGGATGGGGAACACATGTAAACCCATGGCTGACTCATATCAATGTATGGCAAAAACCACTACAATATTGTTAAGTAATTAGCCTCCAACTAACATAAATAAATTAATAAAAAAATAAAACAAAATATAAGGTTTTGTTCAATATACTCTAATACTCCTTATCAGGTTATTCTTAGTAATTAGCACTGTATTAATTTTACATTTATGGCATAGGAAATTGCCACAAACCTAAAGGCATCAAAAACACACTTATTATTTTACATTTCTCTAGGTCAGGAATCTAACACAAATCTCATTTGTCTAAAGTCAGGGCTGTATTCTTTTCTGGAGGCTCTGGAGGAAAATCTGTTATCTTGGCTTTTTCAGCTTCCAGAGGCCACCCACATCCCTTGGCTTGTGATCCCCCTTCTGCATCTTTAAATCCAGCAGTGCTACATCTCTCTGACTCATTTGCCATCACATCGTTCTCTGACCCAGCTGGGAAAGAGCCTCCACTTTTAAAGAATTATGTTTTACAATTGGACCCACCCATGCATACGTGCGAAGTCATTTCAGCCCTGTGTGATTCTTTGTGACCTTATGGACTATAGCCCACGAGGCTTCTCTGTCCATAGGATTCTCCAGGCAAAACTACTGAAGTGGGAGGACCCATCCATATAATCCAGAATAATTTCCCCATCTCAATGTCCTTATCCTTAATCACTTTTCAGAAGTTGAATTCACCATGTAAGACACCATACTCACAGCTTCCAGGCATTGGCTAGGCCATTAAACTCTGATTTATTTTGTTTTCCTAATTTTCTTTCAAGTGTTGCCCCTATGAGGCTATTAAGGTTCATGTAGCTTTAGGGAAACAAGTTTTATTTGTAAGGATGGATAAAATATGTCTAGAATCATAAACGTATTATACCCTCCTAGAGAATTAATCACATTACTACTATTAAATACTCCTTTTTATCCTTAGCAATATCCTTTTTAATCCATTTCTGAATCTATTTTTACCTGATTTCTTTCATATATTGGGGTCTCCTTTTTTTCTTTTGATTATTGTTGTTTTGCTACGTTTTTTTTCACCCTTTTAATCCATTTCTGTATTTATTTTTGAAATGAATTTCTTCTCACAGAAGTTTAAATAAAAAATCAACCACTTAACATATCTGGTAGGCTCCAGAACATACAGTTTTTATGCTTTTTAAACAGTTATTTTTTAGTTTAAACAGTATAGAAATATCTCATGTATTTATCCACAATTGTTTTCTGTGCTCTTCATCCTTTCACCCCTCTCCAGTACTCTTTTGCCTGGAAAATCCCATGGACGGAGGAGCCTGGAAGGCTTCAGTCCATGGGGTCGCTAAGAGTCGGACACGACTGAGTGACTTCACTTTCACTTTTCCCTTTCATGCACTGGAGAAGGAAATGGCAACCCACTCCAGTATTCTTGCCTGGAGAGTCCCAGGGACGGCGGAGCCTGGTGGGATGCTGGCTATGGGGTCGCACAGAGTCGGACACGACTGAAGCGACTTAGCAGTAGCATCCTTTGCAGATCCATATCTTCATCCTGTATAATTTTTCTTCTTCTCTAAGGACTTCCTTTAACATCTTTTGTAGTAGAGATCCATTGATGATACTTTCATCTTTTTTGTCTGTCTGCAAAAGTATTTATTTTAAATTCAAAGGTATTTATTCTATATTTAGAAGTCTAGATTGATAGCTTTTTTCTTTCAGTACTCTAAAGATGTTACTCCACAATCTCTGCTTATAGAGTTTCTAATTAGAATTCTGCTGTCATTCATGCTTCTGTCTTTCTTGGCTGTGGCTTTTCTGACTTTATTTATGATTGTTTCTTTATCACTGGCTTTAAGCTATTTTATTATGATATGTGATATGACATTATTCTATGTGTCTACTTAACATGCTTAAACTTTCTTCTTCTCAGATATATGGAATATAATTATAAAATTCTTTCAATGTCCTTGTCAATAAATTTTATTATCCATATAATTTCTGAGTCTGTTTCAGCTGATTGTTTTTTCCGTTTCTTCACACTGTGGATTATATTTTCTTGCTTCTTTGTATGCCTGCTATTGTATTGTGAATTTTTGTTACATCTTCACTATGATTTCAATCTCCTCCATAATAAAATTCCTTTATACTCCTTGTGTTTAGATTTCCAGTGTTTAAATTAGACTTTCAGAACCTTATCTGAGTCCCTTGGACTGTAAGGAGATCCAACCAGTCAGTCCTAAAAGAAATCAGTGCTGAATATTCATTGGAAGGACTGATGCTGAAACTGAAATTCCAATACTTTGGCATCCTAATGCCAAAAACTGACTCATTGGAAAAGACCCTGATGCTCATTGGAAAAGACCCTGATGCTGGGAAAGATTGAAGGCAGGAAGAGAAAGGGACAACAGAGGATGAGATGGTTGGATGGCATCACCGACTCTATGGGCATGAGTTTGAGTAAGCTCCAGGAGCTGGTGATGGACAGGGAAGCCTGGTGTGCTGAAGTCCCTGGGGTCACAAAGCAACTGAACTGAACTGAATTGAAGCTTGTCTGATTTATAGATTTATTTGTCATGGGTATAGCTTTTAATGATAAAATAACATTTTAAAACAATAAAATAAATAGACATATTTTCTTATTCCTGTTTTAGTAACATTTGTACTGTTCTTTTTGAAACTTCTTCACTAGACTACTTAGCTTATTTTCACTAATTCCTATTTTAAAATGAAAGTATATAGGGGTAAACATTTCTTTTCCTCCAGATAGCCACATCAAATCTCTTTTCCAAATTATTTCCTTATGATTTTCCTTATCATTTTTAAGTCATGCTGCTAAGTCACTTCAGTCGTGTCTGACTCTGTGCGACCCCATAGACGGCAGCCCACCAGTCTCGCCCGTCCCTGGGATTCTCCAGGCAAGAACACTGGAGTGGGTTGCCATTTTCTTCTCCAGTGCATGAAAGGGAAAAGTGAAAGTGAAGTCGTTCAGTCGTGTCTGACTCTTCACGACCCCACAGACTGTAGCCTACCAGGCTCCTCCATCCATGGAATTTTCCAGGTAAGAGTACTGGAGTGGGGTGCCATTGCCTTCTCCATTTTTTAAGTCATACTTTAAATTTTTTGTCACTTTGAAAGCTTTTGGAGATATTTTATAAGATGTAAGTGTATGGACTGCTTTTTATATTCCTGTGAGATACCATACTCCACATTCACTTGTAGTTTTATGAACATCAACTAGTATGATCACCAAGGTCTTAAAGAGAGAATTGGTTTCTTCAACATTTTACTAGTTGGACAAAACTGTTATGAAACACTCTTGCCAATTATTCATATCATGCAATTGGAAAATAACAATTTATGAGTCATTTATGGACACCTCTGTAAATGTCACAACATCTTAAAGCTTTGTGTATACTTTCTGAATGTAGTACATCCTCTCAGTGTCACTGACAATTGCATAATCAATATCATGCTATGTTAGATGTTGTGAGCGCCTATACAACATCTTAACACCTTATGGCATCTCAATATGGAATTTCCTCTTGCTTATAAACTGTCTTCTTTCTCTTGCAAGTAGGGTTTGTATTCCCTCTACAGCACAAGCAAAACTTGGTCCCACAGTGTTATTGAGCAAGTGTTTTAAAGCACGTTTCCTTTTTCTCATTGACCATGAAAAATATTTTTAATTCACTTTATTAAAACCCCCCACAGAAAAGTTTCATTAAAAACTTCTCACATAGGTGTGTTAGTTCACTACAATATAGTCAAACATTCAGGCTTGAGATAAGTGGCATACCTCTGTAATGTAAGCACAAACCCTCATCCCTAAAACTGATGAATCTTAGACTTTGGGGTAAGGATGGAAAGAGGTTTCACACAACACAGTTTGACAAGAATATATTATATTGCTAACCAGAGACTTTTGTGTTGTTTGATTCAAAAGAGAGCTAAAGTTAAATTATTAGTTTAAAAATTCCTTAAAGCAATATGACCAACAGCTAATCTCGAAAGTTGGCTTGATAAGCAGAATCTCTTCAGGCTCAGGTTAGATATTAACCTTATTTTGCTTAATGGTCAACTGTCAGTTTGGAGTTAGGATGCCAGCTTTACCCAACAGTCATTTTAACTGACAAGGAAAGTAGACCTCCTGAAAATTGAGTAATAATTCAATTGAGATTTAAAAATTTCCAGCAAAGAGAAGTTGCATGAAACTGTGAAGTATTCCTAAACTCAATAAGAATCATCTGGTTAATTGAAAATAGATGTTTCCTGTCTGAAATATGGAATATCTGAAGACTCTGACTCATGAAATTCTGGGTCAGGAATTTGCATTTGTAACAAATGAATCTGTGGCCAGAAAAGTTTAGGGAAAAATTGGCACTGAAAATTGAGCAACATAAAATTGTTGTTTATTTACTATAATACTTCACTCATCAATACACCTACTCATCACTTGATCATTCGTTCCCACCTTTTGAACATTTACAGTGTTCCAGGCTTATTGCTGAACACTTGTAAATAGTCATGGACAAGCCACAGTGCCTACCATTTAGGGCTCTTAGTTTGGTAAACATACAAGCTACAGTAGACATGGGTATGTGGTATAGAATCATAGAATCATAGAAGCATTCAATATGTTTGTACATATTGATTGTGAATGCATTGCTGGTCTCGCTTTTGAATTTCTGACCCTACTTCACCATTTGTGTGTGTGTGGTGGTGGTACAACAATGGGGGTAGGGGATTTTGGAAGTGGTTGAAAATTGCCTACTTTTTATGTCCTTTAGATCACAACAACTAATATTTTCATTACATAGATTTTCACACTGTTTTTTAAGTCTCTAAGTGAAGCTCTCATCCAGACTGATCTTTTCTATCTATACTTTCAGTTGAAACCTACTATAATCTCCCTTTTAAAAAGCTAATTTCCAAATAAACACCCAGCTTCTTTGGAGTAGAAAGACATTCCACAGTCTCTTAAGCTGGATTCTTAACTTTATATTGATAATTCAAGCTTATAAACTTTCTGTTATTAAATTAATTTTAAGTTGCAATATATTAAATACAATGACTCAAAGGGAACATTTCCCCTTAAGAACTGAAAAAAAGATTTAAAGGGAAATTTTTCAGAGGAATTATCTTTAGAAGTGTAATATACCTGATACTCCCACAAGATGTTGAAGACAGCCCACAACCTGAGCAGATAAGCAGCTTAAAAATGCAGATTCCTTCAAGTCCTTTTACTAAAATTATGCCACTTTATCCACCCCTGCCCCCTGCCCAAATTAATAGGTAAATTTCTGCAAGACCTAATTTCCTTTGACAAAGGATGTCTTTCATGCTGCTCTGTTCTGCATGTAGTTAAGCAGCTTTTGTTGTCAGTCTATTTGTTGTTCTCCAGTCATCGAAAAAGGTGGGGACTTCAGATGGATTCTCTAGTGAATAGGATGGTCTATGAGTTGGAAATCATTAAAGCTGAAAACATCAAAGGCAAAGATAAACAGGATTAGATGCTAATTTTCAGTGCAAAAGAGTATAACGAGGGGAATGAGACAAGAACATCAGCATGACTTTTGAGTCCCTGACTCGTTTTGTGACTGATTTTTAGAGAAATGTGCTTTTTGGCTTAAATAAAAAACCAGAAGTGGTCCTAACATTGAATATTATCTTATCTTATTCTATTTATTTAAAGTTGGCTTCCATTTTCTAAGTAAGATGATACTATTAATTTGGGCTACATTTTCCTGGTACTGGACATGACCAGGTACACGCCTAATCACTTGGCCAGTGCGATGCTGTGTTCTGATGTTTTCCTCTCCTTTTCTCTGCACCGCTATTCTGCACAGTACCTAGAGGATACAGAAAGTGATCGGTGCCACCATGTACTACGCTAGACAAGCAATAAACCATGAAGGTTTGATGTTAAACTTGTAAATTTCAGAAGAGAATGATTTTGAAGCTGCAAGTGATAATTAAGGTTATAAGAATAATTATGGAAAAACTGAGGATGCCATAAAGGGAGGAAAAAAACAGCAATATTTATTTACTCCTCTAAGCTGGAGAAAGAAAAAAAATCAATCCATGAAAAACTTATAATTTAATAGAAATGTATAACTAATTAGAAAATAACAAGAAAGTAGTATTTAAATTCTATAATAAGGCCTATGAATATATACATTAAAGAGGTATGTGCAATTTACAATAAAATAGAGTAGTGTTTCTTTTAAGAGGGAAAGATTTATGAGGATGGTGAATTTTGAAGATGTGACTCCCACTTTAAAGAAAAAGATTTGGATTTCTGGAAATCAGGAGGACAAAATATGTGATTTATTTGATAGTCTATATTTGTTGCTATTTTCCTTTAATAAATTAGATTCATTATATATATAAAATTATGCATTTCTCATAGATAGGAACATTATCCTTACAACTTACTATGTATAGTGCCTAGAACAATGTCATATTAGGATAGAAAATACATGTTTTATATCTGATAATTTTCAGCAAGATGACAGACATACATAAGAAGATTAGATGTCCCTACTTCCTCAGGAATGACCCTGCTGATAAGCAACACAGAAAATGTTAACATTTCTCTAAACCTCAATAATTTAATCCAAATCTTCGCGAATTTTGCCATATCCCATACCACCTATTGAAGTACTTCTTTAATAATTTTCCTTAATCAATTCAGTCATGCTATTTAAATGCCTAAAAGACAGATAACTAGTGTTACAAGTCATGAATCAAAGGAACCATGAAAATAAATACAATACAAAATAATATAATTAATTTGAAAATTAAAATATAAAATGAAATTGTGTGTGTGTGCTCAGTTGCTCAGTCGTGTCTCTGCAACCTAAAGGACTGCAGCCCACCAGGCTCCTCTGTCCATGGGGATTTTTCAGGCAAGATTACTGGAGTGGGTTGCCATACCCTCCTCCAGGGGATCTTCCCAATCCCAGGATCGAACCCAGGTGTCCCACATTGCAGGCAGATTCTTTACCATCTGAGCCACCAGGGAATCAGCTTACTTCTCATTGAAAAAAGGTGAGTTTGTTATTTAAAATAATGAAACTGTTGATTGTGTAATAGTATAAAGTTTTACTAGGTGACATGATAAAAATAAATGACTCTTGCTCCTTGGAAAGAACGCTATGACAAACCTAAACAGTGTATTCAAAAGCAGAGACATCACTTTGCTGACAAAGGTCCGTATAGTCAAAGCTATGGTTTTTCCAGTAGTCATGTACAGATGTGAAAGTTGGACCATAAGGAAGTCTGAGCGCCAAAGAATTGATGCTTCTGAATTTTGGTGCTGGACAAGACCCTTGAGACTGCAAGGAGATCAAACCAGTCAGTCCTAAAGGAAATCAGCCCTAAATATTCATTGGAAGAACTGATGCTGAAGTTGAAGCTCCAGTTCTTTGGCCACTAGCTGGGAAGTGCTGACTCATTGGAAAAGACCCTGATGCTGGGAAAGTTTAAGGGCAGGAGAAGAAACAGGCAACAGAGGATGAGATGGTTGAGCGGCCACCAACTCAGTGGACATGAATTTGAGTAAACTCTGGGAGATATTGGAGGACAGAGGAGCCTGGCATGCTACAGTCCATGGAGTCATAAAGAGTCACACACGACTTAGTGACCGAACAACAATAACAACAACATGATATCTGGTAGAAAGAAAAAACTGGGTTTCATATCAGAAAGATAATTGCATTTTTTGTTTTGATGCTCATCAGGAATAAAAATTTCACCTCACATGTGTATCTACCGAGAAAGAGCAAGATATTTCATCTAACTCCTCTGATAGATTAGGTGCTTAGAACTAATACTAAATCATACTGACATGAGATTATTTTGCAATACGTTCTTATTCCAAGAAATCATATGAAGCAATATCCCAAACTTGTTCTTTTGAAACTGTCCTATTCATGGACTGATACAAACAAGCATTTCTTATTCACTCAATTTCACCATTTGGTTTTGAAAAATATGAACAAACATCTTTTATCAATTATTTCAAACATATCCTCATAATAGTCATCATATTTCCAACCTTGGAGTCAATGTTCATCTCTCTCACTCTCTCTCCTCCATACTTCATATCCAATAAACCAGAAATTTGTTTGAGCCTTTCCTTAGAAATGATAGATGCAGAATCCAACTTATCATATTCTAAGTTCCCATCAGGTCTCCTATGGACTACTGTCACAGTGTCCTAACTGGTCTCCTGGCTTGTAATTTTGACTCTAGAACCCAAATACTTATTTTCCATATAGCAATCCATGTTATTCTTTTAAGATATGAGATCATATCATTTTTCCCAAATGCCTAGTCCACTTATAGTGTAAGCCACAGTCTTATAGTAGTCTAGAAAGCCCTGTAGAATCTTGTTTATTTGTCCCTCTATCCTGCCTGTATTCTCAATCTAAAGTAAGTTCCTGGAGGCCAGGGATTTTGTGTTCACTGCCTGATCAACTGAGCCAAAAACTGCTTTTGACATGTAGACAATAAATGTTTGTTGAATGTAAGAGTACACTTTCAGTGACCTGTTATTTAAATTCCTAACTAGATCTGAGTTGAGAAAATCCAACACCTTATGGCTCCATGAATCCTTATAGATACATGTGATCTTTTAAGGGAGTAGTGATAGAAGATGTGTGCACTACAAGAATAATTTTTATTGTTTAAAGAAACATAGAGATGTGAAAGATATATTCACATATCTATTCTAGGCAGACATATAATTTTTCAGTTTAGAAGTTTTATTTGGAAAGCCATGAAGTTTTTCTCACATTATGTATAGTCAAATGGTGACTTCTTAATGTAAAACCTTAGATTCATTTTCTTCTCCTCAGGAAACTGAGAAAAAGTGTTGAGAATCCAATTGACTTGAACCTAAAAGGATTCATAAATCAAACTGTTTGGCCAATTACTTCTAACTATTCATGTACATCTAAAGTAACTCAAGATTTTATCATGTATGTGACAAATTGATTTTATTTTCTAAGTTTTGAGGTATGACTTGAAAAAATGCAGGAACAAATACATAAACTGAAGATGCCAGCAACTAGAATCATCTATAGGAACAGTATTACTGAACAGTTGATACTGGAAGGTATTGGTAATTCCTTGGTCTATGTAAACAGGATTATCATGATGCTCCCTACTTGATCTTTATCTTAAAGCAAAACTATGTATAAAGCTGTAGGTTTGATATGTTGGTTATGCTTTTCCTAATACATTAAGATATATGCATAACTAATAAAATAAATCTATCACCTAAAATCACCTAGATTGCCACCACTTCCAATTGTGTCACACTTTGGGAAACACTGTCCAGGATAGCACTATCCAATGGAAATATATTCAAGCTTTGTCTAGACTTAGAGACTTTGCTTTCAATCAGTTAGAAAATCTGAGATATTGCTTTGCAATCTTGATATTATTTCCTTACCTGAATTGATATTTGATTGATCTATATTTCAGTGGACACAAGTTATATTATTCTGTTGTGCTGCAGTAATTAAACACTATAAATACAATGTTAGCCAGCTCTGAATGTTAGATCAGTTGTCCATGGGAGGTAGTAGAAATAGGCTTTACTAAGGAAAATGCACAGTCCAGTAAATAGTGGTAATGAAGTAACACACAGTGTTGAGAAAATAAATATTTTTTCTCCCTTTGTTGAGATCATTTTAATAAACATTTTGGTGGACATTATTAAACTGACCTAGCTTTATTATTGTTTAAATATCTACTAATTAGAGAATGTAAATTATGTAATTAAATATTATAAGATGATTAAGCTTATTTCTCAAGGAGATAATAGTCAAAGGTATGATAACTTTTATGTATCATGTTGCCTAATGACTTTCTAACTGTAAGTTCATGCTAAAAAATGGTGCCTCTCACAAATAAGTCTGGATTCATAGCTTAGAGCATGTCCTCTGGAGTCAAACTGGCTTCTTGCTAAGTCCTTTCAGTTGTGCCCATCTCTTTGCGACCCTATGGACTATAACCTGACAGGCTCCTCTGTCTGTGGAATTCTCTAGGCAAGAATATTGGAGTGGGTTGCCATGCCCTTCTCCAGGGGATCTTCCCAACCCAGGGATCAAACGTGTGTCCCTTATGTCTCTAGGTCTCCTGTACCGGTACGCAGGTTCTTTATCACAAGCGCCACTTAAATCTAAGTGCGTGAACTTGGATTGTTTTAACAACTGTAAAATGGGGATAATAAAAAAACCTCAACAGAATGCTGTGAAAATTAAATAAATGAGTATTCTGAAAACTGATACTAGTAGATGGAAAGAGGAACACTCACTCGTTAAATACTGAGAATTTAAATTAAAACATAGATGTTTAGGTAAAAGAGAAGAGCAGTGTGAAGGAAAACTACTTAAAATGAGTATCTCTGGAGAATGCATAGTAGACTCAAATCCTGCGTGCATGCTAAGTCGCTTCAGACGTTTTGCAACCCCATGGACTGTAGCCTGTCAGGCTCCTCTGTCTACGGGATTCTCCAGGCAAGAATACTGGAGTGGATTGCCGTGCCCATCTCCTCCAGGGGATCTTCCTGACCCAGGTATTGAACCCATGTCTCTAGTGTCTCCTGCATTGGCAAGTGGGTTCTTTACCACTAGCGCCACATGAGAAGCCCTGACTCACATTCTAGTGCTCTGCAAAGCCATGGAATAGCTTGGTATGTTATTGGGATCTGATACCTTTGTTTCATAATTTACTACATGCAGAATGCCGGAGAAAGCATTTCAAACAATTCATGGTCAATGAAAATATTTAGAAATTTCAAAAATCTCTTTTTCAGAAATTAATTCTGGAAAAATTATTTGTAATGGCCGGGTCCTAAAGTTTGATTGAAAAAAAAAAGCCACTATAAGGAAAGGAGAAAATTAGAGGTTTATCAAATCCTCATGAAAATGTTTATAGCCCACAGTATTGTGAATCTAGCTATAGGCCAGCATTGTATTCTCTGCCCAAGACAATTTCTGTTTTATCTCTTTGCTTCATCCACTTTTAATATAACAGTGTTTCATGAGAGACTGTTTTGGTATTTTAACTATGTTATATCACTATTATTATTTTGCAACTTTACAATAGTTGTATGACTTTGGGAGCTTCAAATTAGAAGATCATGTTTAGGTTTCCAAGATCAAAATCGCGTATCTGTCTATCTATATCACCTATCTATCATCTACAGAAAAGCAATACATTTGGTTTTAAATTTCTTCAATGTAGCCCTTGATGCTAGAGATATTTGGGACAATTGCTTGACAGAGCAGCTCCCTGGGTTATAATGTATCCTATGAAATGACATTGGAAAAAAGGCCAAAGACAATTTTACAGGGAAAAAAAATTAAACCAGTTACCGTTTATAAGGACTATATTGCAAGAAGAAAGAGAGGGATTACTCAACAGCCAGAGGCCAGAGAAATCCACAGTCCAGTTCCTTAATGTACCAAATGCAAGCCTTCTTTTGTACATGAGTACCATTAAAACATCTTGCAAGAACTGCCTTGTGGTCAACAGGGAGTGTAATAGGCTCATTACTTTCATGAAAAAAGAGGAGACCCATGACACTCTGGTAAGAAAGAAGAGCTCTCACAACCTTCAGCAGGGGTGAGGAAAGTGGACCTCTTTGATGTTTATTAATTTACAATTTAATTTAATTACTAATTTAACTGCAGTTGAAAGAGGTAGAATAAAAATGGGATACTAATGAGAGTCACAGTGTTTGTTCAGGGGAATAAAACTATGAAGATCTCAGAAAATTGATATAGTGTTCATAATTTCATCCGGGGGACAAACATTAAGAGTCTCTTTGGTAGCTGAATTTCAACTTTTGGAATAAGTGACATAAATTTATGTTGATTACGGAGGTTGTTCTATTTTAAAGAGCACTGTCAATGACATACTGATGAAGAAAAATCTTCAACTGCTCACATTTAACTTTAATGAAGTTGTCCCATACAAGTGGGTCACACTCTAAGGACATCAGCCTACTTGTAATTTCCTAAAAATAAATTTACTTGGGTACTGATGTCAAAAATACAACTCTATCAATGTCACCTTTATGTCAGCAAACAGATTAAGTGTTTCTAATATCCGCATAATGACATTCTGTATGGTTTAGATCACATTTGTGATATTATATTTGATACAGTTGTAAACCTGGGAAGAATACGCCTGCCTAAGAGAATAGCTTTTTGTCTAGTCTTAAACATGTTACAGTTGCCAGTGTAAATCACTTGTCAGTCTATGGCAAATGTAACAGTGTTTTAATCTGAAAAAGGGGAGAAATAAAGTACAGATAATCTTTTTGGCCGTTTTCTTGGCACCATCATACATTGGAGACTGACAGGTCCTTCAGTTGAGTGACAGGTGTCCTTTGAAATGCCTGTGAATCAGTATCTGTACAGACTGTTGAAATGCATATTTCCATCCTTATCGTAAAGGCTTGGATGGGTAAGATAGGTGCTGTTAACATTGCAAATAGCTCCAGAATTATTCATTGTCAGCTCCAGGCAAAGAATAGGAGGAAAGTTTTATTATTCACCATGCACAATAGCAGGAGGCTTAATGATTCTCAGTTACCTTGGCAGAATTGTCTGTCGACTTCAGGCACTAGCAGTGGGTGACACAGGTCTGGCCAAGTGTTAGAGCAAGATCATACATTCTGGTCCCATTTTAATTTCTAATACATTAATCTTTCCCTCCCAGATGCACAATGAATATTCCATAGACTCTTGTTTGTCAGAAGCTGTCTGGCTTTCATCTATTCAGGTGGTTTCATTGACTGTGAAAGAGTACTTCAAAGGCCTGATCAGTCAATGACAACTGTCTCACAATAGCATTGAGTAATGCTTCCCTTTTTTTCCTTTCAGGCATCTGATAGACAACTTTGACACCTGATCTCTGGGGACCTTATGGAGTCATTCAGAGTTCTTAAGAGACTTCCCTTACTTTATCATTCCAGAAAGAATTGTCACAGGTGAATGTATCGCACTTTCTCAGGAGCTGAACCTGACCCTTGAATCCATCTCATTTGCACTGCAGGTTTCACAATGAATTAAAATGGATTAAGTTGGCTTAATGCTGTTTTACAAGCAAGCAAAAAGCACTGTGCCATTCATTTTTAATTTTAATCCTTTGTCTTAGCCTGCTAATTACTATTGTTTTAAGTTCATTATCCTGGCGTGCACATTGCTACTAGTTGGTTGCTAATGCTTGTAAGCAGTGTCCTTACTTTTGCAGGTACTGACCCTTCAATTGTCAAATTAGTTCATGTCATTGCTGAACAGCCGACTCTGTAATCTACCATTCCCTCTTTAAAATTTTATTCTTCTCTTGTCTCTAATTAATTAAGCAATAACCCCGTTTAAGCATCTTATGCACAGACTCAAGTTCAAAAGCATTAAAAGGAGAAGGAGAAACTGGAAATTGTGTATGTGATTCTTCTAGTTTTTCTGACAACCCTAGAAGAATTCTATTATATCACATATTTTGTCTGTAAAGCTTGCAAAATATGACCATAAAAACAATCTGAGTTATATTTCCTATATCTCCCCACAACATTTTTTTCAAAATCTTCATTAAAAACAATAAAGATACTACAATGCTTCAGTTGACAGCAAAACATAAGGAAGAAAATAAAAACATCTCTGAGAAATGATCTGAAGAGATGAAACAGTCATTGAATTCACAGAACTCACTTCAGGTACAGATTCAAAGTGTCGAATATATTTCTCATTTCAATGTAAGCATTATCTCCACACTGTCCTCCTGGAGGTCAGCCAACTCTTGGAACACTTTCAGTGAAAGAAACGTCACGACTTCACAACTGTGATATTCTGGTTATTACAAAGTTCATTTCTATTATGAATTGAAATCTACCTCCCTCTAAATTCCATCCACTGGTCACAGTTCTATGTTCTGGAGCCACATACACACACAAAAGACTACTTTCTTGGCCTCATGACTACACTCGGGTTCTCTGAAACATATCTTCCCAAAGATTTTTCAAGAGACTGACTATAACCAGTTCCTGTACTCATTATTGTAACGCAAATTTGAGACCCTCTTCTAATCATAGTCACTCTCTTCTGAACATGTTTCTCTGTATTCTTTTCCAACATGCAATTACTTGTCAGAGATAAGAAATGTTTGGGAAATAAATCTAATCCTCTGAAGACCAACAAATTCAATAAAAACGTAAATTCTTGCCATCAACTGTATCAACCTACATGACTTCAACTCACTTGCTTTGCTTTCCTTCTTAATCATAATGGAAGAAATGCTCTGAATGCCATGCACTCCTGCTTCTCTCCCCTCTTGCCCATTCAAAGACTTTACACTTGCAGTTATTCCTCCTCTCCCCAACATCACCATTTCCTCCCTTTCTACCAGATCAGTTAAATAAGAAAACAACCATGTCATTTTTTATTTAAAAGTACCCCTCACCTGGATCATGGTTCAGTGACTAAGACTCTGCATTCCCAATGCAAGGGCCCTGGGTTCAATCCCTGGTCAGGGAACTAGAGTCTACCTGCTGCAACTAGAAGTTTGCAGGCCACAACTAAAGATCCCGCACACTGCAACTAAGACCCAGTACAGCAAAATAAATAAATTAAATAAACATTTAAAAATAAATGCATGAATGAATTCTACTGTATCTACTGCCTCATTTCCCCCCCCCCTTCACAGAAAATTAGTATTGAGTTGTCAGCATGCAATGTCTCCACCTCTTCACACTGTTTCCTGAAAATGTTTTTGTCTGCGAGTTCCATATTGTTACAATTAATAGATTCTTCATTATTCTAATTTACTCAGTCTCTTAGGAACATTCAATATTTCCCATCTTGAAATATTTTCTTCTCTTAAATGTAGATACACCATGATACTCTGGTTTAACCTCATGTTCCATTGGCTACTTCTTCCTAGTCTTTGCTAGCCTTCTCTTTCTGATTCTGACTTCAGTATTACAGAGGCTTTGATTCTTCACCTTTGACTTCTCTATTTACATTCACATTTTAAATGATCTCATTTGATCCCACGATTTTAAATGACTTCCATATGTTAATGTCTCCCTAAGTGAAATCTTCCATTCTGGACTCTTCTCAGAACTTCAGACTCATATATTCACATTCCCATTCAACATCTCCATTAGTTTTATAATAGGCATGTAATCCCTTACATGCTTAAAATGAAACATTTCACTTTTTTTCCACATAATGATTGTTTAGGTACTCAGACCAATCTTTCTCCCTTCCCTAACCCAGATAGCTAAAAAAAGTAGAGAAGACATAATTTTGAGTCATCTAAAAAGCAACAAAAGTCTCCGAAGACAACAAGGAATTATCAAGTCAAATGTAGAGATAAAATGGAAATTGGGAGAGGTAAATGAGCATGGCAGCTGTTGCAAGATGAGCAGAACAATAATCAAAACTTCACTCGCTCAGTTGTGTCCAACTCTTTGCAACCCCATGAACCATAGCACACCAGGCCTCCCTGTCCATCACCATCTCCCATAGTCCACTCGAACCCATGTCCATCGAGTCGGTGATGCCATCTAACAATCTCATCCTCTGTTGTCCCCTTCTCCTTCTGCCCTCAATCTTTCCCAGCATCAGGGTCTTTTCAAATGAGTAAGCTCTTTGCATCAGGTGGCCAAAGTATTGGAGTTTCAGCTTCAACATCAGTCCTTCCAATGAACACCCAGGACTGATCTCCTTTAGGATGGACTGATTGGATCTGCTTGCAGTCCAAGGGACTCTCAAGAGTCTTCTCTAACACCACAGTTCTAAAGCATCAATTCTTTGGCACTCAGCTTTCTTTATAGTCCAACTCTCACATCCATACATGACTACTGGAAAAACCACAGCCTTAACTAGATGGACATTTGTTGGCAAAGTAATGTCTCTGCTTTTTAATATGCTATCTAGGCTGGCCATAACTTTCCTTCCAAGGAGTAAGCGTCTTTTAATTTCATGGCTGCAATCACCATCTGCAGTGATTTGGGAGCCCAGTAAAATAAAGTCAGCCACTGTTTCCACTGTTTCCCCATCTATTTGTCATGAAGTGATGGGAGTAGATGCCATGATCTTAGATTTCTGAATGTTGAGCTTTAAGCCAACTTTTTCACTCTCCTCTTTCACTTTCATCAAGAGGCTCTTTAGTTCTTCTTCACTTTCTGCCATAAGGGTTGTGTCATCTGCATATCTGAGGTTATTGATATTTCTCCCAGCAATCTTGATTCCAGTTTGTGCTTCCTCCAGCCCTGTGTTTCTCATTATGTGCTCTGCATATAAGTTAAATAAGCAGAATGACAATATACAGCCTTGATGTACTCCTTTTCCTATTTGGAACCAGTCTATTGTTCCATGTCCAGTTCTAACTGTTGCTTCCTGACCTGCATACAGGTTAATCAAGAGGCAGGTCAGGTGGTCTGGTATTCCCATCTCTTTAAGAATTCTCCACAGTTTATGGTGATCCACACCATCTAAGGCTTTGGCATAGTCAATAAAGCAGAAATAGATGTTTTTCTGGAACTCTCTTGATTTTTTGATGATCCAGCACATGTTGGCAATTTGATCTCTGGTTCCTCTGCCTTTTCTAAAACCAGCTTGAACATCTGGAAGTCTTCAGTTCAGTGCAGTTCAGTTGCTCAGCTGTGTCCGACTCTTTGTTCAGTTCAGTTCAGTCGCTCAGTCGTGTCCGACTCTTTGCGACCCCATGAATTGCAGCACGCCAGGCCTCTCTGTCCATCACCAACTCCCGGAGTCTACCCAAACCCATGTCCATCGAGTCAGTGATGCCATCCCACCATCTCATCCTCTGTCGTCCCCTTCTCCTCCCCCCCCCCAATCCTACCCAGCATCAGGGTCTTTTCCAATGAGTCAACCCTTCGCATGAGGTGGCCAAAGTATTGGAGTTTCAGCTTCAACATCAGACCTTCCAATGAACACCCAGGATTGATCTCTTTTAGGATGGATTGATTGGATCTCCTTGTAGTCCAAGGGACTCTCAAGAGTCTTCTCCAACACCACAGTTCAAAAGCATCAATTCTTCGGCTGCAATCACCATCAGCAGTGATTTTGAAGCCCCAAAAAATAAAGTCTGACACTGTTTCCAGTTTTCCCCATCCATTTCCCATGAAGTGATGGGACCAGATGCCATGATCTTAGTTTTCTGAACGTTGAGCTTTAAGCCAACTTTTTCACTCTCCTCTTTCACTTTCATCAAGAGGATCTTTAGTTCTTCTTCACTTTCTGCCATAAGGGTTGTGTCATCTGCATATCTGAGGTTATTGATATTTCTCCCAGCAATCTTGATTCCAGCCTGTGTTTCTTCCAGCCTAGCATTTCTCATGATGTACTCTGCATATAAGTTAAATAAGCAGGGTGACAATATACAGCCTTGACGTACTCTTCTTCCTATTTGGGACCAGTCTGTTGTTCCATGTTCAGTTCTAACTGTGGCTTCCTGACCTGCATACAGGTTTCTCAAGAGACAGGTCAGATGGTCTGGTATTCCCATCTCTTTCAGAATTTTCCACAGATTATTGTGATCCACACAGTCAAAGGCTTTGGCATAGTCAATAAAGCATAAATAGATGTTTTTCTGGAATTCTCTTGCTTTTTTGATGATCCAGGGCCGGGGGCTGGGGACGGCGGCGAGAGGCGGCGAGAGGAGCTAGGCCAGGCCGGGGGCCTGGGGCGGCGGCGAGAAGCTGCGAGAGGAGGTAGGCCGGGCTGGGGGGCTGGGGCGGCGGCGAGAGGCGGAGAGAGAGGAGCTAGGCTGGGCCGGGGACCGGGGGCAGCAGCCGAGAGGAGCTAGGCCAGGCCGGGGGCCGAGGGCGGCGGCTTAGGGGAGCTAGGCTGGGCCGGGGGCCGGGGGCGGTGGCCGAGGGAAGCTAGGCCGGGCTGGGGGCCGGGGGCGGCGGCGAGAGGCGGCGAGAGGAGCAAGGCCGGGCCGAGGGCCGGGGGGGCGGCGACGAGAGGCGGCGAGAGGAGCTAGGCCTGGCCGGAGACCAGAGGCGGCAGCGAGAGGTGGCTAGAGGAGCAAGGCCGGGCCGGGGGCCGGGGGCGGTGGCCAAGGGGAACTAGGCCGGGCCGGGGACCAGGGGTGGGGAGAGGAGTTACCCCAGGCCCAAGGAGCAGCGGCTGTGTGGGCACAGGAGGGCCAGGAGGAGTTACTCCACATTCAAGGTCAGGAGGGGCCGTCATGAGTAGATACCCCTTGTCCAAGATAAGGAGCAACGGCTGCACTTTGCTGGAGCAGCCGTGAAGAAATACCCCACGTCCAAGTAAGAGAAACCCAAGTAAGACGGTAGGTGTTGCGAGAGGGCATCAGAGGGCAGACACACTGAAACTAAAATTACAGAAAACTAACTAATCTGATCACACAGACCACAGCCTTGTCTATCTCAATGAAACTGGAAGTCTTAGACCCCCTCAAATTTGAGAATCGAACAGAATCTAACCATTGTTTCTCAACAATGGTTTGGGATCCCAAAGAACTTCACTTCTTGGAGAGAAGATAAAATAGGAAGGGAAAAGCTCTCACATGAAATTTCAGCATGATTTTGAGTTGACTGGATTATCTGGGGGAAATTTCTGGTCTTGTACTTAGTTTAAATTGATTGTGAATCACTGTTAGCTCTGGAAACTTGGCAGAATGAACCACAAATTCCCTCTGGAGGTGATTGTAGTCATCCTAAGTTTCTTAAAAGATTGAAGGCAAAAGGAGAAGAGGGCAATAGAGGATGAGATGGTTAATTAGCATCACCGACTCAGTGGACATGAATATGAGTAAACTCTGGGAGATAGTGAAGGACAGGGAAGCCTGTTGTGCTGCAGTACATAGGGTGGCAAAGAGTTGGACCCAACTTAGCAACTGAACAGCAAAAACAAAGCCTCTTATAACTACCAATATATATTTTTCCATCCCATAATTTAAGATAACCAGGAATACAGGAAATAAGTCACAATGAAGGAGAAAAAATAAAATAAAAATGAGGTAACAGAATGAACTATAAATACTTTAGGTTGTGAACTTCTCCAAAAAAGATTATAATACAATTTTGCTTACAAATGAGAAGCTCATTACCTAAAGGTGAAATTTAAAAATTGACAAATCAGATTAAAAATAAGATACAAATTTACTAGACATGAAAGGAAGAAAAACTGGCTACAAAATCACAAAATTAACTTTTGATTATCCCCTTCTCCTTAAATCCTCCTCCTCACCCAATCTGCCCATCTTAGTTAGTGATTACCCTTTATTGAGTCGCTCAGATAACATGTCCTTCCTCCTCAACATTCAATACATCAACAATGCTGTCGATTACACTCCCAGAACTTATAATATTCAGATATTTTTTCAGCAATTTTACTGTTATAATCCTGTCCACACTGGTATAATCTATCACTTGAACTACTGCAAGTTTATTAAATGATCTCCCTGATTTTTTATCATTGTCCTCTAATTTTTTCCAATGGCATCCAAAGAGATCTTTGAAAATTTTGTATCGGATCATATCAATTTTCTTCCTATAACCTTTCAATGGCTTGTTGTTTTTTAGTCATAAGTTGTGTCCGACTCTTTGCAACCCCTTGGACTGTAGCCAGCCAGGCTCTTCTGTCCGAGGGATTTCCCAGGCAAGAATACTGGAGTGGGTTGCCATTTTTTTCTCCATTTAATGGTTTCCTTTCCCTTAAAAAAACTTATGAAGTCCTACATGATCTCCTGATATATTTTTCTTATACCATGCTCTCAGCTGCCTTTCTTGAGCATATAAGCTTAACTTCATCCCATAATCCTTGCACATACTAATATCTCTTTCTGGAATGTATACTTCTTTCATACAGGATAGCTCAAGGGTCATTTCTACATTGACTTGCCTGATAATTCCATCTAACCCCCACCTCATCAATCATTCTATAGTATGTCTTGTTCTTTTGCATTTACCATTCTCTTAAAATATATTATTTATTCATTAATTAACTATAAGACCTTACCACTCAGGTTCATGATCTTGTCTGGCAAAAAGTAGGGGCACAAAAATATTTGCTGAATGATTAAGTACTCACTTTATACCTTATATTAGCATAATTGACAACTTTATTATAAACATGTTTCTGTGAAAGTTTATCATTGGAAAGTCATTTGCAAAGATATTTCTCATTTTTCTCCACTGTTTAGCATATGAGTGTGTGTTAAGTGGCTTCAGTCCTGCCTGACTCTTTGCAACCCAGTGGACTGTAGCCTGCTAGGCTCCTTTGTCTGTGGGGATTCTTTAGGCAAGAATACTGGAGTGGGTTGCCATTTCCTCCTCCAGTGGATCTTACCAACCCAGAGATCGAATCCACATCTCTTATGTCTCCTGCATTGGCAGGCATGCTCTTTACCACTAGGGCCACAAATTATGAAATTGTGAGAAAGAAAATGTAGTTTAGACTATTTGTGATGTCCAATAAACTACAAGTTTCACTAAAGTGCCAGTGAAGGAGAGGAAGCATTTGTAGCATATCTAAGAGGACTTCAGTTTGTGTCCTGATAAAGTTAAAACTATGGAGAGGTCTAAATATTGAGTACTAAAAATACAAATCATGGAGCGTATACATTTAAAAATAAAAATTGGCTTATTGACCAATAACGTATCTTCTGATGAATTTCTTAAATGTTATAGAAATTCTAAGAGTGCTAAATAAGTGACCAATAGAGGAGTTCAGTGAAAGAAAGTACTTGGAATTTAGTTAAGGATTGAAATTGGCCAAAAGGTGAACACAGAGAAAGGGAGATGGCTTTTAGAAGAAGAAAGAAATACAGTTTAAGGGGGAAAAGACAGAAAACTTTTCTTATTTGGGAACAGAGGTATCTAAATGTTATGGAAGCTTACATTGCCAGGAAGGAGAAATGAGAGCAGTGTTTGAAAGGCAGGGCAAGCCAAATGAAAGTGTCATTACGTTAAAGGACAAGGGGAACAAGATTGGAAATGGACGTAATGAAAGCTACAGAAGACATCATGTTTATGGGCATTTGCCAGAATGTGAGAAGTGCTTCCTACATTCCTGTGTTCATTCTCCACAACAACTGGGGTATAAGGAGGGGCTGGTTTTGATTCCTGTTTTAACTTTGAGGAAGTAGAAATTTTAGAAGGTTTACAGTACTTGTGCAAGGCAAGTACTTTTAGTGATGAACTCAGCATTTTCACCCTAATCTTTCTGAGTCTTAAATCCATTCTTACTGAACATTCTTTATAAAGCTTTCTCTTCAACTTAAATCTAGGGTGTGCAAGTTCTGCAGCAAAACCCTGAAGGTTTTCACAGGTTCCTGTTTAAAATTTGCTGTTGCTTTCCAATGAGAGAGTGAGAGAGTGTGTGTGTATGTGCGCACATGCAAGTGTGCCTGAGCCACTGCCTCTATTTGTAATAACACGTCAGATTTCCAGGGCCTGAGGTTTCCTTGGCAGGCAGCCATCTATTCCCACCTTCTCAAGCTTGTGGCTACAACAGTTGGCATTCCATTTTCCTGCCTGCTCTTTTTAGACATTTCTTCCATCTGATTAGTTATTTAAAATCTTCCTACAGTGTTTGTTGATCTTCACCTGTTTGTTGCTTTTCCTGTGTTTAGAGGTTAAAATGTTATGTTGGTGCCAGCTTAATAAAGCCTAACAAGAGATGAATCCACACAACCATTTGAACTGAGCAGATGGCAAGGTATGGTCTGATAGATAGTTGAACAGCTTATTGTTGTGCCTGCCTTAACATAAGGGGAAAAGATTTCAATGGATTTCAACTATAGAATAAGGGGCTCAACATAAAATTAAGCTCAATTATACTAATTGGCTAACAATGATTTCAAAAAGAATTTCTTTTAATCTGCTAACTGCAATACCCTTGTTCAATTGAATTATATCAAGTCTCAGAATAAATTTGGTTATTACTACTAGCAATAACGATTTTTTAAATAATGGATCTCAAAGCCTTAGGAAGGCAGCCTGCTAGTGACTTCTAAATGGACAATGGAATGAACTAGCCCACCTGGACCCTCAAGCTCTGAGAGTCAAAAATATGAGTCAAGAACATCAAGGTCTAACATTTAGGCTATTCAATTTAACTAGTAATCACTCAAGAGTGATTAGTAAGTGCTCAGTACATACTAGCAAAATGAAAGAGATGTTAGCCTCCTTGAAGTGAGAGTAAGCAACAATGACCAAAAAAGCTTTATTAGACAGAGACAGACTTGCTTTAGGAAGCATGATCATTTGCTCCATTGGCTTGTTTTGACATGAATTTGTGTACTCTTAGATCGTAGGACTTTCTCTGTTGTTTAGTCACTAAGTTTTGTCCAACTCTTTGCGACCCCATGGACTGTTGCACCCACAGGCTCCTCTGTCCATAGAATTTCCCAGCCAAGATTACTGGAGTGGGTTGCCATTTCCTTTTCCAGGGGATCTTCCCAACCTGGGGATCGAATCCAAGTCTTCTGCATTGCAGTCAGACGCTTTACCATCTGAGCCATCAGGAAAGCCCTAACCCTTACCAAATTTGGCTCTAACACTAAATTCTGGTCCTCTATTTCAGCTTTTTTTTTTTTTTTTTTTTTTTTTTAGGAGAAACTGCTCTTTATCCACCCATGCATATACTTGGTCGGGGAAATACGACCAACTGTTTTCTAGATCCCAGTTTTCACTATCATTTTTGCTTTTAAATGAGACCCCCTTCTTATTAATGTCATTTATTTACTCCAGGAGTTGGTGACGGACAGGGAAGCCTGGCGTGCAGCAGTCCATGGGGTCGCAAAGAGTTGGACATGACTGAGCTACTGAACTGAACTGATTTACTTTATTGTTGGCTTCCTACAGCTTTGATAATTTTAGTATCAGAATCAAGGTTTCCTTGCTTAGAGCTTTCCCCATAATTTTGAGAAACTCCAAAATTATTAGTGAGGCTACCACTTTTGTGTCATAGTTCTATACGTTTTCAACTCAAATATCATTTCTTTGTGTGTTCCATTTTGACTATTCTTTCCCAGTGACTCAGCGATACAGAATCTGCCTTCAATGCAGAAGACCCGGGTTTGATTCCTGGGTCAGGAAGATCCCCCAGAGGTGGGCATGACAATCCACTCCAGTATTTTTTCCTGGAGAATCCCATAGACAGAGAAACCTGGCGGGCTACAGTCCATAGGTTTGCAGAGTTGGACACGACTGAAGCGACTTAGCACGCAGGCACTCATGCACCCATAGCCACATCTTACACCTTTACAAAGAGAGAACACATTTGCTTCCAAAATCTTAAATTTAGCGATTTTAGTTTCATCTCTCTCACTGCATCCCGATTTTTATCTGACTTCCTCCTTTCCTTGCCAAGCCACTTCACTTTTCATTTTTATTAGAATTAATATAAATTGTCCTTCTTATTTTTAAATAAACATTTCAATGTGTTAAACAAAATAATATCTCTCCTCCTAGGAATTTCTGTAGAATGTCTTGTATCTTCTCAAATTTTCAGAAAGTGTAGGAAAATTCTGTGATTATATTTTATTGTCCAGCAGACCAACTTTGGTTTTGTTTCTGTTTTTTTTTTTTTTTACAATATACACTATTTTGATCTGCCGACATGTCTTGAAACTTGCTATTCACTCTTTGGTACAGTATAGGTTGATTTTTGCTCCTCCTACCCCACAGAAACTCCTCTCTTCAAAGTCACCAACTACATAGTTAATATGGACTTCCAGGTGGTTCAGATAGCAAAGAATCTGCCTGTGATGTGGGAGACCTGAGTTCAATCCCTGTGTTGGGAAGATCCCCTGGAGAAGGAAATGGCAACCTACTCGGATGTTCTTGCCTGGAGAATTCCATGGACAGAGGAGCCTGGCAGGCTATAGTCCATGGGATCACAAGGAGTTGGACAAGTCTGAGCAACTAACATCTTTACTTACATTATTAAACATCTGTCTAGATATTTAATGCAGTTAATCAGTCTTTCTATCTGTTCCTTTTAAATACTGGTGTTCTAAGCAGCATGATGTCAGCCCTCCTTTCTTCTCACTTATACACTCTTCTTGTCTTGTGAGTTTTGATATACATTCTTTTTTTGAATTACCCTCACCACTTATAAGCTAAAGATTCTCCCAAAGCTCTGACTTCTCTGTTGAAGTCACATCTACTCAAACACCTACTGAATATTTGTACTATATGTTCTAGAAGTATCTTAAACTCAACTTGTAACGCTCCTCTTTATTATAAACTTGTAAACCTGATCCTCTTCCTATACTCCCCAGTTGGAATACTAGTACTATCACCAATCTCTCCCAAGTCAGAGCAGAGGGCACTTGGAAAGCTTCTCCACTGGACACCATTATCACCATAGTCTCTCCTTTTTTCTTCTTACATATTTTCTCTGTATCTCTGCTGCCATTGGTTACCTCATGTTCCCTTTATTTTTTTTTTACCTAAATTACTGCAGTGGCTGCCTCTAAATGCTCATTCCAGCAGACCTGCCTCTATATTGCTGTCATCTAATTTTGTTACTCCTCTGCTTAAAATCCTCTGGTGCTTCTCTGTTGGGTGAATAAAGACCAGGCATACACAGATGATATACAAAGTCTTAAATTATCTGCAACTTCCATCTAACTTCCCTTCACATTAATCTACCACATTGATATTCAAAGCATATCAGCTACAACCTTTTCCTAGTTTGTAAAATAACATGTTCTCCACCACCTTCAAGCTTCTTCCATCTTCCCTCCTGTCTCCACCGGGTTAATTCTTACTATTCTTCCAAACATCCTTCGAAGTCATGTCTTCTGAATAACCAGTTATTTGCTGCTATAACTTTGTGTATCTGTCTCTACTGTAATTTATGTAACTGTACCTGTCTCCTTTCTTCATGGACTGTTAATTTCTTGAGGCTATGAATTGCAATCTTCATGTCACCCATACGAACTTTAAATAACATGTGCTCAATTAATATTTATTGAATATAGAAGTAGATAAAATTATAAAAATCAGATCAACACTGTATGTGCCATTTATTCTTTTAAATGTCAGTTTTAGAATTATATACTTCCTGAGGGAATTCTGTGCCTATTACTGAGGAACTTAGTTGCTTTGCTTTGCACGTTCCAATATCTTCATTTTCTATGTTCTCCCTACATTTAGATACAATATTATTTCATTAATTTTACTGGAAAAAATGTATATTGAAAAACAGACAAATTTTCTATGAGTAAGGAGTAAATAAGATGATTCTGTTTAGAAATTAACATAAAATGAATTGAAAATCTGGTAGAGAAAAAAATTAGGTCATTCAAACTTGGAAAAGAGACAATTTACCTAAATGCATCAATGATAGGTCATTATACTAGTTCCTTTATCAAAAATATAATAAAAGTCAAGAAAGACTACCTTTTAATTAGTAGAGTTGCTACTCACAATTTTCTGAAGAGTATTCTGATATATCTTTGTTTAGTGCTTCCTTCCTTCATAAGAGTCAGCAGGGCCTGTTTATGAATTATTTCACCAAGTACATTAAAATTTTTGATCTCTTAAATTTTTTGCTTGAAAGAAAAAAAAAAAACCTCTTTTCCATCTTCGTATCTGAAAAGACTTCTGAGTAGGGCATTATGGAACACTTTCCTACACAAAGAAGTGAATTCAGTAACACTTGTATTATTTTTTTTCCATTCCATTGCTCTTAATAAAAAGGAAAAATATTCAAGCTGACTTTCCACTTAAACCATTCTCATTTCTCAAAAAAAGAAAAAAAAGAAAACCCTCTTTAATCTGACCTTGATGTAAAGACACAAGCACAACCAATCAGTTGTGAGACTCACGAATAGCCTCTAGAGGAGGGAGTCACGTTCCCCTGCATTTCATTTTTTTTTTTTTCTATTTGAAGTCTCTTACTTTTAATTTATACTAATATGTAAAGAATCTACTGAAGAGGCTGATTTGTTATTTTTTCTTCTTTCTAAATGCAAATGTGAAAGACCCAGAAAGCAATGGAAAATAAAGAAGTTGGGTTAAGGAGAACATCTGTACCTCTACACTCTTTTCTCCCTATCAGATTGTCAACATTAAGCTTGCCCATTGTTTGAAAAACACAAGAGTACTTTAATTTCAACCATTTTGAAGAGTGAACTTTCCAAATATTTGGCATGAATGCTATATACATAAAAATGCATATCTTTTTATTCTTTCATGTACCATGACACACATCTCATTTGTTGAGGTAGAATAATATTTTCCTAGCATAGAGCTAAGAAAATGTATGTGATTGAATTTTTCTTTTCTGGCTTACTTGAAGCTATAAGAATTTGTTTGAGGATGGAATATAGGTTTCCCAATGGACACAATGAAACACTGACAAAGGGTCTCAGCATAAACAGTAGCCCCCCATTTCAACTTACATGTAGAGTGTTTTCCCAAACTACACATTATTTGTCCAGGTCTTTGAGGTATGGGCTTCCCTGGTGGTTCAGATGGTGAAGAATCTGCCCATGATATGAGACACCTGGGCTCAATCCCTGGGTTGGAAAGATCTCCTGGAGAAGGGAATGGTAACCCACTTCAGTGTTATTGCCTGGAGAATTCCATGGTCAGAGGAGCCTGGTGGTTCACAGTCCATGGGGTTGGAAAGAGTCAGACATGACTGAGCAACTAACACTTTGACTTTCACTTTGAAGTAATGACTGTTTTCTGACCTGATGGAAAAAGCATCAACACCTCGACACACCTAAAGCAACTCTGACCATCTCAGTGAGTTTCTACTGTTTCCTAGACTGGGAGTTAAATCTCTTTTTTCTCCATATTTCTTTAGTTAGCAATATGCGTCTCCTGCCTTGCAGGTGGATTCTTGACCGCTGAGCCACTGGGAATTTAATACTATGAATGGGCAAATCAGAAAACAGACTTTTTTCAGGGCAAGAATGATGCAAGAAAGCCCTTGAAGATAAAAGTCTTGGTCGAATTTCCAGGAAAATTGTTAATGTCTAAAAGGCACATCATTTTCACTGCTGTGCTAGAAAAATGGTAAAAGTAGTAGAAAGAAGAAAACGTTTAAATAAAAGCACATTTAAACAAATGAACAGGGAAAAAAAGGAAGGCAAAGAGCACCAATCAGAGGCTAACTTCAGAAAGATAAAAGTCATTTAGCAGGAGTTTGCTAGTGAATATATTTGTGATTATGGAGAAAGTGTATTTCACTTTTACCAACTAGAATTTCTAGAATGAGAGGAGTCCATATTCTTTGAGAACACAGGAGACTTTACTTTTTCTTTATAAGCAAATTTACATTGAAATATGTACATGAAAATGACATGACTGCTCAATATTATTCCACTTGTTTCTAATATTCACTTGTTTCTAATGTTCAACTTACATTTTAAGCTTGGGTACCTTTAAAAATTTTCATAAGTATATTCAGAGGTAAATTTGAAGTTGGTTCCAATTGATAAAATATTAATTTCCTAGATATTAAAAAAAACAGTTTGGTATACTTTGGCTCCATGATATTTTATGCTCTTCATATTATACCCTGCAGAGTAGACCCAATGACTGCAGAGCTATAAGAACGTTTCATTTTCAAATAATGGTTTGTGCAACACAATAACAATAACATTTGATATATCTTCTCCTAGCATTTTTTCTAATTGTTTTATTTTATTACCAAGTTGAATATTTTTATCCTACCTTTTTTTCACTTGTTATTACATCACAAATGTTCCCATGACACTACATACTCTAGGTAATAATGATTTTTAATGACTAAACAACATTGAATTTGTGATTTGTCTTAATTAACATGTGTCTTATAATTGACTATCTAAATTATTTTTAATATTTCAAAACCAAAATATTTTCCAAAGGTACCTTGTGTGCATATTTTACTACATTTATTATAGTCTCACAAATGGAATTATTGGTCAAGGTTATGATTACATTTTTGGTTAATTTTTAAAATTATATAAGTAACGTGAACATCAGAAACAATAAAGCAATATAAAGGTACTTAAAGTACACAGGATGGTCTCCTTTTGTTTTTTGTTGGTAGCTCATTTTCAATGCTTTTACATTTGCATATGTCTATATGGAGATAAAGGTTTTAGTTATATAAATAAAAATGTTTTATATGTATTATAACACTATTTATTTCATAATATGTCTTATAATTCCTTATTAGCATGCTTCTTTTTAATTTTTTTAAAAATGTAAAGTATTCAAAATCTTATCATCCAGATATCTCTGTATTGGGACATTTAATTTGTAAACAAAATATATAGATATATAAAAAGATACAAAGTAAAAATCCTAGAAAGTTAAAAACTGTAAGTAGTCCCTTCCAGTCATCATTTCTCCCCCATCCCTCTATCCAAAGGTAAGTGCTCTTAAAATTTTTCTGTGATTCTTTCCAATTAAAAAAACATCAGTGTCATCTTAACTTGTTTTAAATAAAAAATTCTCAGCAATGCATTAGGTAGTTTTTATTCCAAGTGTCAGTATTTTTCATACAAAGAAATAAATTGTAAGTCAGATGAAGATGCTATTTTCTGAGGTGTTTATTAGGTTGTGAAGATGAGATTTTCTCCCAATTATGATAGACTTGGCTAGAATTCTAATTATTAATAAGGTCTATTTATTGTACAGAGAGGCAAGGTAACATGGCTCCTAGGAAAATGAGTTGAAGAGAACCCATGAGAGAAAGTTGCCTCTTTGTGGAACGGTTATTCATGCTGAGAACTGCTTGAGAAATTAAACCCAGGCAGGATGCCCCTAGTTCTGTCTTCAATTAGATTAGAGGCCATAAAACAGTTTAAAAGTGTGGTTTTCAGCAGAGTGGATGTAAAGGACAAAAGGCAAAGGGTAATTAGCTTCTGACCTGAAAGAGCTCGTAAGAGAAGAAAATTCCAGTAAAATGGCTTTACTGTGACCATTTCAATAGTATGTATGAGTGTGAAGCAGTATGTGTTCATCAGTAATAGAAGTCTATTTTTATTAGAATGCTGCATGGCAGGTCACAAACTCAAATGGCCACACTGGCAGGCAGCCACACGACTGAGTGAAGCTGGTCTGAACTGGTGGGTATAAGAGATCGTGCACCACTCAGAGGCATGACCCACTCCTGCCATTTGGTGAAGGCCAGGATGGGGGCTGAGGCTGCTATATCACAAAATATTTTAAGAGATCCAGATATAAGGATATTCATGTGCAGTCTGCTATGGTATAAATGTTGGTGATTATTTTAATTTTAAAATAACATATGTACCAATCAACATGTGTGACAAACCAAGTCCAAGGAGCTCCAGGTTGGGGCTTCTGACTAAACTATTTGGGACAGCCATACAATGTCAAGTATTTTAAGCCAAGGTAGAATAGAGGGGGTCAATATCAATGACAATACTTCCTATTCAACCTTTCACTCAGAGATAAAATACCTTTCTGTTGTCATTGTTGTTCAGTGTCTAAGTTGTGTCCAACTCTTTGTCACTCCACGGACTGCAGCACGCCAGGCTCTTCTGTCCTCCACTGTCTCCCGGAGTTTGTCCACATTAATGTCCACTGAGTCGGTGATGCTATCTAACCAAGTCATCCTCTGCTGCCCTCTTCTCCTTTTGCCTTTAATCTTTCTCAGCATTGGGCCTTTTCTAATGAGTCAGCTCTTCACATCAGGTGGCCAAAATATTAGAGCTTCAGCTTCAGTAACAGTCCTTCCAATGAATATTTAGGGTTGATTTCCTTTAGGATTGACTGGTTGGATCTCCTTGCAGTCCAAGGGACTCTCAAGAGTCTTCTCCAGCACTACAGTTCAAAAGCAACAATTCTTCAGTGCTCAGCTTTCTTTATGATCCACCTCTCACGTCTGGTACATGACTACTGGAAAAACCATAGTTTTGACTATATGGACCTTTGTTGGCAAAGTGACTTTTTTGTGTCCTTTAACATTTCAAGCATAAGCAGTCCCAGAGATTATCACACTAAGTGAAGTAAATCAGACAAAGACAAATATAGGATATCACTCATAAGTGGAATCTAATTTAAAAATGATACAAATAAACTTATTTACAAAACAGAAACAGACTTACATATTTTGAAAACAAATTTATGGTTTCCAAAGGGGAAACATGAGAGTAAGGGATAAATTAGGAGGTTGGGATTAACATACACACACTACTATATATAAATAGCTAACCAACAAGGACCTCTGCATAACACAGAGAAATCTGCTCAATATTCTGTAATAACCTATATGGAAAAAGAACATGAAAAAAAATGAATACATGTATATGTATAATTGAATCATACCTGTAATTAACACAAACTTGTAAATCACCTGTATTCTAATACAATTGAAAAAAATTTAAAAAAATAAAGTTTTGGAACAAAATTTTTTAAAAAGTCATAAGCAATCCAGGACAGATATGGTGGTTCTGCCTCCCTGCACACACAGCTTCCAATTTACGACCAAGATCCTATTTCAGCTACTGCCATTAAATTATCTTATCGGCATTTCAGGCAATGGGAAATTAAAAAAAAAAAGAAAGAAAGAAATGGGTGACATGTTCATTCCCTTTGAGACCACCCAGAAGTTTTACATGCTATTTTCACTTATACCCAATTGGCCAAAACTGAGTTGCATGGTCATATCTAGCAGTCAGAGAAGCTAGAAAATATAATATTTGTGCTTGACAGCCATGTGTTCATCTTAAGTTTGATGGATATATTTGTAAAAAAAAGAGGAAACACCAGTATTCTCTACTACTACAACCCTAGTGTACTAGACTCTGCTATGTTAGGAAGATTCCAATAAAATATACATTTATGTAACTGTAACTTTTATGTTCATGGTCACAAATAGTTCAGACTCCAGTAAGGCTTTATATTCTTAAGGAGGAACGTTATCGAAGAAAAGGGAACAGTGTGATCAAAGGAATCAAAGGTCTGAGAAATGTGGTGCTTTAAATGATATTGAAGGTTTAGCTCAAAATTTATCAGATTTCTCAACACAATGACACTCTAGGGAAGGAAATACTATGGAGAAAATATAGCCATGGAAGCTGGTCTCTGATCCTAGAACCTTTCTAATTCCACATTATACTGCTAGCCTGAGAAGTTCTGCCTTTATTCTGTCAGTGCCAGCCAATTCATGAGTAGGGAACCAGCCAGTGTTTGTCAGCCTACAAAGCTTTGCCAGCCTACAAAAATACTGCGTACTCCCCTCCTGAATCACCCAACTGAATCATCCATCATTAGGAAATAAGGTGCCTTAAAAAAAAAAAAGACCAGATCATCATAGCACCAAAACTAACTGCAATATTTGGTGCTTTAAAAAAGCCATATAGAACAGACATGGGAACCAATCTCCCATCTCAATAAAGTCTCAGAACATCCAAGATATACTGCTCTGGCTAATTCAGGGAAGATGAAGTTTCCAGCAGATGGACTCAGCCTATTTAACTCAGGAACAGTTCAGTTCAGTTCAATCGCTGTCGTGTCCGACTCTTTGTGACCCCATGAATTGCAGCACGCCAGGCCTCTCTGTCCATCACCAACTCCCGGAGTCTACCCAAACCCATGTCCATCGAGTCGGTGATGCCATCCCACCATCTCATCCTCTGTCGTCCCCTTCTCCTCCCGCCCCCAATCCTACCCAGCATTAAGGTCTTTTCCAATGAGTCAACCCTTCGCATGAGGTGGCCAAAGTATTGGAGTTTCAGCTTCAACATCAGTCCTTCCAATGAACACCCAGGATTGATCTCTTTTAGGATGGATTGATTGGATCTCCGTGCAGTTCAAGGGACTCTCAAGAGTCTTCTCCAACACCACAGTTCAAAAGCATCAATTCTTTGGTGCTCAGCTTTCTTCACCGTCCGACTCTCAAATCCATACATGACCACTGGAAAAACCATAGCCTTGACTAGATGGACTTTTGTTGGAAAAGTAATATCTCTGCTTTTAAATATGCTATCTAGGTTGGCCATAACCTTCCTTCCAAGGAGTAAGCGTCTTTTAATTTCATGGCTGCAGTCACCATCAGCAGTGATTCTGGAGCCCAGAAAAATAAAGTCTGACACTGTTTCCACTGTTTCCCCATCTATTTCCCATGAAGTGATGGGACCACCCTTCTATAAAAAACTGAGGGAATTCCTTGGTGAGGATTCCCTCGGTGGTGATGAGGATGCCTGCCAATGTAGGAAACACAGGTTTGATCCCTGGTCCGGGAAGTTTCCACATGCCAAGGAGCAACTAAGCCTGTGTGCACAACTATTGAACCTGTGCTTTAGAGCCCAGGAGCTGCAACTACTGAGCCAACATGCCACAACTACTGAAGCCCCGGCACCCTAGAGCCTGTGCGACAAGAGAAACCACCACAGTGAGAAGCCTGCTCACAGCAGCTACAGAGCAGACCCCGCTCTCCACAACTAGAGAAAAAAAGTCTGAGTATCCCTGAAGACCCAGCACAGCCAAAAATATATAAATAAATAATTTTAAAAAATTGAAATTGTTTATTTGCATGTAATGAGTGGTTTCTAAAACACATGGTGGCATAGGGAATGATGGCTCATTAACAAAGGTAAGAATATAGAAAGGTAATTGATTGTGAAGCTGAGGTGCTTGCTACATATTATAAGGCATCGTTTGGTATTTAAAGTGTAGCAAATATGTCTTTCTGTTAATAACTTTATTTATACTGTTAGCATCTCTAAAAACTTGCTATTGAATTTCTATTAAGATAAAAGGAGAAAACAATCGTTATGAGATTTTTCTGTCTGAAAATGATTCCTGATAAATATTCTGTGTTGGTTAAAGTAACTGTTGGGTCAAATAAAATACTCTGGATGTAGGTAAGGAAAGAAATTATTCAAAAGAACTATCACAATGGGGGTCTTCCCAGGTGGCACAGTGGTAAGGAATCTGTCTGTCAATGCAGGAGATGCAGGTTTGATCCCTGGGTAGGAAAGTTCACTTGGAAGAGGAAATGGCAACCCACTTCAGTATTCTTGCCTGGAGAATCCCATGGACAGAGGAGCCTGGCAGGCTACAGTCCAGGGGCTTGCAAAGAGTTGGACATGACTAAGCATATACACACCATAACATATATTGCAACAGGGGAGAGGGATGATTGTGAAAAGGAAAGTGGGACTGATCTAGCATAGATGCAACTCACAGTCTCTTGAAGAAGATTGAGGTGGGGTCAAGGTAGTACGAGCATTTAGACAAGGCCCTGGCTCTTTGGCTTTGCAGAAAAGAATTTCCACAAAAACAGAAAGTAATGAAACAAGTAAAGTGTTTATCAGGAGGAAAAAAGAGGATAGCACATGTGGATACACACTTGAGTGGACTCAGAGAGACACAACCTGTGGCAGTTTAAATCACTTATATGGGGCATTTCTTCTGGATTTCTTCTGGCCAATCATTTTGATTTGTCTGGTTCAGAGTCCATATTTGGTATCTTTAAGGATTCTCCCATGTGTGTGTATGCATTTCTTAGGCAAGATGGATTCAACTGAAGAGGCCTATGGGTAGTTAGCATCATGTAGCATCACTTCCCTTCTGACCTCTAAAGAGTTTTTCTGTGGATGTGTAGTCAGGGAAATCTCCTGACTTTGAGAATGAGAAATGTATGGTCTCTTATCTTCTATCTGAGCAGGGCTCAGCCTCCTCCCTTGACTATTTTGCTGTTTTCCTCTTGAAGTATAGGTCCATGAGAAATGAACTCCTACCAGAGGCCCATCTATTTTCTGCCCTAGGACCATGAATTGCAATAGAGAAAATGCTCCCATCATTAACTCTGTGAGAGTCTCAAAGGTCAGGCAGTAGGTAACTTTGCTTTTGTAAGAAGAAGTAAACAAGGCCAGGAAGGTCCAGGAAGGACTACACCTGGTATTAGGGTGTGGGACCAGCCAGGAGCATAAATAGCTGATGGGCTCATGGTGCTGGTGGTGGTGGTTTAGTCGCTAAGTCGTGTCTAACTCTTGCGACCCCATGGACTGCAGCCAGCCAGGCTCCTCTGTCCATGGGATTCTCCAGGCAAGAATACTGGATTGGCTTGCTATTTCCTTCTCCAGGGGATCTTCCTGACCCAGGAATCGAACCCAGGTCTCCTGCATTGCAGGCAGATTCTTTACAGACTGAGCTACGAGGGAAGTCCAATAAGGAGACATAAGAGATACGCTTTTAATCCCTGGGTTGGAAAGATCCCCTGGAGTAGGAAACGGCAACCCACTCCAGTATTCTTGCCTGGAGAATCCCATGGACAGAGGAGCCTGGTGAACTAAAGTCCATGGGGTCACAAAGAATCAGACACGACTGAGTGAGCACAGGGAAAGTCTTTCCTGGAAGTCAGCTGATTCTCTGGAGGGGCCATTAAGGAGGGAGATTTCCGATATTCCTGTGCTCAAGTGTGGGGCGAAGTTCAGAGTCCAGTGGAAAAGAAAAAACCTGACTAAAATTTGGTCAAGTTAGTGAGCATTTTGTCCAAATTGGTCAGTAAAGAATAAACACTTAATCTAACCACTGATGAGATGGACAATTGGAGGATCTATATTGGCTCTGTCATAGGTAAATAAGGGACTCATTCATGATTCTTATCAAAGCCATACAAAGAATGGGTGGTTCTCTACTGTGAGCACTTTGCAAGGATACAAAAGAAAGGCTGTGGGTGATTTCTTGATCATCACTGTTTAACTTAGTTGCATTTCAGTCTGACCATTCTTTTCAAGAAGGAGTAGTTAAATCTGAAGTTTCAAAAATATATTTCAAAAGTCAATAATTAATTCTGAAAATCAATATCCCTGTCAAGAAACTAGAAAATGTTAATTTGCTCCATTTAAGTAACAGTAAAGCTGAAATACAAAGACTATATAATGTTGCTGTGATCATAAAAGAAAATTTGACCCTCACATGTTTTCTTCATAAATTTATATTGACCTTCAGTTTATTAGATGTTGGCTTTCCTCCTCTCTGTGGGGTCGCACAGAGTCGGACACGACTGAAGCAACTTAGCAGCAGCAGCAGCCTTCTCTTTTGTTGAACCTGCTTGGAGAGCGCTCTTACTCTCCACTCCTCAGTATCTGCATGTTCTATTGTGGTCCCAAGTAAGGCAAGAAGACCATTTTCAACAGAATGTTAATTGTGATTTACCAGGTCTATGAACATATTTTCTAGGTGAGGGAAGGGGAGTTTCTCTTGTACGTCATTCTGAAGTTGGCCCATGCACTCAATAAAAGCTCATTATGGAAAGATTATAATGTATAATAATACATTTTAAGTGGGATGCAATGATCCATAAAATTGGTGTGGCTAATTAGCAGATCAAATCTCCGTAAGAACTGGATGTCTTTAATACCCTGCAATTGCTTAATTCTATAGGTATTTTACTATCCACAAATGTTTAGTAAAATTAAATAATAGTATAAATGTTCAGTGGGATTAAAGCAACTGTAAAATAAAACCAAACAAAATGAATTTATTTTGTAAATAGAATAAAGAGAATCCCAGTGTTAATATAACACTACACAAAATCCAGAGCAAACATCCTCAGAATCCCAGCCTCATTTCACATGTAATTAACCTTCCTCAATCAAGCTAAGCATTGCTCACACCTCCTTCTCTGCTTCTGTGCATCCACCAAGATCTTTTCTTTCATGAGAATAAAAGGCAAGCATCAATACTAACAATACTAGACTAGTAATACTGCCTCACACTGTGCTTCCAGAGCAACATCATCCCAAGAATATTTTCAATACTGATCTTTCCTCCCAGCTCAAAAGTTCATTTTGCAAATCTTAATTCCTCTTGCAGGAGTAGGAGACATTTGATGATAGCAGATGATATGTTTCAGTAGTAAAATCTTCTCAACTAATAATTACAGTTGAGGTGGACATGCAAATACTGTGGTCCTCCAACAACCACTTCCTGATTTCTGGTAGATGCTGATGATTTGGGAGCAGTAATGCTATCCCCTATCTAATGCTATCACACACAGTTCTCTTTGTATGGGGTTTCATTTCCTATCTCCAGAGATGGAACAAACATTTTACCTAGGTTTAGACCAATCAGCCCAGTCAATTCCCCTGGCCTCAATGATTTGTAAATAGGTGGGCTCAGGATCCAACTTGCTACCATCAGGGTAATTTTTAAGGAAAAGTTGAGAGCTCCTAGGAAGTAAATATCTATTTCTTAGGCCCTGAACCTGAGAGGATGTGAAGCTTTGGCTGTTGTAGCCATCCTGCTACTATACAGATCCAGAGAATAAGGCTAACCTGTGGAGGAGAGGCTTTCAGGAATAGGGAGAAACCATATCTTAATGATGTTGTTTGAACCCATATACAGCGGTTCTGAAACCAGTTTGGGGCTTCCTTGGTGACTCAGCGGTAAAGAATCTGCCTGCCAATGCAGGAGATGTGAGTTTGATCCTTGAGTGGGGAAGGTCCCCTGGAGAAGGAAATGGCAACCCACTTCAGTATACTTGCCTGGGAAATCCCAAGGTCAGAGGAGACTGGCAGGCTGTAGTCCATAGGGTTGCAAAGAGTTGGACATGATTTAGCAGTTAAACAAAGCCAGTTTTACCCCCAAGACTTCCCAATTACATGAATCAATATTTTTAAAGCTTCAATAATGTTTTCCGTCAAGACTGAAAGAGTTCAAAATGACACATAGGACCAATGTAGTCATAGTAATATAGTTAAGATCATGGACTAAAGAATTGTACAAACTTGGGTTCTAACTCCAGCATTCACTAACTTCCTGAATTTCCTCTGGCAAAGAGAACTAAGGACATATTTCCTTATAGCATTTAAAAGGGTCTATAAAAACTACATTGTAAGCACTGAATAAATTATATATAAACGACATATTAATACTCAAAAAAAGCTAGGTACTATTTTTATAACACTGGTTTTACAGAGATTTTACAAAAGACTAAAACCTATGTGAGTGGTCTTACTATAGCCATACTGAATCTTATTGATATTGATTAAGACAGTCTATATCTTGAAGTTTTTCTAGTTCTAGAAATGTGTTTAGCTCTGCCACTTAAGAGACTTCTTCAGTAGAGGAAACAAATTCTCTTCTGAAAATAAAGTCATGAGTTTAAAACTAGCATCTGTTTGTACTGATATTGTTCTAGTGTTCAGAGATGAAGTGAAGTGAAGTGAGGGAAGTAAGGTGATTCACCGCTGAGAAGATCAATGGGATTCACAGAAAGTTTGCACTAAAAGGTAGATAAGAGTGTTTCTTCACAAGGTACAGTGAGATCATATTTTAAGGTACATTTCTACTCTTTTCATCACATTAAACAATAAACTAAAGAATTCAATTATAAATAGTAGCCCTGGAGTACATAATTTTAAAGAAGAAAAAGGAAAAAGTACATAAAGCTGTAGCACTTTTGGTCTTCAGACATAAAAGCAAGCAAAACCAATCAGAATTGGGCACTTTGGGTTCAAAGGAAACTAGAAGTATTCCTCACATGATGAAGAAGAAGAGTCAGAGTTGATTTTTGAAATCAGTAGCCTTTGCTAAATTCCACCGGGATAGTGCTATAACAAGCTGAGCCTAGAGTGATGGGAGAACAAAGAGAATCCCTTGACCAGAAATTCAACAAAGTAGTTGAGCAGACTGATGTTACATACTATCTCCCACTTCACAATAGAACAGGAACCTTATGTGTTGGTTCTATATTAGGGGCATAGAGGCCAGATGAAAAAAGCTTCAAAAACCACAAGTAAGAGAAATGTGAAGGGAGAGAGAAAGGAAAAAAAATAAACCCCAAATATGTCCTTTAAAATAGCCTACTATCATAAGTTGACCCCAGGTGAATATAACTTTAAGTGATAGTCTGAAAACTAATCCGAAATAAATAAGTTGAGTGTTCTCACTGATATAAGTTATAACTTTCATCTTAACAAATCAAAAACTATAAAATCAGAACAGGTGCCCATGAATCAAAACCAGGTGAACATGAAAAAGAATAAGTTAGAGAACTTGGAATTAATATAGATGTTATTAAATTTTAACTTATCACAATAAACATTATTAAGAGCATTGAAATATTATACTCAGAAATTTATCTGGATCATAGCACAGAAAGATAAGGAGATAAAAATATGAAAAAGCAATTTTAAAAGCACATTGAGACGCTCCAATAAGCTCAATATTAATTCTAGAATAAAATGCTATAAATTTTAAGAAAGAAATATTGGAAGAAATAACAGATAAAAGCTTTCCAGAATTAAAGAAACTGATCTTAAATTTAGCAAGTCCACCTAGTAACATGTGGGTGATGCTGCATTATCAAAGATCAAGGAAAGAAATCTTTAAAACATTAGAAAATGTGTATTATTTACAATGAATGAAAATGGAAATCTCAGTAGCAAAAATGCCACTAGATAATACAGTAATATCTTTAAAGAGTTAAGAAAAATTGTCAACCTGAAATTCAGTACAAAACTGAACCATTATTAAAATAAACAAGGAATAAAACATGATTATATTCATTCAAAAAATTACTGAAAGGCTAATGCAATTACTTACTTAGGAAAAAACAAAGTGATCTCAAAGGGACAGGGTGGGAAAAATAAGAAAATAAGCACACAATTTGATTAAAATTATGAGTAAATTTAAACAAATGTTTAGAATATTGTGTCAAAATAAAAACAAAAATCTGAATACTGACAAGGCTGAATGAAGATGTCCAGGGAAGCCTATCAGGGGATTTCAAAGCTTCTAATCAGCTATTTTTCCCAGGTGGCACTAACACTACAGAACCCTCCCAACCAATTCGGGAGACATGAGATGCAGGTTTGATGCCTGAGTCAGGAAGATCCCTGGAGGAGGGCACAGGCAACCCACTCCAGTATTCTTGCCTGGAGAATCCAATGGACAGAGGAGCCTGGTGGGCTACAGTCCATAGAGTCGCAGAGTCCAACACAACTGAAGCAACTTAGCAGCAGCAATCAGCCATTATGTGCTTTGTTTTTAAATAGCAGCTAATCTTCAGAGGTGCCCAGACACTTAATGACAACTTTCAAAACAAACAAACAAAAGAAAGCACACCCAGAAAACACAAAAGCAATTAATAGGAAGCAAGAAACTGAAAAGATATATAGATATGTAGATAGAAAAATTTTAAATAAGAAAATGCATAAGATTATGAGCTACATATCAAATTGCCAATATCTGTTGGATCATAGAGAAAACAAGAGAGTTCCAGAAAAACATCTACTTCTGCTTTATTGACTGCACCAAAGCCTTTGACTCTGTGGATCACAACAAACTATGGAAAATTCTTCAAGAGATGGGAATACCAGACCACCTTACCTTCCTCCTGAGAAATCTTTATGCAGATCAAGAAGCAACAGTTAGAACTATACATAGAAAAACAGACTGGTTCCAAATTGGGAAAGGATAATGTCAAGGCTGTATATTGTCACCCTGCTTATTCAACTACTATGCATAATACATCATGCGAAATGCAGGGCTAGATGAAGCACACGCTGGAGTCAAGATTGCTGGGAGAAATGTCAATCAACTCAGATATGCATTTGATACCACCCTTATGGCAGAAAGTGAAGAGGAACTAAAGAGCCTCTTGATGAAAGTGAAAGAGGAGAGTAAAAAAGCTGGCTTAAAACTCAACAGAAAACTAAGATCATGGCAACTGATCCCATCAGTTCAGTTCAGTTCAGTTCAGTTCAGTCTCTCAGTCATGTCCGACTTTTTCGACCCCATGAATCACAGCTGGCTAGACCTCCCTGTCCATCACCAACTCCCGGAGTTTACCCAAACTCATGTCCATCGAGTCAGTGATGCCATCCAGCCATCTCATCCTCTGTCATCCCCTTCTCCTCCTGCCCCCAATCCTTCCCAGCATCAGGGTCTTTTCCAATGAGTCAACTCTTTGCATGAGGTGGCCAAAGCATTGGAGTTTCAGCTTCCACATCAGTCCTTCCAATGAACACCCAGGACTGATCTCCTTTAGGATGGACTGGTTGGATCTGCTTGCAGTCCAAGGGACTCTCAAGAGTCTTCTCCAACACCACAGTTCAAAACCATCAATTCTTTGGTGCTCAGCTTTCTTCACAGTCCAACTCTCACATCCATACATGACTACTGGAAAAACCATAACCTTGACTAGATGGACATTTGTTGGCAAAGTAATGTCTCTGCTTTTTAATATGCTGTCTAGGTTGGTCATAACTTGCCTTCCAAGGAGTAAGCGTCTTTTAATTTCATGGCTGCAATCACCATCTGCAGTGATTTTTGAGCTCCCAAAAATAAAGTCTGACACTGTTTCCACTGTTTCCCCATCTTTTTGCTATGAAGTGATGGGACCAGATGCCATGATCTTAGTTTTCTGAATGTTGAGCTTTAAGCCAACTTTTTCACTCTCCTCTTTCACTTTCATCAAGAGGATTTTTAGTTCCTCTTCACTTTCTGCCATGAAGGTGGTGTCATCTGCATATCTGAGGTTATTGATATTTCTCCTGGCAATCTTGATTCCGGCTTGTGCTTCCTCCAGCCCAGCGTTTCCCATGATGTACTCTGTATAAAAGTTAAATAATGTACTCTGTATAGAAGTTTTATACTCTGTATAAAAGTTAAACAATATACAGCCTTGACGTACTCGTTTTCCTATTTGGAACCAGTCTGTTGTTCCATGTCCAGTTCTAACTGTTGCTTCCTGACCTGCATACAGGTTTCTCAAGAGACAAGTCAGGTGGTCTGGTATTCCCATCTCTTTCAGAATTTTCCACAGATTATTGTGATCCACACAGTCAAAGTCTTTGGCATAGTCAATAAAGCATAAATAGATGTTTTTCTGGAACTCTCTTGCTTTTTGATCACTTCATGGCAAATAGATGGGGAAAAAATGAAACCAGTGACAGAATTTTGGGACTCCAAAATCACTGCACATGGTGACTGCAGCCATGATATTAAAAGACACTTGCTCCTTGGAAGAAAAGCTATGACAAATCCAGACAACATATTAAAAAGCAGAGACATACTTTGCTGACAAACTTCCATCTAGTCTAAGCTGTGGTTTTTCCAGTAGTCATGTGTGGATGTGAGAGTTGGACCAAAAAGAAAGCTGAACGCCAAAGAATTGATGCTTTTGAACTGTGGTGTTGGAGAAGACTCTTGAGAGTCCCTTGGGCTGCAATATCTAAACACTCCATCCTAGAGGAAATCAGTCCTCAATATTCATTGGAAGGACTGATACTGAAGCGGAAGTTCCAATACTTTGGCCACCTGATGCAAAGAACTGACTCATTGGAAAAGACCCTGACACTGGGAAGGATTGAAGGCAGGACGACAGAGGATGAGACAGTTGGATGACATCACTAACTCGATGGACATGAGTTTAAGCAAGCTCTGGAGTTGGTGATGGACAGGGAAAGCCTGGCATGCTGCAGTCCATGGGGTTGCCAAGAGTTGGACACAACTGAGCGACTGAACTGAACTGACTGATAAGCTATAGAAACATCTTAAAAATCCATGAAAGATGTTACATGGAAGTAAAAATAACATTCATAAAACAATGCCAAAAAACCCTTGAAAATTAAAAATAAAATGTTTGAAAATAAATAGAAAATTGAAAGATTAAGTGGAAAATATCTCCCAATAGCTAGACTAAAATGACAGATTTAAAAAATAGGAGAAAATTACATAATTGTTTTAGGAGGTTTGATATGTGAATAGTGAGAGTTCCAGGAGGTAGGGACAAATAAAACAGAGAAGAACTATAGTTACCAGAGAAATAATATAATAAACATATTCAGGACTAAAAGCCATGAACTTCCATATTGAAAGGTCCACTGAAGACTTGGAAAGAAGGAGTGGGAAGAAAACCACCTCAGCTCATATCATCATGAAATTTCAGAATGTAGTACCAGACCAAGAATGCCAGTAGCCCTCAGAGGAGACACAGATCACATGCAAACATCAAGAACCTAAATAGTACTATTCAATAGGCTTACTGGAAATTTGGAATTTATGGGAAATACTTTCAAAATTCAAAGAGAAAATGATCTGTTAAATTCTAAACCTAGCCAAGCTGAAAATTAATTTCAGGGATTAATTAAATACATTTTTCAGATATTTAGGTTCTCAAAACTTTTACTTCCATGTTCCTTTTCTAAGGACATTTTGAGAATGTGGTCCATTAAAAATAAGGAAATCATCCAACCAAAAGGTATAAAACCTGGTCCACATAAAAAGGGCTACTCTAGTGACTCAGATGGTAAAGAATCCACCTGCAATTTGGGAGACCTGGGTTCGATCCCTGGTTTGGGAATTTTCCTTGGAAAAGGGAAGGGCTCTCCACTCTAGTATTCTGGCCTGGAGAATTCCATGGACTGTATAGTCCATGGGGTTTCAAAGACTTAGACACAACTGAGCAACTTTCACACTTTCCACATGAAAAACTAGAATCACACTGAGAGGTGACAGTGCTGGTAAAAGATACTAGGAGCACAGTGGTGCTGCAGATGAGGGAACAACCAGATCAGATGGAATGGGGGACTCATGGGAGTGCATTGAAGGGAAATTTGTAACGCCTGATGAGCTTGTCTACTGAGAGTGCATTAGCGAGCAGTGTGCTGAAAAGCAAATAAACAAACAGACAAAACACCAAGAAATTATTAACTCCAAGGAATATAAATTCTGCACTCATACGTAATTCATAGTCCATTATGCAGCTCAGCTGTGAATATATTTACATAGATCGAGGAATGTAAACACTGAAATTCTGGGTTAAACCAAGATAATGATACAACTATACTGTGTATGTGCTACGTATGGGGTGAAGGAAGTTGAAAGGAGTGTCAGAAAGTAGGCAAAGGGATGGAGAGGCAGAGAATGAAAGAGAACTAGATCTTCCTCTGACATAGCAGAAAGACAATAAATAATAATATTCTTCACCTTAGCAGCAGCATATCACCCAGCTGAATCCAGTTTGTCGTTTTAGCCTCACTTAGAAACCCAGTCATATCCCAAGGCCCACCAGTCACTTGGCGCCTCTTCCTCTAAGATCGTAGTCCTAGCCCTCTGAGGTCTCTCTTCCAAACTTCTAGCAGTTCCAGCCCTTCTCTTTTTTCCCACAGGCGTAGGGTTTGTAGCTGCTTTTTTCAGTCGCTGCCTCTTTGAGAGCTTAATTTCCCTTTTTGCTTTTGCCGTTATCTAGCTAACAATTCTTTATGCCTGACTAACGTGACTGAGAGACTAGACGACAGCGACGAACAATTGTTCAATTAGTTAATTGTTTAATTAGTTAATTGTTCAATTGTTAATTGAACAATTAGTTTTTTCTGGTGAGGCAGTTGGTATAATTTCTGTCTCTATACTGGACCCTGACTGGTAAGATGTTTAAAACTGAAAATTTTTAAATAGCGCTACCCACCTATTGAATAGGAATATGGAAATAAATACCAGCCTAAACAACTAAAAAAGGTATAGGTGATTGCTTCTGGAGATTTTTGTTTGTTTTGTTTTGTTCTGAGCAGAAGACTCATTTCAAAAAAAAAAAAAAAGACTCTCACATAAAACTTATGTTTAAATGATAAAAAAGGAATTTCTCTGGTGGAAAGGTTGAATCTGGTTGTTAACCAGAGTCATCCAACATATGACTCTCCTTGAAAACCTATGGAGAGAAGCCAGAAAACATTTGTAATATAGGTCATGAAATAAGAAACATCAGTCTCAAAGTTTCATTCTTATACTAAATGATTCAGAATCCTAGGTGTGCGATTTACTAAGCATTCGTTTGTCTTTTGTCTGGTGATAACATAATCTATTGGTGTCTCCAAATAATTCTGACAATATTAAAGTAGAATGAAGTGTCTGATTCATATTTGAATGCTATAAAAAATGAGAATTCAGAGAAGGCAATCGTTGAGAAAAGAGGCAACACTTAAGGTGGACTTTGAACAAAAGAGGGATGAGAAAGCAATTAGAGCACAGTTACTCAGAAATACAATCATAAAGCAGGAATCTTAAGCAACCAAATATTCAGGTCATAAGTCTACCATTTTACAACTGAAACTTGTGAAAAAAATTGTTTGCAAGGTTCATTCAAACATCAGTATCTTGTTGCCCAAGGTTAGTTTAGACATTCGGTAATTGCGTCTTGTTTCCCAGTGTTTGTCTTAGTTTTCTGGTGTCCCACTGATCCATTGATTCATCCCCACAGGCTACTGACTTCAGTTTTCAGTGAAGAGCATGCTGGGAGACGGGCTTTGTTTCCTCAACTCTTGCAATAGACTGATGTTGTCCTGGAAAGTCAGATTTCTAGGTTCTTCGAGTTTCCTGTGGCAGTGGTTAATTATCCAAAGGGAACTTTTATATTTCTAGGAGAATTACCTCCAAGTCTTGGAGTCCCTGCAATGCTCTTGTGAATCAGACTTGAAAACAGGCTTTGTCAAACAGCAGGGTCTGTATGAATGTAGGTCAAAAATAGAAAATCTTTCGAAAGATTAGCAGCAACTAGTGAAAGATAAGACAGTATCAAAATTATTCACAATCCTTTTCCTTCTCCTTAATATTCATTAAGAATATCACTGTTGATGAAGTCTACTGGATTTTGACAGTGTGGCTGAGAACATAACTGTTTCATTCTAGTCTTCCAATCACTACAGAAAAGAATTGTAGGTCCTCTATTCCCTAATTTTTTACAGACAAAAAGAATTTGAAGTGGAATACAGAAACCTGTTTTATTTTTTACTGACTTCAGTTTTCAGTGAAGAGCATGCTGGGAGTTCGCTCCCATGAAGTTTTGTTTTGTTTTGTTTTTAACATTAGAAGAAATTTGATAGGCACAGGGTTCTTTTTTTAAAAGTCAGTTTCAATGAAGGTCCGGTATATCGCTTAACATAAAATCAGGCCATCCCCTTTACAAGAATACTGTATATGATTCAGCAATAATTTCTAGCTTGTTAAAATGTCTTAATTTTTGTTGTTCTCCTAGATTCCTTTAAGAAACATAGGGAAGGAATTTTGAATTGCAAGAATCCATTGCTGTTTTCACCTTTGAAGCACAACACACTTGAATTTTTCAGTTTACCTAAGGTAAGCTCCCATTGTTTATTCATAAGAAGTTTCCAGGTGTTTCCAGGAATATATAAGTTTAGCAGTTATTCCTCTGAGCTCAGGAAAAAAGTCATGTCACATTGCTTTGTCCTGGCCTCTCCTGCATGTCCTACCGCAACTTTTATCTTAAAAAGTTGAATTCACAGCAACAGCTAGCAGAGTGGTGGTTACTAGGGGCTGGAGGGAGTGGGATGTGGGTAGATGTTGGTCAAAAGGTACAAACTTCTTGTTAGAAGAGGGATGAGTTCTGGGGATTGATGTACCGCATTCTGATTAGCTGCACTGTACTGTGTACTTGAAAATCACTGAGAGAAAATCTTAAATATTCTGACCACCAAAAAGAAATGGTAATTATGTGATGAGATGGAGGTGTTAGCTAACGCTACAGTGGTAACCATGTTGCAAGATAAGTGCATCAGATCAACACATTACACATCTTAAATTTATAGTGTTATATGTTAATTATACATCAATAGTGCTGTGAAAAAAGAAGAAATACTGGAGAGGCACTTTGAAATATGTTGAAAAGAGCTTTAAAATGAGCTGGAGAAAAGCAAGACAGATAAATTACTTTTTCATTACTCTCATTTCAAAACCAATATTATTTTTAAAGTTATAAGACTAAAAAGATCGTAGTAAATGGTATTGGAAACTATAAAAAAGAAGATAGAGCATGTCCATTATCCTCATCAAACTTACTTTCTTCTCAGATATTTTAAAAATATATATGCTGATTTTATCTTTCAAAAAAGGAATCGCATTGGAATATGCTTGCTTTGGGTACCTAGCAGTAAAAGGTAGGCATACCTTCCATTCAAAAGCTATAGATTTATATCATTATTTTAGTGACCATAGAATAGCCCATAGATAGATTCCCACAATGTATTTCATGAATTCCTTATTATTTTCATTTTTATCATCACTAATAAGATTGAAGTAATTGTTCCTGTGTATATATTTTGAAATATTTGTCAGATTTCTTTTCACATCTAGCAGAGCAAGTCCTCCATCATTACTTTTCTTGCTCATACTTTTTCTGGCAACTTTAAAAGTGTGTTTTAGTAGTTCTATTTTAAAATGATTTTGTTATTACCCACTACCACCCCCCATCAGCACCATAAGAGTATTTTGATTGATAACATATTTTAATGCATTTATTTTACTGCCAAGGATTGATTTTGCTTAATATAATTTGCCATCTTAATTAACTGATTTTCTGTATAGACCATCATATGAATCAAAAAACATAATGTAAAAATCATATTTTTAGTGTTTATCTCTCTAATATTTTGTAGTCTTGACTGACTGCATCAGATAACAGTTCTAGGATGATAGTAAATAATAGTGATGCTAATCATGTATGTCTTCTTCCCAGTTTTTTTTTTTTAAAGCATGATGCTGGCTTTTAGGTTGAGATAGACTGAGATTTTCTTCATTCTTCTACTCTTGGTTTAGAGATTTTTTTTTTTAATCAATAATGATTGTATTTCCTCCACTATATTTGTGCTATATGGGTAGTTAACGAAAGTATTTTTCCTATTGATCCCTTAATATAATGAAGTATTGATTTTTAACATTGATCCAGCTTATTATCCTGAGAACAAATTTTACATATTCAATGGATATTATACTGATACATTTGTCTTGTAAATATTGAGATTTTTTTCTAATATTTATAAGTAAGAAGTATCCGCATTTGACATTTTCACATGTTAAATTTCCTGAATTAAATTCAGAATTATAGAATACCTTGGGAAACCTTTCTTTTTTAGTACATATGCAGGAAATTATTTAAAAGATTAGTAATTAACCTATTCTTGATTGTGTGATGAGTGTTTTTAAGCTTTTTCAGTCAAATTCCTTATTTGAGAGTAGGTTTTTTTGACAGTTTGTTTAAACTCATTTTAAGTTATAATATATGTGGTTAAAGTTCTGTCAGTTATACTAATACATATATTCTCAGATAATTCTTTTCTTTGAGATTTCCAAATTTATTGTTATGAAATTCTGCTTAGTGTTCATCCATAGATATTAAATCTTCTTAACGTTGGTACTTATATTATTTTTCTAATTTGTAAGATTATAAATTTGAAGATTTTTTTAACTTGGCTAAGGATTCTTACAAGCAATTTATCACTTTTTAAAAATCACTTCAAAAATTCACTCTCAAATTTATAAATTAGGGTTATTTCTAATATTAACTTTAAATTTATCTATATTCATTTTTTCTACTATTTTGTCGAAGCTGATTACAGTCTTTATATGGCCTTTACACTGAACACTCTAAATATAAATCTATATGTGTGCTTGCTAAGTCGCTCAGTCATGTCCAACGCTTTGTGAACTCATGTACTGTAGCCTGCCAAGCTCCTCTGTCCATGGAATTTTCCAGGCAAGAATATTGAAATGGGTTGCCATTTCCTACTTTAAGGGATTTTCCTGACATAGGGGATGGAATCCGTTTCTCTTGCTTTTCCTGCATCAGCAGGCAGATTCTTTACCACTGCGCCACTTGGGAAGCCCCTTATCAATATGTATAATATTATACAACCTGGCATATATTGCTATATGTTATGTAATAATATAATATGTGTTATGATATATATGTTATATAATAATATGTATCATTTGGATATGCTTATATAACAATAATTATTTATAATAATTTATTTGTAGCTATATTATTTTTAGTGTATTTTCCTGTGACTTGGGATCTGAACACTTTCTATAAATTGTGAATAGTTTTCTTATTGTCCCCAGTTTCTAAATAATGTGTTATGATGGTTTTGATATTCTTTGAATTTATTCAAACATGATTTTAACAGTATATTTTTATTCCCAAGAGGTCATGTTACATTTGGGGGGGCTTATTATTAAGCTTTAATTTTACTTCATAGATTTAATGGAAATTGGTGTGTCGGACTTGTGATTATTTTTTAATATAATTAGATTCCTTCTGAGATCTAGTAGGTAGTCAATTTAAAAAATTGACTTCCATAGGTGTTTGGAAAGAATGTGTATGCTTTATTTTTCAGACATAATAGTTTGGCATAACAAATCAATAAATCATATTATTATATTATTCAAATTATTTATATATGTTTGATATGTCAAGAATCCAGTATATTTAAATTTTCTACCACCACTAAATTTCTATGATTTTTCTACAAGTGTATCTATTTTCCCCTTTATATGTGTTAATGAATGTTTAATCAACTTAATCAAATTGAGTAAGGAACATTTGAGTTAAAATCTATTTAGCTCAGAGTTCTTTATATGTCATCCTATGGCAGTTAGTGGTCCAGTGACTAATCTAAGAGGTTAAATTTTTTTATTATGCAAGTAACTTCATTCATGGGGTCGCAAAGAGTTGGACACGACTGAGTGACTGAACTGAACTGAACTGAACTTCATTCATAGTGGGTTTTTTCTTAGTGTTTAATACAAAAATGTTTTTAATATTTAATAATTTTATCAAGAGTTAGCTAACTGTTGCTATTAATATGTTCTGCTGTCTGATGTGCATTTTAAGTTCAGGAAAAATTTTTTTCCAAACTTTAAACTTTTTATTTTGTATTGGGATACAATATTGTGGTACTTTCAGGTGAACAGTGAAAGGACTCAGCCATACGTATACATATATACATGTATCCATTCTTCCCCAAACTCCCCTCCCATCCAGGCTGGCACAAAGCGTTGAGCAGAATTTCACGTGGTATGTAATAGGTCCTTGTTGGTAAGCCATTTTAAATATAGCAGTGTGTACATGACCTTCCCAAAGTCCCTAACTATCCCCTCCCCCTGGCAATTTGAGTTCATATTCTAAGTCTGTGAGTCTCATTCTGTTTTGTAAGTAAGTTCGTTTGCATCATTGTCTTTTTAGATTCCACATATAAAGGATGCCATATGATATTTGTCCTTCACTGTCTGACTTTTTTCACTCAGTATGAATGACACTCTTTAGGTTCATCCCTGTTGCTGCAAATGGCATTATCTCATTCTTTTTAATGGCGGAGTAATATTGCATTGTATATGGATGGACATTTAGGTTGCTTCCATGTCTTGGCTATTGTAAGCAGTGTTGCAATGAACACTGGAGTGCATGTATCCTTTCAGATCATGTTTTTCTCCAGATATATACCCCAGAGTATATATCTGCAGGGTCATATGGTAGTCTATTTTTAGTTTTTTAAATAACCTCCATACTATTCTCCTAAGTTGGCTGTACCAATTTACATTCCCACCAACAGTGTAGGAGGGTTCCCTTCTTACCAGACCCTCTCCAGCATTGGTTACTTGTGGATTTTCTAATGATGACTATTCTGACCAGTGTGAGGTGATATCTCACTGTATTTTTGGTTTGCATTTCTCTAATAGCTAGAGATGTTGAACATATTTTCATGTGCCTATTGGCCATGTGTATGTCCTCTTTGGAGAAATATCTATTCAGGTATTTCCCCGCTTTTTCAGTGGGTTGTTTGTTTTGATGCTGTTAAGTGTCATAAGCTGTTTGTAAATTTTGGAGACTAATCCTTTATCAGTCACATCATTTGCAAATATTTTCTCCCAATCTATGGGTTGTCTTTTCACTTTGTTTATTGTTTCCTTTGCTGTACAAAAGCTTTTGAGTTTAAGCAGGTCTCGTTTGCTTATTTTTGTTATTACTTCCATTATTCCGGGAGATGGATCAAAAAAGATGTTGCTATGATTTATGCCAGAGAGTGTTCTACCTATGTTTTCCTCTAGAAGTTTTATATTGTCTGGCCTCATATTTAGGTTTTTAATATATTTTGAGCTTATTTTTGTGTATGTAGTTAAGAATGATCTAATTTCATTTTTCACATGTGGCTCTCCAGTTTTCCCAGCACCATTTGTTGAAGAGACTGTCTTTCCAGCATTGTGTATTCTTGTTTCCTTTGTCATAAATTAATTGACTGTAGATGCGTGGGCTTATTTCTGAGTTTTCTACCCTGTTACATTGACCTATATATCTATTTTTGTGCCAATACCATATTGTTTTGATGAATGTAGCTTTGTGGTATAGTCTGAATCGGGTACATTTTCTTTTTATTTGCGTTGATCTGTGCCAAATACAAACAAAAAATCTGTGTGTTTATTCCTCACTGATGGGCTTCCAAAATCTTCAACTCATTTCTTTTACTGATACTGCTCATTACTGCTTACATTTTCAAAATATATGGCTACCTGTTTTGTTTTATGAAATTCCTTACCCACCTTATTAATTCTGTATTTCTGTTTGACGTTTCTCATCTAGTTTCCTCTTCATTTACCTTGTTATCTCACCATGCATTTCTCGTTGAAAGAAATTAATTTCTATTGTCTTTATGGAGATTTAAAAGTAACCATGGTATGAACTTTACTGTTTCCTGAAGAAATAATTTTTAAATGTTTTGATTTTCTAATTTATGGATTCAATGGATTTTTTTATTATGTAAAGAACGAGCTGAAGTACCATATTTCATTGTTTGCTTGTTTGTTGTTGTTGTTGTTGTTGTTACTTATCCATACTTATTTATCCACAAATAGTAAAATTTTTACCCAGAAGCAAAGAGAATGACTTTCTCCTGGATCTCCTCCCTCATTCCTTAAATATTGTTGGAAACCTTTCACTGTTCACATTTAAATGCTTGTTGCTAGCTATGTGTGCAGACATTGTGACAGGTTCCTGCCTGACCCCACCATCTATTTGAGACATGAAAGCTAGCCTTGCTTCCTTGAACTAGATCCCCATACCTACTCAACAGAACCTCTTGTGTTTCTGCTCTTTTCTGACCAGAATCTTGAGATTCACTGTCACTATGGATCTTATGTAATATTTTATTTGATTAGTTTGGTTTTTGGTTTGTTTTAAATAGGAGGAAACTACTCATGACTATAGAAAGGTAGAACATTGAATAAATTTTAATGATTTAGATTTTGAGATCAGTTAAAAGCAGATGAGAAAAAGATAGGGTACCAATATACTGAATTTTTCCAAACCCAGGGATCAGTGGTATCTTTGATAAGATAGGAGACTATAAAGAGAATTATATGTGAAAATGCTTCAGTTTTAAATGCATTCCAGTGTAAGAATATCCCATTAGATATATTCTAGAGTGATCTGCAAATGCTTGAATCTGTAAATATGTGATAGGCCTCTAAAATCTATTTTAAAAACCTTTCATAGACTCTGATGTGTAGCTATGTTTGTAAACTCCTGCTCAGGTCACCTGGAAATGTACATGGGAGAGAAAGCAAGAAATTTGACCATATGTATGGAAGTCCTTTAAATAAAATAGATGTGGTTATGAAATAATCTTGCGTTAAAATGTAAAAATGTAAGCAGTCAAATGAGTATTATCATTTCTGTTGTTTCACTGCTTTCAAGTCTGTAATTTATTATTTAGATTTCCTCAAGGCTTGAAATTTTTCATTTGAGAATGAATTTGATATTCTTTGAAACATACAAGTCTTACGGAATTATTTTTTAGCAACATGACTGAGTAGGTCTTTGGGAATCTTTTTACAGGTCTTGGACAATTGAAGAATGAAAGTGAAAACTTACTCTTCCTGAAATTCTTAGGCCTGGAGTTCAAATACCAACGTGAAGCTAATTACCCTTATGTTGATCAAGATGCTTATGATCAGAAGCACATTTCAAAAGAAAAGAGTCTCCTTTTCTTGACACTTAATGTCCACAGTCCTGACACAAACAAGAGATAGGTCTTTTTAGTACATGCAAAAAGCCCAAGTATTAAGTCAAATTGTATGTAATAAGTGAGATTGGTATTTAACTACATGACAACTCTAGGTGAATAAAAAAGAGCAGGCCAAAAGACTACTCTTCCAATAACGGACTTCAGATAATTCAGTTCCATCCCAGCATTGTTCACATGTTTCAGTAGCTTGTATATTAAATTCAAAGATATGTAACATTAAAGCTGGACTAATTTCAAACATAATAAGCATCAAAAGAAATGTAAGTTCTGTGTTTATTTCAATTATGTGAGCAGAGGGAAATTCTTAAGTAATATAAAATTAGAGTCACAAAATATGTCTTTTTATACCATTTCATTTTTAAAAATCTTAATTTTCAGTTTTCTTTCCCCTATCACATAGTTGAATTAATTTTTCTCAAAGACTGGACAGATAACAGGACCATATTGCTCTCAGGAAGAGTTTCTTTCTTGATTAAGCAATACCAGTAGTTCTTGTTAACATTTTAGAGATGGGGAAATTATCCAACAGGCTCTGAAGACGGCTTTGCTCTAGCTGAAGAATATAAGTTGATTTATTTCTTCAAACTTTAAGTCTTGAAAATAATTTTTAAATAATTTATTCTTTAATACATCTGTGGTGGAAAGTTGAGTGTCATAAATAACATGGACAAAAATAGAATAAAACAAAGTTAACAAAGATTCATTGAGAACCTCAGAGCAAAGTTGTTTTCTCTGCTCTTAATCTTGGTCAGATCTAATGATAAAGTACAAAACATGTTATTGCTATGACACATCTAGTCTCATTATCCAATAAGTTTATTCTAACAAAGAGAAGCAAGGTTTAATTTCCTTGCTGTGAAATCCCATGAGGATATGCAGGTGGATCTACTTTTGGAAAATCTATACCTCAACTCTGTGTTTTTTCTCCCATAACATTGAAATTGCCTGTGGAATTCAGTCCCAGTTTTGGGGGGATAGCTGCTGGTATCTCCTAGTGAAGCTCTGTGACTATAGAAGTACAAGTGATATATACTCATCATATTTAAGAAGTCATAGTCTAGCTTAGCTCTCTTATTTGGGGACCAGAGGGTTTGTATACTCTGTAACATTATCCATTGGTTTAATAACAGGTTGGGATCTGAGGCCAGGTTCCTTGATAAATACTTTCTCTCACACTAAGCTTCCTCACTAGGCTCAGTTTTGCCTAAGTTGCCTCAAAACTAATTTTCAAAAGTCACCATATCAATAAAAATATCGGTAGTTTATTTAATTTTACAGAGAAAGAACAGGGTTGAGAAAGAGGAGATACTGATAGATAGAACATTAACTTTAAAATGGGTGGTGCATGTACAAATGTGAGGATTAGCTGGGATCTCAAGCCAATCATCAGGGAGTCAGTGGCCACAAGTAAGCAGGAATGGAAAAGGAAGCTGCTTTTAGGATCTGAGAGACCATCCTTGACCAATGGGCTGGAAAAGGGTATAGGATGGAACATGGCTCATGATCAAAAGATTATCTGTGAGGAAACCAGATTTTTTTTTAATTTCTATTTTATATTGGAGTATAGCTGATTAATAACATAGTGTTAGTTTCAAGTGCACAGCCAAATGATTCTGTTATACATATATATGTATCTATATATTCTTTTTTCAAATTCTTTTCCCATTTAGGTTATTAAAGAATATTGAGCAGAGTTCCATGTGCTATACAGCAGGTCCTAGTTGATTGTCTATTTTATATATAGCAGTATGTACATGTCAATCCCAAACTCCCAGTCTATCTTTCCTCCATTCCCTTCCCCTCAGGTAACCTGAAATCAGTTTTGAAGAATCAGTTATACCTACATTTTCCACTTACTCAGCATTATCCCATATTTATTTTATTCCTGGTCATCAATTAGAGGGTCTTCCTACCCCGCCAGCCAGTCTTCACATACATATGGATAGAGAGGGAGAAAGAGAGAGATGCACACACATGTACAAATTTTCTTCCTATTCCTCTTCTAAATACTCACTGGACACATACTATAGAATCAAACTATTCAATCAATGCAGAGCTTACAAGACTCAAATTAAATATAGCCTCTATTCTTAAATAAGGCTTCCCAGGTGGCACTAGTGATAAAGAACCCACTTGCCAATGCAGGAAACATAAGAAACATGGGTTCAATCGGTGGGATTGAACATCCCATGAAGAAGGAAATGGCAACCCACTCCAGTATTCTTGCCTGGAGAATCCCATGGACAGAGGAGCCTGGCAGGCTACAGTCCATAGGGTCACAAAGAGTTGGACAGGACTGAAGTGACTTAGCACACACACACGGACCACTGACTCAGCAAAGACTGAGTCTTTTTCTTTGTTCAACCCTGCTGTTCTTCTGCCCTTGAGCCTTACCTGCTATGGAATTTCAACACTGATGCTTATTTATCATATTATTAGCTTCTTGGCATATTGTTAGGATTGCTTAAAATACAGGCATTTCTATGTAAATGGAAATGCTTTAACACTTTATCCATTTTAATAATCAAACTAAAGAAACTGCAGCCATCAAACTCTGGTGCAATCTCTTTTATTGAATGTGATAACATTACTGGGTAGCACACAGTGTTCTTGTGGGGATTAATGCATGAAAATGCTATTTTGCATAACAATAATGTCAAAAGCATAATTCTGAAAAGGTCCATCTTAGTTATAAAACTCAAGCGGAGGATTGATAAATTATCTTTAGAGAATTCCAAAATGCTTTGTGATTCTGCATTGTAGAATATCTCTGACAAGACATAAGAAGAAAGTATTCCATTTAAGTACACAGGTGCAGGTCTGATCCCGGAGCTCTGTTTCTGAAGTCGTGTTTGTTTTAGGTAAAGGTCACTAAAAAAAGTGCTCCTTTTGAAACTTCAGATATTAGAAGAAAATATGGCAATATTGGGGTGAATGACCTTTGTGTTGATCACTCTGTCAAGAATCCATAAGTATTGGCAGAGGAGAAGAGACTGCCTATTTTTAAAGATTTTTAGAACACAATTCAGTATTTGGCATTATTGTCAACTGCATTTTGTTTGACAAATGCAGGCTCCGTGACATCAATATTTAAAATCCTTAATATAACACTCTCTAGTTCATAAGGAAATATACTATCTTCTCTTTCCAATATTGAGAAAAGTGAGGGGTTCCACACCTCATGTGTTTTTTTCCTGACTTTCTTATTCCTCATGGTCCCTTATTTTGTGCTGCTGTTTATTAAGAAATACCATGTGAAAGTTAATAATAACATAATTTAGAGCAATAATTACATTTTTATTCAATAGCTGTGGGAAAACACTAGGTTGAATAATGAGAGAAAAATGAGTGTCTCAGGCCTAACAGGACATTAATCAACGTATTAACTGTGTGGGCAAACTGATTTGAGACTGTTATGGCTTAATTTGTCTCAAAATCATCATTTTTAATGTATTGCATAATGTACTTTAAAATATGTGTTCAACTGATCATAAAGAAGCATTAGATTTCAACAGTAGAGATGCTACTCCTTATCATGTCATGAGTTATCCTCTTTTTATAGTACCCAGTATAAAATCGATATTCCTAAAACTCTGACATTTCACAGCTACTTTCAGATAAGGTTAAATTAGTTTTGCAACATCTCCACCTAAATTCAGTTATAATATCAGAATCTGTATATTTTCCTAATCCTAATTGCAAAAATATATGTATTATTCATTGTTGTTTTCAAGGGTTTTCACCAAAACTGTTTAAATGTCATCGTCGTTTCAGTAAATAATAGCAATCTTCCAAACCCAGGAACTTTTGATCAGTTTGAAGTGACAAGAATTCAGTGCTTAGCCCTAGATTTTCATTTAACACTAATTTGACCCTTCAGAGACCTCAACCACACCTAAGGATCCAGTCATCACCGACAAATTCTTCCTCATCCTTCAGGAGGAGGAAATGACAACCCACTCCAGTATTCTTGCCTAGGAAATCCCATGGACAGAGGAGCTTTGCAGGCTACGGTCCAAAGGGTTGCAAAGAGTCAGATGTGACTGAGCATGCGTGCACACACACACACACACACACACACACACACACACACGTGTATTTATATAATTGAATCACTTTGCAGTACAGCAGAAATTAACACACTATTGTAAATGAAATATACTGCATTAAAATAAAAAGGCAAATGAGAGAGTGATTAACTGTGTTCAATGCTGCTGATAGATAAAGATGAGGATAGAGAATTAACCATTAATAATGATTTGGGATGTAAACCAGACTTGATTAGAGTGGGTTTAAGCAAAAATAGGAAGAGAAGAATCAGAGACAGAGAGTGTCCATACTGATTTGAAAAGTTTATTACGGGAAGCTAAGAAATGGGATAATAGATGACATAATGGGGGTCAGAAAAATTGTTTTTAAAATGAAGGAGATAAAGTCATATTTCTAATAGATACTATCCAGAAGAGGGTAGAAAATAAATGAAAAAGAAGTGAAAGGGAAGACTCTTTAGGGCAGTATCTTTAAGTAGTAGAGAAGATACAGTGCAGAATTGAGGAACTGGATTTAGGTAGGAGCATGGACAGTTCATCCACAGTAAGGGTGGAGGGTAGTCTATAAGGGGGTACAAATGCCATGGATGGGTAATTGTGGTGGTGAGTGTTGGCGGAAATTGTCTTAAATTTCCTTGGTCAAATAAAAGCTGGGTCAACAGCTGAGGATGAGGACAGGTGAAAATGTAGTATGTCCAGATTTGAGGAGAGAAAAGAAGGTTTGAAATAGTCATCTGGAAAAGGCAGCAGATCAGTATGAGTTTACGGAAATACTAAAGTGCACAGAATGGATTTAATGACAGAATTTTGCCAAGTGACCATGCTTAAGTGAGACCTGATGCAGTGTTTTGCAGGGAGGGAAAGGGGAAAGGGTCTTTGTTCTAGCTATTAATGTCAAATAAGCTAATATACACTTGTTAAAATCTTGCCCCATTTATTTGTACAAATTAAGCAATGATGTAAAAAATAAAGTCCATATAACAAAGGATTTGTGGTTCCCTTTGCTTTCCATATTGCACTGTGTGTTGTATCTTAACCTATATTCTAAATTTCTGACTCTTAAAATTCTTTGTAGTTTCATAGAAACTAGCATAGCTTTTTATTTGTCTATACGTAATTTCTGAATAATGAATGTATAAGATTCATTTTGTTCAAGGTTTAAAATTACACTATTTTATTCTATTAGCTAATTTTTTTTTTTTACACAGAAGGAAGTGGTAGCAGAAAGGCATAAGACTTTGGTTTCGCAGTGAAATATATGCATGCACTGAAAGGCTTCTGACAAACATGTTTCATACACTATGAAATAAAACTATCCTCACTCAGACTTGGATGCTGAATATTTTCTTGGCAGTCCATGGTGCCATACTTCTTCAATGGCAGTATCTCTAAGCAGGGCATACTTTTGTTGCAGACCTTTGGGTTATGACATTTGCCTTTGCCTAAATATGCCGCTGAGAACACAGGGCAATGTTTTCAAAAGAAATGCTATTTTCCCTTCTGCAGAAAATACACACATTCACTGGGAAATATACTGACAAAGAAGTTGCAATTGACTAGTGCAATAAGCCACATGAGTTATTTGTATAAGCAAGTAGCTATTTCAGAAGGTGATTAAAATATCATTCTATTTATTAGGGGTGTTCCTATGTAACTAAAAATGGAAAAGTCAAGATCTCAAAGTATGTATTTATTAGAATTCTACACCCTCCTTCTACCAGCCATGAGTTTCCTGAAGAATAGCATAAATAGAATCAATCATAAGCTATCACAGGGATGGAAAGGATATTGAAAGAGTATCTAGTTCATCCTTTCACTTCTAATTAAACCTATACTTTACATGGTTCCAAGAGTGCTCCACGGTTGAGGAAAATTACACAAAGTAGTCTACACCCAAGTCATGGAATTGATCATTTTTACTAATTTCTTTTTTCCCTTTCTTCCTTCCTTTCCTCTTTCTTGCTTTCTTTTTCATTCCATGTTTTTAGATCTCATGCTTTGTCTTCATAATTTAAAAAAGAAAGCTTCTAGTTTCAAAGCCTTTATCCCAATCTTCAAACTGAACTGCTCCTTACCAGACTGTCTTCATCTTTCAGAAACACCCAGTCATGTGTGATCTGATCAAGAGCAGGCCTGCACATTCATCCTCACTCTATGCAGACTTGTCTCTTCCATTGAACTATGCCATATCACTGCTTGTCAATCATGTCCCACCAGTCTCCACAGAACCTGTTCAGCAAGCTCTACTGTACAGGCTTTTATCCTCAAATGTACAGCTTGAGAGTTACTTAAGTGTACACACAGGTTCATGTACATGGAAGAGGGTTAGACAAATCAGTCTCACTGGGTATGCTATCTATTTTTAAATCTTTCCCTTTTACTTTGTATTCTGTAATGTTAGTCTGTAGTCTTCCCTTTTCTCTGTTCGTTCCTGGGTCTCCTGCATTGCAGGCAGGTTCTTTACCAGCTAGGCTACCAGGGAAGCCCAAATCAAGCCTAAGTATCAAAAATTAAATTTATAACATCTAAAAATGATTTAAATATCTTTATTAAGCTATTTCAATGTTTGGTGATTTAGTCACTACGTCGTGTCCAACTCTTGTGACCCCATGGACTGTAGCCCACCAGGCTCCTCTGTCCATGTGATTTCCCAGGTAAGGATGCTGGGGTGAGTTGCCATTTCCTTCTCCAGGGGATCTTCCTAACAGAGGGATGGAACCAGGATCTCTTGCATTGCAGGCAGTCTCCTGTATTGTAGGCAGATTCTTTACAAATGGAGCTGCCAGGGAACCCCAAATATCTTTATTAAACTATTTCAATGTTTAACAACTTTTATTTCCCATCATGTATTTGCTAACACATACAATATGCACATATATATATTTATATGTATATTTGTGTCTGTATATTGAAATCAGTTCATTTATACAGCGAAATGTATGTTTAATTATACCTGATATTCTCTAAAGTACTTCTTCTTGCTTTCCATTAAAAATAAAATGGTTGCCAGAGTCCATGAATGATGTACAATATCTGAATTGGTAGCACTTAGCAATTAGGTAGTTAGCAATGCTAATGTCAGATACCAGACAAACTGGATGTCAAACAAAGGCTGGCTTGACTTCCCATCCGGTGTGCCCTGCAAAACTGGCTATGCTCAGACATTTCAGAAGACAAAAGGAAAGAAATGTTCAGAAGCTGGCAAAGCAACTTTGGGTATGATACACAGGAAAGAGGAGTTTAAATATGTGGCATTTGAATCAAAAGTTTGGGAGAGAGAACACTTCTTAGAAAGCAAATAACCTTGTAAAATTTCTCTCTTGTTGAAATATGCAAGGGGTATATTGAAATTCCAGTATGATTAAATGTTCGCTGTATTTGTTTTGATTTTCATCAGTTTAGATGTTTGTGAATCACATTTAACAATTTACTGTGTACTCTAAGACTCTGACTCTGGTAATGTATTTTTTATTTCTGGCATTTAACTTGCTTTTTATTTATAGTTTCTATCTAACCCAATATTCTTTATCTTTTCATGCACATGTCCATCATTTATACTAAGTTCTTTAACATATTAACACAGTTGGATAGTTCCCAATCCTGGGATGCAATTACTAGTGTTAGCTCCATTTTATAGATGAGGGAACTGAAGCACGGAGGTTAAACAACTTTATCCATGATGCAATAGCTAAAAAGCATTTGAATATAATTAGTCTAATTATAAGGTCCTAAGTTTACCATCATATCAAAGTGTTTTTATTTATATACATTTAATTCATATCCTGTCACATAATTGTACTCTTCTATCAGTTCTAACAGAATTTTAGACAGTTTTAATTTCTCTCATATCCCATACCATGGTTATGAGAGTTAACTTTTCATTTGCTCCTGTCATCCTTTCTCCTTTGAACAAAGAAAGAATTCTTTGTTCATTCTACACCATTGGGTGTCTTTCTCTATGAAGAAGGAGAGAAATATATATCCTCAGTTTTAATCCAGCTATGAAGTTCTTGGGTCACTTATTGGAGAGACATAAATCAATCTATATTTCAGACTAATAAATGTATATGGTTCAGTGTTATGCCATTGTGTTTCCTTATAAAATATTTTAATCTGAAAAATATAGGCAATGTGCTGTTTTACATAAAAATTAATTTGTTCATATATATGTATTCACCAAAAGGATTTCATTTTACATAGTTTCAATAAAGCAAACACTTACTCAACCTTAACTCACATAACCACAGGTGTTAATTGACATGTATTTAGTAGTCAAAAAGCATGAAAAATATCTATACAAAAACATGTATTCAGAGGACCTAATTACTATAAAGTTTTACTAATGAATTTATTAAAACCTCTTTTATAAAAATTTAAACATCAAGTTACAACAAAGAGTTCTGCATAGCAATTAGAAGTATTATCTTTGCAACATAGTCTTTAAATAGATCAAGTGGTAATAGGGGCGAGATTCAGCTTATGCGATTTCGATGTGTGACAAATCTAAGAATTGACAGAACCATGTAAATCATGTGTATTATCGTGCCTCATCTGAATGTCTCTACAACATATACAAGTTGAAGGATTAAGTGTGAGAAGAGCTTTCAGAGCTTAGTGCTGGGGGCTGTCTTGACACTGATTAAGGCCCTGACAGAGTGCACAAAAAACCCATTTGTTGGCATGACATGTCAGATGGATGAAGAATCAGTCTTTGTCTATTGAGTTCAGTTTTCTTTCAAACTGACTTTCAGATCAGCTGCAGTATTTTCAGAGGCAAATAGTACATTGATTTTTAATACAGGCATTATGCAAAATATGTAGTAATGAAAACTTTTTAGAGAGGCTTTTCTATATAGCATTAGTAAGCACAATGAACGATTGTGCATTAATATGAGCAGGGTTTCGTTCCACCTTCTACTTCTAAGGGCCACTTTTTAAAACAGCAGTTCCCGTTAAAAGGCTAATTCTCTTTCTATCCATGACTAAACTGTGTGGTGAGGTTTATTTTGTTTGGCACTGAAAAATAAATGATGGAAAATTGGAGCTAACAATATGTTCTGATTATTCCAGTGGTATACAATATTCTCTGAATGTGACAAACCATGTTTGTCCCACTAGGAAGAGCGAGTGAGGGAGAGAGAGATTCCCCGTGATTTATTGGCACGCATTGTGTTGTTAAATAGCAATTTTCTTATTCTACCTTGACATTGACATATTTTATTTCACTTCTAAGCATTAATATTTTCATATGCAAAATCTTACTTAAATGTTGTACTGACTACAAGAAATAACTGTTATTTGGGGCAATAGATAAGACCATTGGGTCCATCAAGTATTATGTTTCCTTTTTTACTATTCCATATCATATGGGTGTTTTTATTGTTTCTAAGATGCTTAGTCTACTTCTCATATTTCTATATCTTTTTTTTAAATGGTAGCACAAAGTAGAACATCACTCTAGAACATCAAATATTCAGTTAAGAAAGGATGAAAGATGATCACTGCATATACTCTTGCTGTCACTATATTTCTAACTTAAGGCTTCTGTTCATACACAGTGTGTGAGCTCAGTTGTGTCTGACTCTTTGCAATCCCATGGAAAGTAGCCCACCAGGTTCCTCTGTCCACGGAATTTTCCAGGCAAGAATACTGGAGTGGGTTGCCATTTCCTACTCCAGGAGATCTTCCTGGCTCAAGGATCAAACCTGTGTCTCTTGCATCTCCTGCACTGGCAGGCGAATTCTTTAACACTCTGCCACCTGAGAAGCCTCTCCTACACAGCATCACTATCCAATAAGACTGGCTATTTCAGTATAAGAAAAATACGAACTTCAAGGAATCATTGAATTGATATCTGCTCAGTGGTGAATTGCTTATGCCGTGAAAGACGTTTCTTCTGAAAAGGCAAAGGGGAATCTAAGGACCATGAACACTCTTTCCTAGTCTTACTTGAAGTGAAAAATAAACATCTTAAGGTGACTGTCCAGAGTTAACAAGTAAAACCTGTGATCAGAGAAGACTGTGAAGATAATGACTCAACATATGAAACCTGACTCTGTAGTTGAGTTTGTGATGAAATACAGAACAAAAATATTACAAACAATTTTAAAATGTGCAGAGGTTCGTGACATTGTACAGGAGACAGGGATCAAGACCATCCCCATGGAAAAGAAATGCAAAAAATGCAAAACAGCAAAATGGCTGTCTGAGGAGGCCTTACAGATAGCTGGGAAGAGAAGAGAAGCGAAAAGCAAAGGAGAAAAGGAAAGATATTCCCATCTGAATGCAGAGTTCCAAAGAATAGCGAGGAGAGATAAGAAAGCGTTCCTCAGTGATCAATGCAAAGAAATAGAGGGAAACAACAGATTGGGAGAGACTAGAGATCTCTTCAAGAAAATTAGAAATACCAAGGGAACATTTCATGGAAAGATGGGCTCGATAAAGGACAGAAATGGTATGGACCTAACAGAAGCAGAAGATATTCAGAAGAGGTGGCAAGAATACACAGAAGGACTGTACAAAAAAGATCTTCACGACCCAGATAATCACCATGGTGTGATCACTCACCTAGAGCCAGACATCCTGGAATGTGAAGTCAAGTGGGCCTTAGAAAGCATCACTACGAACAAAGCTAGTGGAGGTGATGGAATTCCAGTTGAGCTATTTCAAATCCTCAAAGGTGATGCTGTGAAAGTGCTGCACTCAATATGCCAGCAAATTTGGAAAACCCAGCAGTGGCCACAGGACTAGAAAACGTCAGTTTTCATCCCAATCCCAAAGAAAGCCAACGCCAAAGAATGCTCAAACTACCACACAATTGCACTCATCTCACAGGCTAGTAAAGTAGTGCTCAAAATTCTCCAAGCCAGGCTTCAGCAATGCATGAACCGTGAACTTCCAGATGTTCAAGCTGGTTTCAGAAAAGGCAGAGGAATCAGAGATCAAATTGCCAATATCTGCTGGATCATCGAAAAAGCAAGAGAGTTCCAGAAAAACATCTATTTCTGCTTTATTGACTATGCCAAAGCCTTTGACTGTGTGGATCACAATAAACTGTGGAAAATTCTGAAAGAGATGGGAATACCAGACCATCTGACCTGTCTCTTGAGAAACCTGTACGCAGGTCAGGAAGCCACAGTTAGAACTGGACATGGAACAACCGACTGGTTCCAAATAGGAAAAGGAGTACGTCAAGGCTGTATACTGTCACCCTGCTTATTTAACTTTTATGCAGAGTACATCATGAGAAACACTGGGCTGGAAGAAACGCAAGCTGGAATCAAGATTGCCGGGAGAAATATCAATAACCTCAGATATGCAGATGACACCACCCTTATGGCAGAAAGAGAAGAACTAAAGAGCCTCTTGATGAAAGTGAAAGAGGAGAGTGAAAAAGTTGGCTTAAAGCTCAACGTTCAGAAAACTAAGATCATATCATCTGGTCCCATCATGTCATGGGAAATAGATGAGGAAACAGTGGAAACAGTGTCAGACTTGATTTTTTTGGGCTCCAGAATCACTGCTGATGGTGATTGCAGCCATGAAATTAAAAGACGCTTACTCCTTGGAAGGAAGGTTATGGCCAATCTAGATAGCATATTTAAAAGCAGAGATATTACTTTGCCAACAAAAGTCCATCTAGTCAAGGCTATGGTTTTTCCAGTGGTCATGTATGGATGTGAGAGTTGGACGGTGAAGAAAGCTGAGCACCGAAGAATTGATGCTTTTGAACTGTGGTGTTGAAGAAGACTCTTGAGAGTCCCTTGGACTGCAAGGAGATCCAACCAGTCCATCCTAAAGGAGATCAGTCCTGGGTGTTCATTGGAAGGACTGATGTTGAAGCTGAAACTCCAATACTTTGGCCACCTGATGGGAACAGTTGACTCATTGGAAAAGACCCTAATGCTGGGAAGGATTGGGGGCAGGAGGAGAAGGGGACGACAGAGGATGAGATGGTTGTATGGCATCACTGACTCGATGGACATGAGTTTGGGTAAACTCCGGGAGTTAGTGATGGACAGGGAGGCCTGGCGTTCTGCAATTCATGGGGTCGCAAAGAGTCGGACACGACTGAGCCACTGAACTGAACTGAATATTTAATTGTAGGTAGATAGATAGATCGGTAGATAGTGTGTAATTATGTTGGTGTCATTGAGAACCAGGGAGGTTTGGCAAGGAAGAAACAGGATAGAGACATAAGATAGAAGAGATTAAGTAAAAATTCTATAGTCTTACTAAATTACAAGTAATTGTGATGTATTAAAAAAAAAAAGATTGCTTAGCTAACACTATTATTGGCCAAAGACAACCCGAAAACTAATCTTATCACCATAAAACCTAAGACATGGCAGAACAGTTCTCCTGGGTTCCCTTACCCTACTGCTCTCTGCCTGGTCACTCCTTCCCAATAAAATCTCTTGCTTTGTCAGCAAAAAAGAAAAAAAAAATCTTAGAAACAATGCAGACTTCTCTGGTAGCTCAGCTGGTAAAGAATCTACCTGCAACGCAGGAGACCCCAGTTTGATTCCTGGGTCAGGAAGATCCGCTGGAGAAGGGTTAGACTACTCAATCCAGTTTTCTTGGGCTTCCCTCCATGACTCAGCTGGTAAAGAATCCGCCTACAATGTGGGAGACCTGGGTTCAATCCCTGGGTTGGGAAGATCCTCTGGAGAAGGAAACAGTTACCGCCTCCAATATTCTGGTCTGGAGAATTCCATGGTCCATGGGGTCACAGAGACACGACTGAGCATAAAGAAACAATATAAACAAAATCCCTAGATCCTCTTAGTGGTCTCTAATGTCACTTTCCTCTAAAAGAACATAAGAATCCTTGGGGGAAATGGCAGATTCCACACCTTGGGTATGATATATAATTATTATCCTGAAACAATTTGTCACACCAAAGAAAGAAACAGACAACTAGAATAATAATAAACTCAGTTGGAAGCCTACTTAACATTTTTAATAGTCCAAACTGGGACAATTTAGTTTCAATCAGTTAACATGCACCATGCAAGGAACTGAAATACAATACATCTAAAATATTTAAATCAGTGAGATGATACTAATATTAATTAAAAAAAAACAATCCACAACTCATCATTGGCCACTGGAAGATGCCAAGACACCAACTTACTATTAAAGCTAGCAGATTTTCTAGTTATTCTGTTTCTTTTATGCAATTTACAGTTCAGGGTGCCAAAATAGTCAATAAGAAAAAATTTTCTCTTTATTGAAACAGTCCAGCTAATAATTGAAGAAGGAAAGACATAACTGAAAGGACCATTTTCATAAAATAATGGACTTAGGCCAGAGATTAGTAAACTTTTTCTGTAAAGCGGCAAGTAGTACTTAAGACTTTGAAACTCATGTGGTCTCTCCTGCAACTCGTTACAGCATGAAAGATACTATGTGAATGCATTCTCAGTCCTGTCCCACTCTCTTTGACCCCATGGACTGTAGCCTGCCAGGCTCCCCCGTCTTTAGGATTTCCCAGGCAAGAATACTGGAGTAGGTTGCCATTTCCTCCTCCAGGGGATCAAACCCATGTCTAACCCAGGGATCAAACCCATGTCTCTTGTGTCTCCTGTACTGGCAGGCGAATTCTCTACCATTGCACCACCTGGGAAGCCCTCATGAAAGATACTATAGAAAGTACTTAAATAAATAAATGTGTCTTTGTTTCAATAAAACTTTGTTTACAGAAATAAGCTGCATAACATTTTGGCCCAGGGGCCATAGTTTGTTGATGTAAGCAATGATCACTTAGGACTGCTAACGTTATAGTCATTACATAGCTTTACTTTACACTGTATATACTAGAATAACATTGTATATTATTAGAAATGAATAAGCTTCATCATATCAAGAATAGGGTATACTCATTTTTATTATGCTTACTGACATGTCATTTTATAATCTTCAATCAATGAAAGTGAAAGAGCAGGTATAAAATACTTCTGAGCTTACTAACACAATGTAACAAGGTGGAAATTCCAGAAACAAATATGCAATAAAACTATATTTTAGGTTTTATAGAAATACTAAAACTCTTCAAATTATGCTTCTATCCTTTATATACCCAGAAACTACTTATATATAATAAGCATTAAAATTTTTATTTTATGATATGTAATATTTGACTTGATGACTTCACTCCATTTAAATTATTCAAAAGAAAGCATCACATTATCTCTTTAAAAGATATTTCTTTATCTAATTTCTCCTCAGTCTCCATAAATGCTTACTATTGGTTTATGTTAATACTATGATCATTATAATTATAGTCACAGCTATCATTCATTAAGCCTCAACCATGTTGTAGGCACTCTGTATACATTTATTACATTTTCGATATTTAAAACAACCTTAGAACAATGGCCTTACTCCCACTACATATTAGAAAACAGATTTGGAGTGGGCAATTAATATTACTCAGTTTTTAGCTTTAAATGAAGAGCTAAGTTTCAGACTTAGATCTGGGTCTCCAGAGTTCACATTTTTTTCCAGCTCACAACACTATATAAAATAACTAAAGCCATGTATCAGAAACTTTGGTATGGTGACACCACCCCTCCAGCCTAATGTAAAATGCAGCCTTCTTTATTCCAAGTGACTATCACATATTTACAAATTACTGGCAAGCTAGGGGCACTGAATAGAGAAATAGAAATGATACTAACTGTCTGGAATGTGCATTCCACTGAAAATGTTAAGATGATATTCTCAGTAAAAAAAAAAAAAAAAAAATCAGTATGAAGTGACCTAGTATATGATTTCAAAATACTTCAAAATATATGAAGGTTAAATTAATCTGATTCCAGAAAATGTAACATATGAGAAAAATAAAGTCAAGAAGAATAATGTATCATCTAAATAGTGTATTACAAATGGATTTTGTTTACTATAAAGTTAAGAACTTTTTATTTTAAATAATGTGCATCTGAAGACTTTTCTTAGGTCATCATATTTTTAACATTTTGGTATGCAGATCTCCTCCCATAAAGTGTCTTTGAAATACATTTGGAAGGTTATAAAGTCAGATTTCTCTTTTTTATTTATAGTGATATTCCAGGAAAGGAATAGGTCCTGGGAACTTTAGATTCTGTTCAAAAATTAAAGTTTGGATCTCATTCTCTTCTCCAAGAAAATGGTCGTTTTGAGTTCTGCCAGTTCTTTTGAAAATCACAATTTTTTCATAATCACAACTGAAATAAGTTGCAACTCTCCAGGACAAGCCTACATATTTATCAGTCATTGATTCTACAAACAGTCACGCAGCCCTTCTCAGTGCATTCGTACATATTGTACTCATATTCTTCACTCAACACACACTGAAAGTGAACCTCGTCATTTCTTTGTAGATTTCATCTTCTCTGGCTTCAGATAACAAGAGCCGTTCTCTGCCTAAAATTCACTCCCACCACTACTCCCTGTGTTAACTCCTCCCATAATTCAGGGCTCAGATATCACTTTTTGCTGGAAGCTTTCACAGACCTTTTTACATTTGTTTGTAGCAAGTAGAGGGATTTCTATTCAAAGAATAGACCTATTCCAACTCCTTTCAGCATGGCAAAGATTGGGTCTTCATCCTGATATTTGACTCATTCTCTCTCCTCCAGGGGATGAGAGTTAATGTTTCTACTTTATTAGTTTGCTGAAACAAAATCCAAACTCCTACTCAACAAAACACAAGAGAAAACTGTTGGGTTTGGATGGGGAAAAAGTGATTATTAAAACAGGATCACTCACTGGAAAACATAAGATTACAGCTGCAGATTAAGTACACAACAAAAAATCACCACGAATGCTCTTATATCATACAGTGGGACTGACATCTAATCTCTAAAATACATGCTAGGAAAGGGAAACAGAGGCTTGTCCTCTGCTTTGGTATGAAACCTGTATTGACACTCCCAATCCAAGTTTGTTCAATGGGTTTATTTGAGGCATTTGATTTTTTTTTTCTGTGAAACTTTAAGGCTTCCATTCAAACAGGCTCTTGGCTATTACCCATTGGGTATCTGTATTTGTACAGCAATATAATTGCTGTACAAATTGCTTATATCCAAGATGGTGAAGTCAGTTCTTTGCTTCACTTCAAGCTAGCTAAAAATCTGGTAATATCTACTACAATTATGTCCCAAGTTAGAATTCTGATAGAAGTAGAAATCTCCTAATGAAGTGAAAGAATAGATTATCTGAAAGTTCCAAGTGTGTGGAAATAATAAATATCTGTTCACTTCTTTTTTATTTTTTGAATCAAGGACATCCCCTGCTTATCTCTTTAGAATGAGGAGTAGACTCATTTCTCTAGTTACAAAGACCTGCTTACTAGGAAGTAGTCCCATGGATATTCTATTTTAGATGTTTAAAGAGGCAAATTCCAAGCTTGTATTTTTATGTGCATGCATATGTGCTTTAAGTAGTTGAAACATTCCCCGAATAACATTGCATATTGATCTTGGATGAGATGCTCCCTCTATATGCTCCTATAGCATGTTTTATTTCTACCATCATACCATTTAACACACTGCATTCACTTGCTAATTTAAATTCAATGAAGGCCAGAACTATATTGTTTTTCATTTTTGTGTCTATAGTACCTAAACAGCTCCAGATACAGAATAAGCATTCAATAAATATTAAGGGAGTGACTATCACATCAGTGATAAAAAATAGAATGGATTATGGGTATCCTTTTTACTACTCTTAACACAATACTTTGGCCACTTGATTGGAAGAGCCAACCCACTGGAAAAGACCCTGATGCTGGGAAAGATTGAGGGCAGGAGGAGAAGGAGGTGGCAAAGGATAAGATGGTTGGATGGCATCATTGACTCAATGGACATGAGTTTGAGCAAACTTTGGGAGATAGTGAAGGACACGGAAGCCCAGTGTGCTGCAATCCATGGGGTCACCAAGAGTCGGACAAGATTTAGCAACTGAACAACAATAATACACTCATGTAGATTTTTGCATGTATTTGTTTATCCCAAATAACATTCATACACTCAAAAGCATAGCAAAGTAAGAGTCGTATGACTACCCTCTTTAATGATAAAACCAAAACCCAGCTGATCTTACTGCTGTGTTCTCCCATCAACAAAATACACAGGATGATAAGAGAAGTCCAAAAACACTATGAAGGCTACTCAACCTTTATGCATTTTCAGGTGGTTGAAAACAGCAGCAGATAGATACTTTTTCAATTAATTTTAAATGAAAAGACAACCTCAGCAGAGAATTCCATAGCAGAGACCATAGTCAGAATGCCCTGGCACCAAGCGTCTCAAGATTAAACCAAGGGCAGATTAAATATCCTTCTGTGTCATAACTCAGTGACAAGCCCATCATATTACATTTTTCTCCCAAAAGTATTTTTGAATAGAATATTGCTATACAAAGTCCAATTTTAGAAGCGAAAGATTGAAAGGTCATTTAGTCCTTCCTGAAATGACCTGAAAACTTCCTCTTTACAATGTAGCATATAGTTTTTTTCTCCAGTTAGGTTTTTATATACTAAATTGATTGCTCAAATTTCCACAGAAACTAATTTCCGTGTGTTTGGCTCCCCATTTCTCTTAGAATAAGAGTCAAAGAACTTAATGCTTTGAATCTTATGTGACCTGCCCTCTCCTATCAATTGCACTAAGCTCTTCCACTCCCCTACACCTTGACCATCCCTTCTAGTTCCCTTGTCCTTCATTGTATGGACCAGGCATTCTCCCACCTCAAGGCCTTTACATTGGCTGCTCACCTTGCCTGGACATCCTTCTTTCAGAAATCAACATAGATCATCACTCTTGCCAATTTCACATCTTTGTTTAAATGTCCTCTCTCACTAAGGCCCTCCTTCCCTACCTGCATTGGAACCTTGCTCCAGCACCTGTCATCTCTCTTATTCAGATACACATCTTCCATAGTACATACCATGTTCTAATATACTTTATAAATTACTACTTACTATCTTCCACGTGAGTTTCTCCCCATTAGAGTGTAAACTCCAAGAAGGAAAATATTTTTCTTTCTCTCTAGCCCTCTTGAAAGTCCCTTGGACTGCAAGGAGATCAAATAAGTCAATCCTAAAGGAAATCTAGTCCTGAATATTCATTGGAAGGACTGATGCTGAAGCTGAAACTCTAATATTTTTTTGGTCACCTGATGTGAAGAGCTGACTCATTGGAAAAGACCCTGATGCAGGGAAAGACTGAAGGCAGGAGGAGAAGGGGAAGACACAGGATGAGATGATTGGATGGCATCACCGACTCAAAGGACATGAATTTGAGCAAGATCGGGGTGACAGTGAAGGACAGGGAAGCCTGGTGTGCTGCAGCCCATGGGTCAAAAAGAGTGAGACACAACTGAGTGACTGAGCAACAATAAAATCTCCAGCACTTAAAATAATCAGTGACTGGCATATGACTGGAAATATTCCTGAACAAATAAATGTAATGGATATATATAAAAAATGTGTAGTTCTCCAAAGGGCTTAAAGAGAATGAACCACGTTTGAAACGTTAATTTAAAAAAACCGAATTTTATATGCAGCTTGTTTGTTGTCGTTGTTGTTTAGTCACCAAGTCGTGCTGACTTCTTTTGTGACCCTGTGGACTAAGCCCACCAGGTTCCTCTGTCCATGGGATTTCCCAGGCAAGGATACTAGAGTGGATTGCCATTTGATTACACCTATGGGGTCGCTAAGAATCGGACACAACTGAGCGACTTCACTTGCACTTTTCCCTTTCATGCACTGGAGAAGGAAATGGCAACCCACTCCAGTGTTCTTGCCTGGAGAATCCCAGGGACGGGCGAGCCTGGTGGGCTGCCGTCTATGGGGTTGCACAGAGTCGGACACGACTGAAGCGACTCAGAAGCAGCAGCAGCATGTAAAAAGAAAAGCAACCAAGCAAACTCCCATGCACGGTCATTAAGAAGAAGAACAGAAGATTATACATATAGCAATAAAACTCATAGAAACTGCAATCCTATGTTGAACCCACGGGTAAAATTTTCCCTTCCTTTAAACTTTCTGCAACATACACATTTTTAAAGAAATATTATGTTAGCATTTAAAATAAACATGAGAAAAAGAAATCCATAAAATGCCATTACAGTTTTTCTGTGAAAAATGCAGAAATTTTCAAATAGCTTCTCTGGTAGATCCCAAAAGAGAATCTAAATTTAGGAAAATTTCTTTTTATTTTCCTGAGACTTTTCTTTACAGTTAGGTGGCACTGAGACTTTTCAGTTCAGAGTTCTTTGTCTGAAAACCTCATTAAAGAACACTGGCATCTTCAAACACATATCTTAGTCCAAAATCTGGGTGGTTATATTTTGTCTTTCACTTTCTTCCATAAAATTTAATAGGAAGACTTACTTAGACAGGAAGGGGTTTTTTTAACCACATTTAGTTATAGGAAAACCCAGCTGTTTTCACAATAAGAAGCTTTTTAGAATAAATAGAAACAATTCTGCTACTCATAATATCAAACTATATCTCATGAAAGCAAGTACTACCCAATTTAATAGCAGGATAATTTTATAATAAACTAATGCCTTTGACATCAATGACAATTAAGTGGTGCTGGATTTCAGCAAATGGAGCACTTTTTATCACAAGCACTTTACTTGTGCTCCAAGTTATCTTGGATTCTTTTAAAATGTTTATCCAAAACAGTATAACAAAATAATAGGGAAGAATTTATACAAAAACCCCCTTTCATCCCACATTCTACAAACTGCAGTCTCACATTCCATGGTGGAATCCCTTTGAATCTAGTAAATTCGTATTTGTTTGGATTATCTACTCAATTCACATACACTATCTCTCTTTCAATATGTGGTACTCAAATTTGATTGACTCTTACTTTGGTTAAATATCTAAGTTTAATTAAAATGTTTTAACCTATATTTCTTGTTCCATACGCTTTCAGAAATACCTATTTGGTCTTATAAAAATGCCAAGATAGTCCTTATTTTTATTCTTGATAAAAAAAAAAAAAGCTTATTTGTACCTCCATCCCTTCTTCCCCATTAAATTGTTACATTTTAATTGCATCTTCCATTTTAAGAATATAACTATTTTAAACATAATTAGTTAAGATTACTGAAAAAATTTTCCAATTGCTGTAGTGACCATTCACTTTGTAATCATTCCTTCCCTGTCATTATATTCTTCTTGTGAAACACAGCCCAGCGTAATTCTTTCTGGGAGAGTGTATGAGCTATTATTTTTTGTGTATCTAAAAATTCATCAATTTTGTCCCCACTCTGGAATAATAGTGTGGCTTATAATGATTTCTAGGAATAATTGATTTCTAGGAATAACAGCATTTTGAAAATAACATTACTTTGTTTTCCAGCAACCATTTTTGCTAGTGAGGAGGCTACTTTTGTTTCACTCTTTTATAAGTAATTTGTCACCTTTCTGGTAGATAATAAAATTTTCTTTTTATAGCAGATGCTTTGCAATTTTAGTATAATATGTCTATATAGATATTTATCTCTGTTTTGTTCAGGACCTGTATATATTACCTGTCTATGTTAAGTAGATATAACTTAATCTTTTATCTCTTTGAGATTCTAAATATGTTTGTAAAGTCTTTTTCAAATTAGCTTATTATTTTTATTAACAATATTTGAAAAAGTACACATGAATAGAGTCTAATAGAGAAGCCAGCAAACTATTGTTCATTCTTCAACATAAGGAGTAAAGAGAGATGAGATCTCAATAGGCATTAATCAAATTGAGATAAGATTTTAGAACTGTCCATTCAGCATTCCTGGACATCTGTACAAAATGATTTCAAATTTTTGTAATTATATTATAGGGAAGGAATTACATGACAATAAAGTGTATAGAAGTTATAGGCAAAAAAACCTATCACTTAGAGGTGAACAAAAAAAGAAGGTGAGTTATTACTAAGGTCTTATACAGATCCTGTAAGTTTTAGATGTTTTGTTTATAGCACCACCTCTTGTGTCTCTCAATGACTTTCTGGAATCAATGTAGACCACTGATTTTCAACTCTTAACTTCACAATAAAATCATCTAGACCTTTTACAAAATATTAATGCCCAAGAATTCCAGAGATTCTTATTTAATTGTTCTACTGGATAGCCTGGCATTTAATATTTTTAGAACACCTCAGATGCTTCTAAAATGTGGCTAGGATTGAAACACTACTCAGAAATATTGAGTAGACAAATTTAGTATAGTTGCCTATTCATATTGACTGGGTTCTACTAATTTTGACCACAATACCTGAAAGTAACTGTACAGAAAAATGCAAGAAATCCATTTTCTTGGGGAAAGTGAAAGTGAAAATTCACTCAGTCATGTCTGACTCCTTGCTACCCAACAGACTATTCAGTCCATGGAATTCTCCAGGCCAGAATACTGGAGTGGGTAGACTTTTCCTTCTGCAGGGGATCTTCCCTACCCAGGGATCGAGCCCAGGTCTCCTGCATTGCAAGTGGATTCTTTACCAGTTGAGCCATAAGAGAAGCCCAAGAATACTGGCGCGGGTAGCCTATCCCTTCTCCAGCAGATCTTCCCAACCCAGGAATGGAACTGGAGTCTCCTGCATTGCAGGAGGATTCTTTACCAACTGAGCTATCAGGGGAGCCCCATTTTCTTGAGGAGTTGTGTAATTTGGCTGATGTATTAGTTTCCTATTGATGATGTAGCAAATTCCACAAACTGAGTGCCATAACACAACCCAAATTTATTATGCTGTAGTTCTGGAGATCAAAAATCCAAAATGAGTTTCACTGGAATAAAGTCAAGTGTCAGGATGTCTGTGTTCTTTTGGAGACCCTAACGGAGAATTTTGTTCTGTAATTCTCCCAGTTTCTAAGAGCCACCTGAATTCTTTGGCCCTTCCATCCTTTTTCAAAGGCCAGCAATGTAGCATCTTCAAATCTCTCCCTCTGACTCTAACCCTCCTGCTTCCCTCTTAAAGGGACTCTCTTTTGTGATTACACTGGGACCATGGGATAATCCAGGATAATCTTCTTATCTCAATATTCTTAACTTAATCACATTTGCAAATTACATTTTGTCATGTAAGGTAACATATTCATAGATTCTGGGGATTAGAACATTGGCATCTTTGGGGGAGTACATTATTCTGCCTATCACAGTTCAGGATAGGAACAACTGTAGCAACTTGATGATTAGATCACGCCCACCCTCCCCTAAAGTCCAAAGAGACTAGACTTTTTCAGGGAGGTTTATGGGAGCAGATGATGTAATCATATTGACAAGAATTGCTGTGTGATTTGAATAGAAGGGGATATTTCAAACATGAGCTTATAGTGCTGTGGCCTGAAGTCTGTACATCACTTTCAATAATATCACTTTGTTCTCTACTTTGTCAGATAAAGACATTAGCTCCTCATAGTCCACCACTTCTCCTACTTTCCCTAGCCTGCCTTTTGTCTATTACTATTGCATTTTACCCTGTTAACATTTAAATTCTGTTCTACATGCAAAAGCTGTCTTCCAAACTCTGGCCATGGATTGATTCTACAAACTGGAAAACACTATAAAGCATTAAATTATTAAGGTTTTGTACAAATTTTTCACTGCTCTGCCAATTAATATGCTAGAAATATAATTTTATCTCTTGTTCAACTCTATGACCTCTGGAAGACTTGATGGCAAATGTTCCTAATGTCAACAATAAAAACAACAGCAAAAATGGATTCTATTTTCTTAGGATATAATTATGGATTTAAACAATCGTATTTTCAGTTGTTTAATATTTTGATCATGATGTTTTTGAAGATATTTTCTTCTGGAATTTTTTTTTTTTTTCAAAAAGAAACTATTTTTCTTTTCTTTTTCTAGCTACAATTTTTTCAGGTGCTTTAAAAGAAAAAGTCTAACTTACTGAGTCTGCCCTTTCCATGAAAACTCTTCTCAGAGTCTTCTGTCCTCTGGCTCCAGCTATGATTGATTGTTGGTGGGATTGAGTACAATTAATATTCTCAAACCTCCCTTTTTTGCCTGATTGAGCTAAACTACTTACTGGAAGATTGATTCTTATCTCTTCCTCTCTATTAGAGGACACATTTTGCTGCAGCGTATCTTTTAAGTAGCATCATTTGGAAGGGATGTAGGTGAAGTAAACTTCCTGAATTGTTGCATATGTGACTGTGTCTTTATACTGTCCTCATGTAATGAAAAGTTTAATTGGTTATAGAACTGTATCTTGAATACATTTATGTATATGTCTATATGCATATATATTTTTTCAGTATAGTCAGAACACTGAGAACATTGCAGTATTCAACAATTCATTTGGATATTCCTTGTTCCTTCTCTTTTCCCTCTGGAAGTTTTTAAGATTTTCTATTTACTCACTAAAATTTCAAAGTTTTGTGTTCACATGTGGATTGGATTTTTAAAATTCATCCCATTGAATAATTAAGTACACTTTTAATCAGAAAACTTATTCTTTACTACCTTTGGAAAATTCTCCTTTTTTTATCTTCAATAATTTCCCTTTGTCATCTTTCATGACTTTATTTTTCTGAACACTTATTAGTGAAATGTTAGACCTCCTGGGATGCTGGCTTCTTTTTTATTTATTTTTCTATAACTTTTGTCTCTTTACCTTTTTATTTCTCTTTGGGAATGTCTTTATCTTCAAATATTTCAACTTTTAATGACTGCTAATTCATACATTCTTGTCTTATTCTCCAATTATCTTTTATAATATCTTAGATTTTAAACTTGTTTCATGGATACTATATTTTCTCAAAAGTCTTTGAGAAAGTTATGTGTATTATTCAAAAATACCAGTCTGTGATGAGTTAAAGATTTTGCATTACAATTTAAATGAGTGTTCTTCTTTTTTCACTGAGAAGGTCTTGTTATGAAAATTAAAGAAAAAAATAAGAAAGTTGAAAACAAGCAGTTACCTCAAGAGTATGATGCTTAACACCATAGCTGGTTTAGGTTCTGGCACAGACTTCTTTCCTTGCTAGGACTAGTAACAAATACTTGGATACCAACAGTGAGGCTGTGGACTACTCTTTGAGTAGTGATGCAACTCCTTGCTCTTGCCTGGATAACCTCTTGCCTCCTGTACACATTTTCCTATTTTTTTACTTCCCTCTCTCTCAAGTGTTACCAAAAGAATGATGATTTATATTAAAAAGCAAAGAAATTGGTAGCTAGTGTAGATTACCTGTGTTATAAGGTCCGTGGTGGGTTTTTTTTTTCCAACAGTCTCACCTCTGGGTGAGAATTCTAATCAGGAGCTCCATGTGGAGTGGGCTGGACAGGTTATCTCAGGTAGGAAGCTGAATCTTTTTGAAATATCTTGAGTTCAGGAAAGGGAAGAGCTTCACTGCTCCAAAGACTTAGTTTTCTATGGCATTTTAGGCCATATATTCAGAAGAGATCTGTCAATTTTCTACCTGGAGATAAATATTGGCTACCTATAGAGACATAGCTGCATTTGGCCTTTATAGAGGCTTTAATTTCTCATTCTGTTTTCATCCCTGAATCTCAGACCAGTCCTCTCCATTAATTACTAACTCTTCATTCAGGTTTTCCCATTAATTCTGTTGAGAGGAACCTGGCCTCCAGCTTCTCTGTAGCTCTGGTGCAGAGTGTCCTGGGCTTCAGTGTTCCTATTTGTGTCTTTCAAAAGTTTGTTGAAATCTCCTGTTTATGTCTGACTCATGCATCAAAATCTCTTCTTCATTAGGAGATTATGTCTTTCTCTACTTCTATGCATTTATTCAGATGGGAGGAGGGTCCTGTGAAAGACCAGGGAGAACGTACATGTTTAGCAGGTCATGGTAAACTGGAAGTTTATTAATATGACATAGTGTTCTGCCCAGAATGAAAGAAACCAAACATTAAAAACAAGCTTGGGAGAAAAAAAAAAAAAGCTTGGTGACTATTTAATACTATGGAAATCTATTGCTCAACAAAATCTCTAATCTTACAAAAATGCAGTTTTTTTCTCTGTGGGAAGGTGAAACTGGCCATCATAAGAATAATTTGATGTTTTTTCAGTTGTGGTAATGATTGTGTAAAACTCTCCTTGAGCTTGTGGTCCTTCTGACCAGAGGCGCTGCTTTTCTGAGTTAGTTGGAGGACATTTCATCACAAAAGGAGCAAAATGACTCATCAATCCATGGGGGATGGGACCATTTGATTTGCAGTCACTGCTCTCAGAGTTCACTATTGGAGTTGTTGTTCTTTAGTTGCTGAGTCTTGTGTGACCCTTTTGTAAATTCATGGACTATAGCCCACCAGGGTCCTCTGTCCATGGGATTTCCCAGGCAAGAGTACTGGAATGGGTTGCCATTTCCTTCTCCAGTGGATCTTCCCAACTCAGGGATTGAACCCACTTGTCCTGCATTGGCAGGCATATTCTTTATCATTGAGCAACCTGGGAAGCCCCTATTACTGAAGCAGGCAGTGTCAAACTAAGCATACCTAGATTAAGTAAGAAAATTTGGCTTTTTTTACATGCTAACTATTCTCTACATTAGAGTCATTTTTAAGCACATTTGACATAATTGTAAGGAGCAGTGGATTTTGAATAAAGCAGATTTGTGTTTAAATTCCTTCACCAGTTACTGGTAGGTGTGATCTTGGAAAGATTATGTAACATCTCATGTCTCTGTTTTCTCACCTGAAACATGGTATTTATTAAAAACCTACTTCACAGGATTCTTGGGAAGAGTTATTCACATAGTACATTTTACACAACAAGCCATCAAAAGTGTTCAACATTTTTAGTAGGAAATTAATTCCAGTATTTCAAAAGTGATCAGTGAATGAAACAATAAAATGGGACTATTGCCTTTGTATATCTACAGCTAAGAATCCTGTTCAAATGCATATATCATTCCAAGGATCAGTTTTATTTTTATATACCTCCACATACACACAACCAGTCAATCCTAAAGGAAATCAACACTGAATATGCATTGGAAGGACTGATGCTGAAGCTGAAGCTCAAATCCTTTGGTCACCTAGTGCGAAGAGCTGGCTCACTGGACAAGACCCTGATGCTGGGAAATATTGAGGGCAGGAGGAGAAGGAGGCTACAGAGGATGAGATGGTTGGATGGCATCATCAACTCAATGGACATGAGTTTGAGCAAACTCAGTGAGATAGTGAAGGACAGTGAAGCCTGGCATGCTGCAGTCCATGGGGTCACAAAGAGTTGGACATGACTGAGAGACTGAACAACAACAACAATGCACACAACAAACAGAGCTTATAACCTGCTTATGGAATAATTTGATTATCAACGTTTAAAAATTTATGAAAAACACATTTTAAAGGAATATTCAACTAGAACTCTTTTTAAACATCTGTGGAAACAAATTCTTTGTTTTGCACAGAGTAGTTAGGATGGAAAAAATAAGACGAATTTTCTTACTTAACTGAGCTCAGAAGGCAGTGACAACAAAGTAAATAATTATATATGTGCATATATATGTATGCATTTTCAGATAATTTGTGAGCTCATATATACCCATGTAACTGATCTCATAAATTTTTAAAACAGACCATATCAAATATAGGGAGCTAATGCCATTCATTCTAACTCCCTAAAAACAATAGGCTAAATGTGTGTGTGTGCTCAGTCATGTCCAACTCTTTGTGACCCCATAAACTTTAGCCCACCAGGCTCCTCTGTCCATGGAATTTCCCAGGCAAGAATACTGGAGTGGGTTGCCATGCCTTCTGCCAGAGGATCATCCCTACCGAGGGATCGAGCCCACATCCCCTGTGTCTTCTGCATTGCAGGTGAATTCTTTTACCTGCTGAGCCATCAGGGAAGCCCCAAACTTGTAGGCACAAAGAAAGAATCCCTCACTCATTCTATACACAGCCAGTTACCTTAACTTTCTCCTTCTCTAGATCTTCTAGAGAAAGTCCTTGTCCAGGATGGAAATGTGTCTTAACTACACACATCCCTTCCTTTCAGGCAAGTGCTGCCGGCTCATCTTTCCTTCCCAGTGGCCGTTTATAACCCGTTAATTTTCCGTTAGGAGACCTTGGGTGGTGGTTGTGGTCTGTTGTTGGTGTTGCTTTTCCCTCCCAAACACAATACTCCCTTTCTCCTTCTTCCATACCCTGCATGGTCCCCTCAGAATCATCCTTCGTGCTCTGAGCAATTTCTTCCATCGGTGACTACAGAGAGAAACAATGGCGTCAGTTATGGCTCATAAGCATCCATGATACACCTGAAATAAAGAGGGAGAGAGCAACTCCAGTTGTGAAGTGAAATGAGACACCATTACCAGCCAACACCCGGCACCGCTAGAGCCCTGGAGAGGGCCCAGGAGTCTCCTTCAGAATTTCCACCCCGGTCTCCACCTACATCCTCATCCTCTTCTAATTAAACCTGTTTCCTCAAGCACCAGTATTTCCAAAATACTCATTTTCAATTTCGTTATTTCCCTGTGTTGTTTGGTTGCTAGTATGAAAATACCCATACTTTTTGTAGGTTTTCTCTGAAAATGTAAAACAATGTTTCAACAACACTGTGTATTGGGGAGGGAGGCGGGAGTTTGGCCTGAGCTCCTCTTACCATTATGATATTGTTGTTGCACAAAAATGCATTCTGAGTTCCACACAAGTGACTTACAAATGAACTCTCAGAAAATAACCCATGCCAGTGAGGGGACTATCTATGTAAATTGTTTGAAAACCATTGCAGCTCCGTTCCATCAAGGATCAAAAAGTCTGCAACTTAACAAGTAAATACGTCATTCTCTAGCCTCAACCATTTTGCAGCGAGTATCTGCTTACGTTAGGAAGTTCATTCATGTTCCTTCACCTGGCGAAAATTGTTATTCAAACTGGTCCCTTAAACCAGAGGATCAATTAATATTAATAAAAATAGTGAGAAGCCACACAGAGAATGTGAAAACAGCTAACTGTAGGAAGGACTATGACAAAAAATAACAGGTATGCAAAACATTTAGACACTTATGAAATGTTTGAAGACATTTTAAAAATCAGGAAGTGAAAGCATGTTAAGGAATAAGAAAAAAATTAGCGTATTAATAAGATATTTTTGTCATTATTAAAGATTTCTTGAAAGAAACCTGAGACAATAACCACTAATGATATATTAATATCTTGTTTTTCCAGCCAGGATCCAGATGTACCAGGAAATTTTTTGAAAAGGTGAAAATAATGTTTTTCAGATTTTTGCCACTAGTGTAAGCGTTCCTTTTTTGACCAACTGATTAAATCACAGTAGCAATACCTACTTGAATCATTTTGGGCTCATTTTGATACAAGAAAAAAAAAGCTAGGAACCATTATTATTTATGACTTGAGCGTCATGTTGGAAAATGTCATTTGAATCTTGCTTGAATTCTACTTCTATGTGAAAATGAAAGGGCCACACAAGTTATGGTAAATCTATGGTGTGTGTCTGTGTCAGCATCCGGAGACAGGAAAAATGTGTTTCTTTCTCTTCCCATATGTAAAAAGCAGCAACCTTACTGATTTTTTTCTTGTTTTATCCTGGAAGAAATAACATCCTCTCCCCCAACTCCCATACACACATAAAATTATGTTGCTGGCCTCAAAGGTCAATGAACACATTCATGCAGAAAGACATGAATTGCTGTTGGGAACGGGCTCTCTCTTACCATAATAAGGACTTGCACATTTTGGCCAAGAAAAATTTGCAGAAGGACATATTCTTCTACAGGTAGTAGCAAGCAAATTCCTTAGGTTCAAAGAGGGATTCAGTGACAATGTGGTCTAACAGAATGAGACTGACTAGCCAGGCTTAACTGGTAGGGCTGTTTATGTTTGGTGGCAGACTTATACAATTTCTTTTGCCATCTATGTGCTCCTCAGATATTGCCACTGGAACATTAGTTAGCTTCAGCATGAATCCTGATAAATACAATGGTAAGGTGTCACTGGATGTAGGAGAGATAAATGTCAGTTTGATTGTGACAGAAGGAGGACATTAATGGAAAGTTTTTCTTGTCACTTTGAAGTACACTGATGTAGGAGGGGTTGAGAAAGTTCAAAAGTGTGGTTTTGCCTCATGAAATGGGGTTTCTTATGAAATGTGCTTTCACTAAGATAACAGTGCAAGTTTAAACCTGTCTTCATATGAATGAACAGGAAGGCCCAAGTTTCATTTCATTTTTAAAACTGTTTTTCTATACAGTTGCAAGTTCCACATGCTATTTGGAGGTTTTGAGGGTCCTAGCTTTCCACCCTTTTTGCTTTTAAGCAAGGTAGGGAAATAGGTTATATGAGCTCACACATGAAGAAAAGTAAAAGAACATAAAAATTAAGAATTAGAACCCTGGGTTTGTATACCTTTAAATAGCCACATTAGCTTTCTGATATCCCAAGTAAAAAGTAATAAGAGATACTTATTTACCCATATCACTGGGTTTTCACAAAGATAAAATAAGATGATTTCTATGAAAGCAATTTGTAAACTTTTAGCACTAACAGAATTAAGTTACTTAAGATTTTTCAAACAGATTGCAAAAAAAGCTCAAAATTGTTTCTCAGAATTTCTACGTAGAGCAACACTGAGTGAGTCAAACATGTTTTCACAAATGAATCTTACGAAGAAAATGTGATCTAAACATTAAACTCTAATTCCCTTCACATCTGTCTTTGACAGTAAAGATAACATGTACATAACAAGGTATTCCAGATCACAAAAATGAAAGAGGAAGAAAAATCAGTTTACCAGCACAGATGTGAACTACCTCTCCAACTTCAGGTCTGTATTTATTTCACAATTAGATTTTCTCTTGAAGAAACTCATTGTTCCTTATCAGTATTTTATTTAGTGAGAATTAGTTAAATGAAAGGAATGAAACATGATGCTCACATTACTTTCACGAAGTAAATTTTATCTCAAACTTAAAAAAAAATGTGAAGAACTTGCTCTCTCCCCATTTCCAAACGACTGTGACCACTCATAGCACAGGTGCCTTTCTTTAAATATGTTTAGCCTGGAAGCTAATGAAGGTGATAGACATAGGACTAGCAGGGATGGTCATTACTTTCACTGGCAGGGAGAGAAAACATTCATAATAAATTTCTAAATCAGCTCAATACACCTGCATTTGTACTGGACATTCCTAATTTCAGAGGTATCCCATTAAAAAAAAAAATCTGGCAAAAAGGATCCAGCAAGACAAGCACTCTCACTTGAAAATCAGAGAGGAAATCAGAGATAAAGGACAAGCCCGAAATTGATCTTATTTAAAGAGTGGCACTGGCGACCACAATGTGAATAAAAGTAATTAGCTTAACATTTTGTCTCCTGACAGTTTTTGTTTTCCTTTTTTTTATGTAATCAAGCCCATTTCCTTCACTGTCCTGGCCTGTCGCAGGCTTCAACAGGACTGCAAAGCACAAACTGCTGGATTGTGGATGTCTTTTCTGCTGGATGTGGCTCTCTATTCAGTGATGTCAATCCTCCTGCAGACTCCCCACATATTTAAGCACTGGTGGCTCAAAAAGAGTGATCTCCTGTTCTATTTTTTCACATTCTGAGCCCTACATGATTATGATTGCACTGCAGATGGCTTGAAGCTGTCAGGGATAAACACAAGAGTTAAAGAGACCATTTGTCACTGAGACTGGACAGCAGAATGGCCGTGTCTAAAGGCTTCTTTGTTAGTCCAAGCGACTTAACCGTCTTGACTCTGTACTTAAATTGTGTGTAGCTTACAGTTACATAGATGAGCTCTTTCCTTCTCTGGATTTTTTTTTAACTTTCTGTCATTTTTCTTGCTATGGAAAATGTCTGTGTCCTGAAGAAAGGCTTTCACCTGCGAGTGAGGTAAACACACTGTGCACTGTTTTGCCAAAAGAGGGCAATGTTGCTGTTCAGAATCTGCTCGTCCTGCTCCCTGGGACCTGGCCTCCAGAACAGTAAATAATCGCCGCTGTCTCTTCCCTTTCAGCACAGACAAGTTTCCACATGTCTCTGAGCTCTGTAGTTAATCAGGACTTTGTAACTATCTGTCCTACCTATTAACTGCATCCACTCCCAAATTGTTTAAAGGTTAACACATTTCACTCCATGCATGACTGGCACACACAAGCAAAGTGCTGTCTCTGAAATTCTAAATTCTTCCTTTCCACTTGCTGGTGATCGGCAAGAAGAGAAACAACCTGCTTTGGGAAATACTGAAAAGACATTTTTTTACTTTGTCCTTAGTGTCAAATAGTCCATCAGTGTATGATCTAATCACATTCCTCAAAAATGGCTAAACTGAACATAAAAGGGAGAAAAAAAAAATACTGGTTCATTTCCAATGAAACTCCTTTAAAATTATCCATCATCTTATTAGTTAAAACATGACTCAAAATTAACATCAGGATATTGACAATAATCTTGAGAACCGGCATTCAATTTCTTTTGTGGGGAGTGAATTTTGCCTACTAAGATTTTAAATTACTTAACCTACTGTGAATTCAGGTCTTTATGTAAGAATTGTTTTCTTTAAGAGACTCTAGATTAATGATCTTCCTTTTTTTTTAATAAGATCTTGCATTTTTCCCCTTATTATTTCCACCTATTTTTCATCCCTTTAAAAATCATAATTTTGTTGCTCTCTGCAAGCACAATTTAGATTTTCAATGGAAGGTTTGTTTGAGTAGCAAAATTCTTGAAATTTTTTATCAAAGAAACACTCAGTATATCAACAAGCTTGTTTGTGATTTTGCTCTCTGAAGCAACTGGCAACGTGGCTGGACCACTGTAGAGTGTGTTACCAGAACAAACTGTGCTCGCATCTTAATAAATCTTCTAACTCATTTTTTTTTTTTTACAAAGACGTGTGTGTGTGCACATACTGCGTGCATCTGCACACACACACACATTTGTTTTTGTCTTTGGTTTTTTAGTCCAGAATCATACTTGAGGGAAATAATTATAGACATTTTTCTTGAGCATTAAACATTACTAACATTACTTCCTAGAAACTGCAAGTAGGTGTTTTATCAGAACCAGTCATCTGAAAATACGAAAATTGCTATCACTAAAATTAAAAATACATTAAAAGAAAGAAGAATGGGGCTTGGAGTGGCAGATTCTTGGAGCAAAAGATGGTCTGAGATGGGCCTCTTGGTTTTTTTCAGTCTCCAAAGTGCCCCATGTTCCCATATTTAACTGGGCTTGAAAGATTTAGGTAGAATCTCCTATGTCAGGGACATCAATAAAGCCAGAGAAAGCTGTATCTGCTGTAGGTGGTTCTAGGAAATCCTTATCTAACATTGACTTAGTTTACTGTGGCTCGGCTTTTTCATTTCTTCGGAGGTAAAGCCCTGCCATCTCATTTCTGCTTCCTTCTCTACATCTGTCAGTATATGTACATGAGAAAGTCGACGTTATTAAAAGAATAATAACCATATTGCAGGTTTCTGAACCCAAGATTGTATTTTCTTTCTCAAATATTCATTAAAAAATATAGATTGTATTTTATTGAAAGTGCTCTTTAATGAATGGTATTCCTGTTTGCGTACAAGAAGGAGCTTCCAGTGCAATTCCCTGACAGTAATTGTGGTCTGAATTGAGAACATACAGTAACGGAGTGCAGTTAATGGCCACCCTGCGGATTGAGTGCTCCACTTTTGTTATCTCCGGCTACTTTTTAAAATGCAGAAATTAGTTAGGCCAGTAAAGAGTTAATTATGTTCTAGTGTCAGGAAACCCTCAATGAGCAGTCAGAGAGAGGAATTCTTTGTCTTCAATGCAAAACAGATATTTGAAAGACCCTAGCAGATGATAATATATAAATAGTAACTGAGCATCTAGTGTGTGTATATGTGTGTATGTGTGTGTGTGTGTGTGTGTGTGTGTGCGTGCGTGCGCGCGCGCGTATGCCGTGTGTAATATGAGAACAAGGGAAAACCCTTCCATAAGTCAGCCCAAACATTAAGGAGCACTAAATGAGACAGTGGCACCTTTTCATTTCCTTACAGCTAAAATAAATAAACAGGACAAAACACCTTTTCAGCCAAACTTCATCTTTCTACTTCTCTACTTTGATTTCATTTCCTATCACCTGATATTTATTAACATGCAAAAAAGCACTTTCAACTTAAAAAGTGAGTCCTTTGAGAGAATATGGTCCTCTTCATCAGGTCCAATCAAAACAGGTATGTTCATAAATGGGTTAAGATGTGAGAGATGAGGTTACCAAAGATGAAATAGACACTGGTATTTTGTAAGATTTGGGGAAATAGGAAGATATATAATTAAACAATTAAATCTTCTTATTAGTCAAAACTTGAAGAAAAAAAGAATTTTAAAAGTGTGAGTACACACAAACACACAGTCATAGTCATCTGGATAATATTTTTGCCATAGGGAATCTGCTTTGAAAAGCAAAAAGATAACATTAGCAAGAATAGATATTTCTTAAACCTATTCAGGCTTTTGTGAAAAGGAAGATAACATGTCATTCACAAAAGCCTTCTTGGAGAGGGAAAAAATCCTTTAAAGGTGGAGCATCTGATGAAATTTCTCAGCTAATATTTGAGGTTCCACACCCAGCGTGAGCAGTGCATCAGCAACGTGCACTGCCCCATCGCCACTCGTAGAAACACACTGCTCTAGACAGCTCTGCTTCATGAGATTGTCCACAGTCTGTCTGGTGACCAAGGATTTATATTTCCTGTAAGATGCTGGATTTTACAAAATCATGGTGCTTGGCAGCATATTTTACAAAACCAGAAACTGAGGTTGTATCAAGAACTCTGTCATTATAACCATGGAAAAATTCATTCATTCAAAAAAAAAAATCCCACAATTCTTTTTTAATACTTGTCCCAATAATTGATTAATTTTTGCTCTCAATTGATTTTGTTTCCCTTTCAGAATTGATTACTATGGTAGGAAAGTCAGAATCTGAGTTTTCATGTTCAATTCAGGAACTGATTTCAGCAGTAGCATAATTTTCCTCTACGTGCAGAACAGATAGCCCTCATATTCGTGTTTGAACTGACAAGTTAGAGGAACATGAATAATTTTTGTTGTGATTAAAAGCTTTTTGTTTAATATTTCAAGTCCACCATATGCATGATATCCAGCTAAATTCTGATCCTCCAATCCACAGGGTTGAGAGTGAAGCAGAAAGATTATCACACTATTGTGTTGATGGCAGTATGCTGACAAACCAAAAATCTTATTTGGGTCTTTCACTGAATCAAGTGTGACACATATTTGCTGTACTGGAAATGAAAAGGCATATGAGATGGCTCACCTTAACACATTGGCCATTTGATAGTCAAACTAGGGTTTCCCAATTTCAGAGCAATGAATGGCCCCAAAGTCGATTTTACAACTTTATTTTTTAGACAGTAATGATTGTAATGCAAGTGTTAAATGAGATGTGAGCACTTGAAAAATGTACTTGTGATAGGTTTCGTACACTTTGATGTCAGGCCTGTCAATTTCAACATTTGCAACTTTGACCCATGACATAGATGTTTACATATCTCAGAGTTCATTCAAGACAATAGTATTTTTAGGATTAAACAGGCATTTATGCTTTTGTATATTAGCTACTTGAGGTGAAGTAATTATGAAGAAAAGGAAATATCTCATTTTAAAAACCAATTTAACTTGTGACTTTCCAGAGTTAAGAAAAAGTCACAACCTGAAGATATAATGTTCTTCAGTATGATGTAGAAGGTAAATTATCAAAACTACGATGCAATGCAAAGAAGGAAATGTATGCATGTATGTAAATGAATACTATACAATTTTATTTTCAATTTAGTTTCATAGTATCATTAGCATTTATGTTTGAAGTTATTTTAAAGTTACATATGGTTTATAATAACTTCCTCTTCCTCAGTGACATGGTGAAGGAAATGGCAACTAATTCCAGTGTTTCTTGCCTGGAAAAACCCCATGATTGGAGAAGGCTGGCAGGCTATAGTACATAGGGTTGCAAGGAGTTGGACACGAACTGAACAACGAGCTTAACAACTGAACAGTAACAAACCTCAATGACAAACATAACGCAGAGTGCTTAAAGTACTATAACATAGAGATTATTGTTTGTAGAAACCAGAGAGTAGGTTTTTTTTTTTGATAGTGTTTACCTAACTATCCCCAAAACTCTTCTCTTACTATTTTAAAATAACAATCTAACATTGTCCTCATTCAACTGGGTAAGTCCTTACCCTTCTTATTCCTGTCAAATAGCTGTCTATTGATTGTTGCTGTTGCTATTGCTATTTTATTGTTTTAGCCAGTTCATTATTTTAATTCTTAAATGTATAATGAGATATAAAAGCAAAAAATGGCCATGTTAATTCTGAATGTTGTCATTTTTTATACTCATTTATGAAGGTAGAGCAAACACTGACCATCACCAGATGATATCAGTGCAGAATAACAAAATATACCAGCTGTCCGTTAATTAAATAAATAACCATAAATAGAATTTGTTGGCAAGTTCTAAGTTAGTACTCTTGTTAGTCTCTGGAGTTGATGTATCCTGTTGCTGATGTGACCTGAGAGTTGTTCTGTCCAAAACACTTCCGTCACAAGCAGTAATACATGTCAGCAGCCAGAGCCGAAGATGTCATTTTCCTAAAGGTACCTTCCTCAGACATCAACTCTCACTGTTGTCTTAATTCCATGTTCACGAGTACCCAGAAATTCACCCTTCGGGATTCTGAACACGTATCCCAAAGCAATATCTGGGCAGTTGGACATTAATAAATCTTTGCTAAAACCCAGAATAACACTTTGTCATATGTGTTCCCAGAATATGAGTACACCAATATCCAGCACTACAGAAATAAGTGAGGAAATAACTAAAAGTGTGCAAACTTGTATTTTTACTACCAGCCGTATGTGAATGTGCACAGCAGCGTGGGTTCCCATTTGTTAGCTCTATTAGCTCGTATGATAGTTTCCTGGCTCAACTTGAAGTTATGCTGAAGAATCTATAAACTGAAATCTGAGCCCTGGGTCCCTTCATTAGGTCATTATTTAAGTGTAAATACAAAGTTTTAAAAATTTTAGTAGGAAGGAGAATGTTCAAGAGATCTGAGTACATATTTGAGGGTCAGGGCCGCTGTGTTCTAACCTTATCTTGCTTCTACCTTGCGCTGTGATTTCAGATGGCGCCATCAACTTTTCTGGGCTTTTACATCTACATCTATAAGCAAAGCTTAATGCTTGGATGTAAAACATTGTGACATCTCTGGATAAAAGGTGCATGAAACACTATGTATATCTTCCTCAGCTCAGATAGGCACTGCCAATTATATAAAAATTGTATAAACTAGAGGACTAGTCTAGTTGGAAGAGAAATCAATTCCTAAAATGCCATCTTGGATAATATTTAACCTGAAATACAAGCCTTATATAAATTAATTGAATTCTCAGACAGTGTGCTGAATAACACAGTGATTATTAACCATCCTGAATAGGAATATATTTATATAGTGCTTTATACTTTCCAAACCTCTTCATTCACATCATCTCCACTCTATCACATACCTCAACGTCACATAAATGATCCCTTCAAATATATCCATCTTGGCAGCCTAAATCAGTTCCCTTGTTTCCTCAGCTTTTGAAACTGATTCCACAAGCCACAGTGAAAATCCATCTCACAACTTTACAGGCTCACCTCATATATACATTTATGGTGGGGATTGATTTCTGAGGCAATGTTTCCCTAACAGTTAAGCAGGCAGGAAACCCAGTCCTCTGGCAGCCACCCACAGGGAGCAGGGGCTATCTGAGTCTGCCCTAGGTCACCCCAGGAAGGGAGGCAGGGGAAAGCTGTGTCCTGGTCTGGCTGAACCTGACTGTCCTGCAGGATAATTGGTCACGTTTATAAGGCTGACAACTTTTGCATGGAATCGTACATTTCCATCTGCATTTCATCTGAATGTGTCAGCTGCCCCTTGCCTTTCTTACCATAAAGAAAGATCAAAAGTTCCACCCCAAAATATATTATGTGATACCTGGTTGGGGGATCCCTCTTTTATTTTCTTTTTTTTTTTAAATACATTTATTTATTTTAGTTGGGGGCTAATTACTTTACAATATTGTAGTAGTTTTTGCCATACATGAGACATGAATCAGCCATGGGTTTACATGTGTTCCCCATCCTGAACCCCCCTCCCACCTCCCTCCCCATCCCATCCGTCTGGGTCATCCCATTGCCCCAGCCCTGAGCATTTGTCTCATGCATCGAACATGGAATGGTGTTCTGTTTCACATATGTTAATATACATGTTTCAATGCTATTGTCCCAGAACGTCCCACCCTCTCCTTCTCCCTCAGAGTCCATAAGACTGTTCTATGCATCTGTGTCTCCTATTCTGTCTCACATATAGGATTATCATTACCATCTTTCCATATATATGCATTAGTATACTGTATTGGTGTTTTTCTTTCTGGCTTACTTCACTCTGTATAATGGGCTCCAGTTTCATCCATCTCAATAGAAACCGATTCAAATGTATTTTTTTTTAATGGCTGAGTATTATTCCATTGTGTATATGTACCACAGCTTCCTTATCCATTCGTCTGATGATGGACATCTAGGTTGCTTCCATGTCCTGGCTATTGTAAACAGTGCTGCGATGAACATTGGGGTACACGCGTCTCTTTCAATTCTGGTTTCCTCGGTGTGTATGCCCAGCAGTGGGATTGCTGGGTCATATGGCAGTTCTATTCCCAGTTTTTTAAGGAATCTTCACACTGTTCTCCATAGTGGCTGTACTAGTTTGCATTCGCACCAACAGTGTAAGAGGGTTCCCTTTTCTCCACACCCTCTCCAGCATTTATTGCTTGTAGTCTTTTGGATAGCAGCCATTCTGACTGGTGTGTAATGGTACCTCATTGTGGTTTTGATTTGCATTTCTCTAATAATGAGTGATGTTGATCATTTTTTAATAATAGTACATACCTACATCATAAAGTTGCAGTGGGGATTGAGTTAGTAAATATAAACCAATTAGAACACACAGTAAATGCTCAAAAATATTAGGTAGTTTGGTGGCTCAGTGGTAAAGAACCCGCCTGCCAATGCGGGAGGCATGGGTTTGATCCCGTGTCAGGAAGATCCCCTAGAGAAGGAAATGGCAACCCTCTCCAGTATTCTTGCCTGGGAAATCCTATGGATAGAGGAGCCTGGCAGGCTATAGTCCATGGGGTTGCAAAAGAGTCGAGCATGACTTAGCAACTAAACGACATTATTATAAAATCTGTATTAGTTTCGGATATCTGCCATCACAAAGTGCAACAAACTAGCCAGTTTAAACCAGCAAAAATGCCTTATCTCTTATTCTGTAGACTGTAAGTGTGAAATCAAGGTGTTGGTAGAGCCATGTTGCCTTGGCAGTCTCTAGGGGAGAATTCTTTCTTGCCTCTTCCGAGCTTCTCGTCTGTCTCCATCCTTGGTGTTCCTTGGCTTGTAGATGCATCACTCAAATCCTGTCTCACAGGGTGTTCCCATTTCCCTCACAAGATGTTTTCTACCCTTGTCTCTGTCTTCACAGGTCAGTCTTCTTTAAGGATACCGGTCATGTTGGGTTAGTGGCCCACCCTACCCCAGTATGACTTCAACTTAATTTTACATTTACAGTGACTTTATTTCCCCCATAAAGTCACATTCTGAGGTTCTAGGGGCTAGGACTTCAACAAGTCTTTTATGTGGGATACAATTCAACCTATATCAATGTCCCATGTGCAAACTGATATTCATACTCACAAATGGCTTGAAGTTGAACTTTTCTGCTCCCTATAGGCAGTCTGATCCTCCTCAGTTCAGTTCAGTTCAGTCTCTCAGTTTTGTCCGACTCTTTGTGACCCCATGAACTGCAGCAGGCCAGGCCTCCCTGTCTGTCGCCATCTCCTGGAGTTTACTCAAACTCATGTCCATTGAGTAGGTGATGCCATCCAGCCATCTCATCCTCTGTTGTCTCCTTCTCACGCCTTCAATCTTTCCCAGCATCAGGGTTTTTTCAAATGGGTCAGCTCTTTGCATCAGGTGGCCAAAGTATTGGAGTTTCAGCTTCAACATCAGTCCTTCCAATGAACACCCAGGACTGATCTTCTTTAGGATGGACTGGTTGGCTCTCCTTTCAGTCCAAGGGACTCTCAAGAGTCTTCTCCAATACCACAGTTCAAAAGCATCAATTCTTCGGTGCTCAGCTTTCTTTATAGTCCAACTCTCACATCCATGCATGACTACTGGAAAATCCGTAGCCTTGACTAGATGGACCTTTGTTGGCAAAATAATGTCTCTGCTTTTTAATATGCTGTTTAGGTTGGTCATAACTTACCTTTCAAGGAGTAAGGGTCTTTTAATTTCATTGCTGCAATCACCATCTGCAGTGACTTTGGAGCCCCAAAAAATAAAGTCTGCCACTGTTTCCCCATCTATTTGCCATGAAATGATGGGACCAGATGCCATGATCTTAATTTTCTGAATGTTATCCTCCTCAGCAGCTTCCATCTCAGAAGGTAGCACTGCCTTCTATCTCTCTATCCATAGAAACCAAAGTTATATTCCTTTAATTCCTCCTTCTTTTTTGACCCCTTATTGCTATCAAGCAGATCCTGTTGGGGCTTCCTCGTTTATTTCTCTTCATTATTTCTTATCTCTTTGTCACTGAGACCATTTTTCTCCTGAACTACCTAAGCTTCTTAACTGATCATTTAACTGTTCCAAGCTAGAACAGCTGTTCTTTCTCAAACCATCTCCAGGATGCTGTAAATGATCACTCTAAAGATGAAACCAGATCAGGTCAAGACCTGCTTACAGTACTTACTGAATTTTAACTGCTTTCAAGATCAAGTCCAAATGCATATCCATATCATTACCTGAAAATTCTATTCATTCCAGCTCTCTGTCTCCCCAACTTTTCTTCTCCAAATTCCAGCCAGGCTTTGCTACTTGGAGCTCCTTCCTCTACCATGTGCTGCTTCTCTTTCTTCCTGGCCTTTATGTCCCACAATTTTTGCTCCCTGCCTCCTGTTTTTTTTTTTAAACCTATCACTTACTCCTTCAGACATGAGCTTAAGCATCTAATTCTCACCCACATCTTTCCTAACTAATTTCTCTTGCACCCTGTGGAAACTGAATTGGATGCTATTCCTATGGAATCCACAGCACCCCCTAGCTTTTACCCAAATTTGTACACTCCACTTTGTACTGTGTTTTTCCGTATACTTGTCTGCTTTCCACACTAGACTGCATATTTCTGAGGGCCTGAAGATTATGTATTATTGTATCAATGGGCCCCCAAGATCAGCACATCTATTCTTTAATTTACAAATACTTGCTCAACCCCTGCTCTGTGCCATTTAACTATTTACACCTCAGGAATATGAACAAAGAACAAGACAGATGTTGTCCTTGTTCTACAAAACTTTATGTTCTGTGAGTAAAATCTTATAACTTGGATGCAAGTTACTCTCTGGCATCCAAGTTATAGGATGCAAGGAAACAGTAGCATGCCCTAAGGCAGTGACAGTGTGACAGGAGAGAAGTTTGGCAGCCTAGATGAATAATCAGAAGTAGGAAAAAGAGAACTGGGTGACTGCAGTAGGAAGGACTCAAGAATAAGAGAGGTTTCTGACTTGGATGCATTTTGATGAATTCATTGAAATAAAGATTATAAAAAGTATAGATTTGGAAGATATGGAGAAATTATGATGCAATTCTGAATGTGATGTTGGTACCCACATAATGTCCTGGAGGATGTTTGCAGGAGACAGCTGTATATGGACCTATTACTTAAGGAAAAAATATGGACTAAAGATATTGATGTGTCCTCTTATTTATACTTCTGTACAGGTTCTCATCACTGACTGTATATTAAAACCGCCAAGGGATCATTTTTAAAAAATCCAAAAGCTATGCCTGGTCCTTATTGCCATGGATTCTTCTTTAATTGGCCCCAGGTATGAGTATTTCTTAAAAGTTTCTCAAAGAATTCTAAAATGGAGCCTCAGCTTTAAACCACTGCTCTATATTATATATATTTTTTAGAATTTCCAATACCCATATCATGACAATAAAAGAGACCTTGAACAATCTGACTCAAGCCTTTCGCTCTCTTCTCTTGACACTTCACACATCATTTACACTGGCCTCCTTCTCCAATAAGTCAAGGAGTGCCGCATCTCCTCACCTTACTTGCGTTCCTTCCTCTGTTCAAACCCCCTTCCTGGCCACTTCTGCTGAATTCCTATCAACTCTTCAAGGTCCAATTGATATGTCACCTCCTCTCTGAAGCCTTACCAACCCCCTTCTAGATACTGAATTAATCTCCCACACTTATCACATCATATCATAATTATTTGATTGCATTTTAGCTGGATCATTAGGAAGACAGTATTGTGCATTCATGGAAATGTCAGTGAAAGAAGGAAAAATGAAGGGCATAATTAGAAGGTTGTTTCCTTCATGTTAAAAAACAAGCAACTTACATTTGCATGTATTTTCATAGACATTTAATTTAGAAGATTAGTTGTTTCCTCAATATTAGTGATTCTCCACTCTACTTTTCTAAAATAACATTTTTTAAAAAGACCAGATTTGTTCACATCCTGTGGTGACTCTCTTCTGCTTGTGAATACTGGTCTACTCTCAACCTCTCTGTTTTCTGAAAGGAGAGCTACCTGGGTTGACAATATCAAGGAGCACTCTTACCCTTTGGCTTGGGCATATAGGAGCACAGGGGGTACTATCAAAGGAATGCAAGATGGTGGAGCAGTGTAGGGTTGCCAAGGATGACTGCATCCCTCAACTAAAGGTCACTGGTCCTCTTCAAGGCAGCCCTCACCCCCAACCCTCCTGTAACTTTCCTTCCCATTTACCCCTCAGGCCTTGGTTGGTATTTAAAACACTATTACTAGTTACAAGTTATTACTTGTAAAGTATACAAGTTACTGTACTGAGACACTGTATTATCTCTTGTACCTCTTCTCCTAGGTCTTAGACACACTTTGCTAAATAGTTTCTTTATTAAACTTTTAAAATTATTTTGAGTGTGTCATTTGCTACATGTTAGAATGTTGACTGATGTTATTCCAAGTTTGTACTGGTTTGAATCAATGGCTTTTCAGATATAAGACATGATTTTATGTTTCAGAAGAATGTGTGGTTTTAATCTGGCACCTGCTAATGTTTAATACCCTAAATTATGATGGCTGTTTGTAAAAAATGCCATTGAACAGTTACTGGATAGTTTTATGAGATACATTTTAGGTGATTAATAAAACATCATCATAATCTGACACAATCATTCAGTTTGTGCTTTTTAAACACTAGATAAACCTTAAGACGTATAATCTTCCATTATAACACAGTTTTCCACCTGCAATGCAGGAGACCCCGGTTCAATTCCTGGGTTGGGAACAGCCCCTGAAGAAGGGATAGGCTACCCATTCCAGTATTCTTGAGCTTCCCTGGTGGCTTAGGTGGTAAAGAATCTGCCTGCAATATGGGAGACCTGGGTTCAATTCCTGAGTTGGGAAAATACCCTGGAGGAGGGCATGGCAACCCATTCTAATATTCTTGCCTGGAGAATCCCCATGGACAGAGGAACCTGGCAGGCTACAGTCCATGGGTTCGCAAAGAGTCAGACATGACTAAGCACATCATCTGATACTAAAAACACATAATTGCTGTTTCACAACACTTTTCTCTTTCCATTCTCATTCCCAGGAAATATTTATTTCATACTGGAAAAAGTCCATTTATTCTTTTACTGATTCATTTATTCTTCAATCAATTTTTTTGAGTCAATGCTGTGCTAAGCACAAGAATGTAGAGCTGCCAACTAAAATCAGCAGGCCTTAATCTCCTAGATCATACAGTACAGTATAAAGGTTATGCAATGTGCTAAAATTTTAAGGGTTATCAGAACAATTTTTGACATACAAATGTCATATATATTTATATGTTATAAATGAGGGCTTATCAAAGCCTATCAAAGATAAGTAACTGAACTAACCAGGTGATTTATTCAATATATAGAGCCTCCTATTATATTTAGACAATTTAAATGTATTTAGAGAATTTAATCAATTCAAGTGTGAAGTGAAACTGACAATCTCTCAGTCGTGTCCGACTCTTTGCGACCCCTTGTATTGTAGCCTACCAGGCTCCTCCGTCCATGGGATTTTCCAGGCAAGAGTATTGGAGTGGGCTGCCATTTCCTTCTCTAATTCAAGCGTAGTCAGAGCCAAATTAACACGACTAAAATGTGTATCTGAGCTGTTAAGAGCACTGGCTTTGGAATCAGAAGCATCTCATCTTGCCTCTAGCTCTGTGACCATAACCAGATAGCCAACGTTTCAAACCTGTTTTCTTCTCTATAAAATAGGGATACTAATATACCTTTCTCAAGGATTTTTGAGGTACTGTAAGAATTACTGCAAATACAATTCTTAGCCTAGAGATTAAGGGCAAAACAAAAATAATAGTCAACTCACCTGATTAACCATTGCTCTCCATTCCTTCTGTGAGCACCAGTGACTTTTGCCCACAACAGCGAATGTCCACTAAGAATGTTATATTTATCTTCAAATCCATTAATTTTCAGTGTATGGTGTTATTGTGCCTGCAAGTGCACTCACTAAGTTGTGTCCAACTCTTTTGCAACCCCATGGACTGTAGCCATGGTTTGCCCTTTCCTCCTCCAGGTGATCTTTCCAACCCAGGGATGGAACTTGGGTCTCCTGCATCTCTGGCATTGGCAGACAGATACTTTATCACCACATCACCTGGGAAACTCAAATAGTGTTATTATAAAGATATAATTTTGTGTGGTAAACTAGTGAAATATGAGCACAGAAAGAGAGCTAATTCTATTAAAACATTCTGCAGATATTGGAAAGAATTATTCAGTTGTTTACAAAAATACTGTGTGAATGTGAATGAAGAAAATAGCTCGAAAAGAATTTTGGATGCAGTCTGGCTTACAAGTCCTCACTTCAGTTAAAAACAAAACGAAAAATAACCCTACAAATTATTTGCCTTATGGGTGTGATTTTTTTAAAGAAGACAATGCAGATCCAATCAAAGATTTACACTAAAAGTCTAAACAGTGCATTGAAGATAGGCAAACAAACTTACATTTACATTTTAAGTTAAAATTAGTATTTAATATTTTTGTGTTTTCTTTTTAAAAATTTTTCTCTTTAACTCATTTTTTTTCAACTAGCCTCTCAGATACCACTCCCAGTTTCACTGGAACAGAAAATGTCCACTGTACTATGTATTTTATCCCTATTGTGTATTAATATCAATACTGGGCTTCCCAGGTGGTTCAGTGGTAAAGAATCCACCCACCAATGCAGGAGACGTGGGTTTGACCCCTGGATCAAGAAGATCCCCCGGAGAAGGAAATGGCAACACACTGTAGTATTCTTGCCTGGAAAATTCCATGGACAGAGGAGTCAGGCAGGCTATAGTACATGGGTTCGCAAGGAGTCAGACATGACAGCATGCACACATGATGATGTATCAATACTACTTTATAGAACCATGCCATTTTCCACCAAATCCAGTCCCTTCTTTTTCTGAGCACACAACTATACCATACACATTTTCCAGGCTCCTTTGCTCTTTGATGTAGTCACAAGACTAGATCCTGCCTCCTTCCTTGCCACCAGCCAGATACAGATGATGAGGCTCCAGGGAATGACGGAGTCACAGGATGGAAAGAGCCTGAATCACGACATGAAGGAAAACCATCTGTTAACCAGAAGTACATGTATTTGTTCTTCTATTCATTTATCAAGCAAATATTTCTTGAGAATCCACCACATGTCAGACACTTTTCAAGATGTTGGGCATATATTAGTAACCAAAATAGATAGTCTTTATACTCATGGAGCATAGGCCTGACAGCCGTAAACTCCATTCCCCTCAAAGTGTCCCTGAGCTATTTTTAAGAGTTCCCAGAATACTGCTTTTCCAACATCTATGGCCGTAATTACCAGTCACAAATAAATTGTTTAGCATGACCCAGTAAACCTATGCGAAAGTTTACAAAAACCATACTTATGTTTAATACATACTGTGTATTCTGATATTTTCTATTCTAATCTAGTCTAGTCCATTTTAACCTAGTCTATTCTATTTCATTTTTTGAATGGTGGTGTCACCTAAAAAACTGATTTCACTCCCCAAGAATACACAGCAGGCTATAGTTTGAAAAGTATTGTCCAAGAAGGCTGTCTCTCATGGGCCCAGGTTCTGGCTTTCCCCTCATGACTTCATACTCCTTACTTTTCTGACATTGCCCTTCCCTACTGAGATTCACTCTATATTATGCACAGATTTCTCTTTCATATAGTTGTATTAAAAATCCCACCTTAAAAAAGGATGCATCATCCCTTAGCTACCTTTCTGAACACAGACAGCTGTTTCATAAGCTTTCCTAACACAATAGCCACAGGAATTACTATTTGACAAGATTTAACTAAAGAATTACTTTTGACAAGATTCTACTAAAGGCTTGAGGAAAAGGAAAGCAAAAATATTAGAAATGGCAATTCTAGTGAACTACTGAGGATGCAATAACATTATGTCTGGGATTTCTCCTGTTTGGGAGTAGAGGGCTTGGCTAGCATAGAGATGAAACAAGAGTGGCTGTGAGGAAAATGGTAAAACTGAGTGACAGGTGCAGTGGGACTACATTGTCTTATGCTTCTGTTTGTGTATATGAAATGGTGCTGATAAGTGGTTTAAAAAAAAGACAGGTAGAAAATGAAAAGAAAAGAGGGATGGAGGGAAAGAGGAAAAGATAAATAGAAAGAATGGTAGAAAGAGAAGGAGGAAAAGAAAGAGGAGTTAGGGAAGGAAGGAAGAAAGGAAGGGAGGGAGAGAGGAAGGGAAATGACTACTCAGAACCTACACCCCAAATTTTATCTCAGAGCACTTAACAGAGTCAGCTCCCTATAGCTTCCGCATGGCAGGATCTAAGATTCTTAGCTCTGAGAATACACACTTGTCCCACATCTGCACATTTAAAGGGATTATCAACTTATATCAACTTTACCAGATAAAGGAAATTGTTGTTCAACGATAGAGACTGCTGATAACTTTCTGGATGGACGATTTTTTTCAGCTTTGAAATCTCCAAGGTCTGTTTTCCATAAACTTACATTCACACAGATATTTGCAACAGCTGTTCCTTATGTACACAAATTCTCTTTAAATCTTCTCTGAAAGAAGCTATTATTTCCTGTTCCCCTAGTTAGGAGATCATAAAGAGGAGCATCATGTGTTTTGCCACCTACCCACTACCATTTTCAGACCATTGTCCAAACAATGATTCCTAAAAACCTTTCCTCTATTTACACACTCTCTATATCCTCAGTACTATCTATTTTGACCTATGGGACATTTCCTCCTTTAGGAAGACTGTAGAATCTGATTACTATGGTGCATGCGTGCTAGCTAAGTTGCTTCCGTTGTGTCCCACTCTTTGAGACCCTATGAACTGTAGCCTACCTAGTTCCTGTATTCGTGGGATTCTTCAGGCATGAATACTGGAGTGGGTTGTCATGCCCTCCTCCAGGGGATCTTCCCGACCCAGGGATCGAACCCAGGTCTTTTATGTCTCCTGCATTAGCTGGTGAGTTCTTTACCACTAGCGCCACCTGCAAAGCCCCTATTACTATGGTAGATTATATTCTATTCAACAAGGTTGGTATCTGGGCTTCAGTTCTGAGGTCTAGGAAATGCTAACTAGGATCTATATATAATTGTTCTCAAATCTGTTCCAATGATCAAAGTACTTTTGTATTTCCAAAGCAAGTAGGAACTATACCACTGGGCTTGTTCAACCTTAGGTGCTATGATATCTTTTTGACAGTCTCCAATTGAGAGCTCAATCGAGCATGACCCCTCAGAACTCTAGTCCTGACAATGACCTGACTGACAGGATCAGTCACAGACCTGGGCAGCTGTGTCACTTATGTCAGTCACCAAGCAGTGATACTTGCTATCATCTCCCGCCTCACATGGGATAATCCCTATTAGTTCACAAGAGCTGAATTTGTAGAGACTCCTTTCTATAAGCCAAGTCCTCACTTACTGATTACATTTCTGTTTCTGATCACAGAGAAGTTCATCTTGTCCATGCATGTGACTATTTCCTTTTTGAAATGTCTTATCTATCATTATTTGATGTTTAGAAGGGTGTGTGTGGTAGAGCATGTTGGTTTACATATTTTTTTGTGTATGAACTCACAAGCCACCTGCATTGAAATCTTATATTCATTTTTATAGTCAAGCCAAACCATGGCCCCTTTATTTCCCATGTGTCCTTCTTAATTTCCTGCCTCACTGTCTTGCTCTTCTCTTTTCCAAATGGTCCTTCCCTGTGTTGTTCTGTTCAAATCCTATTAACTTTTTCCTACTCAACTCTCAAGTCAGTTCTTTCAGAAAGCATTCCTTGTTCTTATCATCCAGAAGTCATGATCCTAGCCCTAACTGCAAATAATACATCATCTCTCTGTCTCTTTGAGAATGTTTTCAATATTCTTTCAATAAATTTTTAGGAGCCCACATTGTGTCGATATCTACACTTGGCTCTGCACTTAGTAGAGGTGTAACTCATCATTTGCTGTCTTGTACCTTGTACCCATTCAGGCACACGACTTATTTCTCCTATTGAAATATAAGCTCCTTGAAGCCAAAAGGTCTATTTCAGTCATCCTTTTCTCTCCAATGGCCTTTTGTGCCAAATTAATGCTCACTGAACTGATATAAATTCAATAAAGGTATAAATTCATGAATGAATCAAATGACATATTCTGGGTCCCAATAGACTGAACTAACTTAGAGTGCCTGACCATACTTTATACATTCTTTTGTTATCAGAATCTAGAAAAAATGGTCTGTTATATAGTTTTATTCAATAAATAATTGTGGAGGATGATAATGGTGATATTTTGAATCTTATTTTAGTCAACCAATCAAGCTGTGCAGATAACATTGCAATGTAAATATACACTTTAAAATCATCTTATTAGAATATTTCATATTCAAAATTATTAAGTAAAAAATACTTTTTTCCATCTGGTTCTCACCTTACTGTACTAGAACAACTTTTCTCCTTTCCTTCTTTTTTGTAATGTAAGTTTTTTTTGTAAGAATCCCTTCAGGATTTTAATCAACCTTTCTTTCCCTCATTGTGCTAAATTATTTCTTATTTCATCTTTGCCTCTATGTAAAGGACTTCAGAAAATTATTTGAAGATTATGCCACTATTTTTCATCTAATCAGATTTCAGCACTTCTGAGGAAGCAAGAGAAAGATATCAAGTATCTTTCTTCTAGAGTCTCATGTTGTTTAATTTAATATTTTCCATGCAGTCCTCCTCTCATTACTCTATCTATGGGATAAATGGAAAGGTGATTGTTGGTTTTAAACAACACCTGTTTAAACCCCATATACAAAGGGTTTTCTTATTCTTTTCAAGATACCTAAGGATACTTTATTTCTGTTGCTAGTAATACTTAGAAAAACTTGTTTATATTTTGGTGTTCTTGATTTCTTCACACTATATGCAGATCTCAAAAACTGCACACAACATGAAGAATTCCTAGAAATTCTCAGGTTCAAGGCTACTGATTAAATACTTTTCAGAGAATGGGGATTTTTCAGTGTGAGAGGGCTATGTGGGTGAGATAATTGATATAGTTATCTTAATCTTTACAACACACTGCTTCCAACCTCATTGCCTTTCATTCTTGCAGCTTCCCTGACACCAAATCACTTACCATTTGTTCAGTCAAAATTTAATAAAGGGAGAAAACTGCTATGTTATTTTCCCAAATGTTTACTGTGTGCATTTCTCATTTGCCAATGTTTTGATTGGCAGTTTTATATAACCCTGGATTTTAATTTTATATGAAATTTTATGGGAAGTATATTTTCGAAGTCATAATCAAAAATGACTACAGCTCCCCTCTCTGTATTTTTCCAAGGAAGCTTTGTTTCCCCAAGTTGAATTTCATAGTCCGGAGACCCAGTGAGAAGATATGCATTTACAGGTGAGGTGCAGTCTCTTTTGCTACTTGTGGAAATAAATAAATAACTGCAAACCCTTTTAAACTTTACTTTGGTGGAAATAATTAGGTACTATCTGTTACATTTTTATAAGTTGCCTAAAATCTCCTGAGTGACTTTCTCTTTTGGTGTTTTTTTTTCTTTTCTTTTAGGATCTATTGAACAACTTGTGACTAAAGAATTCTGAGCCATGGAGGCAATGGTCATAAAATAAATGAACTATTTTTATTATTGACCTTTAATTATCATCCTCAAGACTTTTTGTCTCATGTTCTTCAGGCCCTAGCTGCTTCAAGTATGGTCCACGGACCTGAGCATCCCCATCACTTGGCAACTTGTAACAAAAGCAGAATCTCAGGCTCTACAACAGATCTCCTGAATGAGAATCTGCATTTTCAATCAAAACTACAGTGAAGCACTACCTCACTGATCAAATGGCCATCATTATAAAGTTTACAAATAGCGTATGCTGAAGAGAGTGTGAAGAACAAGAAATCCTCCTACACTGTTGGCAGAAATGTAAATGCGTACAGCTACTATGGAAACAGTATAGAGGTTCCTTAAAAAGCTAAAAATAGAGTTATCATATGATCCAGCAATCTCACTCCTGGGCATATATATGGAGAAAGCTATAATTTGAAAATACATATGTACCTTAATGTTCACTATAGCACTATTTACAATAGCCAGGGTATGTAAGCAACATAAATGTCCATTGACAGAGGAATAGATAAAGAAGATTTGGTACATGTGGAATATTACTCAGCCATGAAAAAGGAACGAAGTATTGCCATCTGCAGCAACAGGGATGGACCTAGATATTAGCACACTAAGTGAAGTAAGTCAGAAAGGCAAAAACATATACCATATGATATAACTTATATGTGGTCTTTGCAGTGGCTCAGTGGTAAAAATAAAACCCACCTATCAAAGCAGGAGATGCAGGTTTGATCCTTGAGCTGGGAAGATCCCCTGGAGAAGGAAATGACATCCCACTCCAGTATTCTTACAGTCCATGGGGTCACAAAGAGTCTGACACAACTTAGTGACTAAATAGCAACGACAACACTTACATGTGGAATCTAAAATATGACACACATAAACTATCTACAAAACAGAAGAGGCTCACAGACATACAGGACTGACTTGAGATTGCCAAGGGGTAAGGGAGATAGGGATGAATTGGGAGTTTGGGATTAACAATACAAATTATTATCTATGTATATAACTGAATCACTTTTCTGTACACCAAAAACTAACACAATATTGTAAAGCAACTATACATTTCAAAAAATACATTTTTTAAAAAAAGAATCAGCATTTCAACAAAAAGTTCAAGTAATTAATACATCTTTCAAATTTTGAGAAGCACTAATCTAGATAAATTTGTTATATCCATTAAGATTTTTCCTACATTCTTTTATCAACTGATTTTTAAATGCTTTTTATGCTCCCAGCTTAGTTTCCCATGTCATCAAATTCACGCTTTATTCTCCAAAGTCAGAGAAAGGAGTTAGTATTAGAGTAGTGAGGAAGAGTGTCCTGAATTTCCAGCTAATGTAAAGGTATCACTTTTTGCAACATGCTTCTTTAATTATTTGGATAGGAAAATTTCCAAAATGCATCACCCATTTCTTAATCTCTGAAAATAGGGTACACTAAACATAATTCAGTTCAGTTCAGTTCAGTCGCTCAGTCGTGACTGACTCTTTGTGACCCCATGAACCACAGCATGCCAGGCCTCCCTGTCCATCACCAACACCAGGAGTTCACCCAAACCCATGTCCATCGAGTCGGTGATGCCATCCAACCATCTCATCCTTTGTTATCCCCTTCTCCTCGTGCCCTCAATCTTTCCCAGCATCAGGGTCTTTTCAAATGAGTCAGCTCTTTGCATCAAGTGGCCAAAGTATTGGAGTTTCAGCTTCAACATCAGTCCTTCCAATGAACACCCAGGACTGATCTCCTTTAGGATGGACTGGTTGGATCTCCTTGCAGTCCAAGGGACTCTCAAGAGTCTTCTTCAACATCACAGTTCGAAACCATCAATTCTTCGGCGCTCAGCTTTCTTTATAGTCCACCTCTCACATCCATACATGACCACTGGAAAAACCATAGCCTTGACTAGATGGATCTTTGTTGACAAAGTAATGTCTCTGGTTTTTAATATGCCGTCTAGGTTGTTCATAACTTTCCTTCCAAGGAGCAAGTGTCTTTTAATTTCATGGCTGCAGTCACCATCTGCAGTGATTTTGGAACCCCCAAAAATAAAGTCAGCCACTATTTCCACTGTTTGCCCATCTATTTGTCATGAAGTGATGGGACCAGATGCCATGATCTTAGTTTTCTGAATGTTGAGCTTTAAGTCAACTTTCTCACTCTCCTCTTTCACTTTCATCAAGAGGCTCTTTAGTTCTTTTTCACTTTCTGCCATAAGGGTGGTGTCATCTGCATATCTGAAGTTATGCTGGTTATTATCATAACCTCAATAATAACACTGATGGAAACAAAAATGAGCTTAAAAGCTAGTCAGTTATTCAGGCATTAATAAATCTTACTGGGCTTTCCATAGACTATGATGTTGCTTTAATTCATTTCTTTCCTCATGTAATTAATTTTTTCTCCTTTTCTCATTGCACTGTCGCTTTCTCCTTAAGTTTCACCACTCCGAGTGAGAGTCTTTCTTCTCATCCCTTTCACTACTTATGCAATTATATAATTCTGCTACTCATAGCTCTCTGCCTTGTTGAGGCACATTTCTCTCTTGTTTTTCTATTTTTGCTTTTTTTTAGTATTTTCCCAACCTTGTTTCTGCTTTTTTTTTCTCCTGCTGCATATTATCCCCTCTCACAATTGCAGCCTTTTATACTGTTTTATTTAGTCCATTTATATTTACAGTACATAATGATACATCTAGTTTTATATTTACTATCTCTCTATTTGCTTTCTAATGAACTTGTTTTATCCTGCTATTTGTTACTCTTTTGCTAGTAATAAAATTGCTTATTATTGTATTTCCACTCTGCAAGTTCAGTTTTTTAATAATGTTTTAGTGTTTAGCTGAGATCGTAACATGTATTTTAGATTTATTGAAGTCTTATACAAATTAATAATAATAAATTTTTAGTTTGAATCTTATAAAATGATTTCATCACTTTCATGATAATGCCAAAATTTTAGAACACTTTAACTCCATTTAATTTTCTCAATTTTATGTTGTTATTGCCTTGTATTTAACTCTACATATATTTAAAATTCTCAGACATACTATTATTTTTTTTCACAGATCGTTATGTCCATACATTGTTTTTTAAATTATTATTTTCAGTCAATATCCATTTATATTTACTCACATATTTACCTTTATGGTTGGTCTCCATTGCTTGGTGCAATTTTAATATTTTTGCTAGATATACACTTCTAGGTTGACAGTTATTTTTGCTCAGCGTTTTGTGATGTCATTCCATTGCCTTTTGTTTTCATCATTTCTGTTGATAAGTCAGCTGTCCATTTTATTTCCACTCTGTTGCAGGTAATATACGTTATTTATTCTTTGGCTGTTCTTAATATTTTCTTTTTCTATTTCATTTTAAGTTGTCTAACTCTATGTTTCTAGGTGAGTTTTTGCTTGTATTTTTCAGGATTTAGGCTTATGGAATTTTTTGAATCTGTAGATGGATGTATTTTGTCAGTTTGGGAAAATTCTTAGCATTATTTCTCCAAATATTGCCTCTGCCTCTCCTTTCTTTCCATTATTTCTGGGACTCCAATAATGCACATGGGAAATATTTTAATTTTTTCACATAAGTCAAAAAATTGCAGAGGGAACATTTACTCCTGGATAGGTTTAAATCTGGAACAGAAACGTGCAGCTACAAAGGATGATTAGGAAAACTAGATACAATTCAGAAATCATTGGTTTAAGAGTACTGATGAACTGCTGAGGTAATGAAAATGAGAAACAAATACGAAAAACTAGAGCCTTAGAAAAATGAGACGACATCTGCTGCTATCTTTACTCAGTATTTTCAGATTCTTGATGTGGGCAAATGGCTGAGAATCCAGTTAAAAAGTTCCACTTTTCACACATCTTACAGGTTGCTAAAGAAAAAGTTAATTTTTTTAAGAGCATGGTCAGATTTAAAGTCTTTATTTCTTATCTCTTTCTGTACATGCATGCATGGCAAGTCACTTCAGTCATGTCCAACTCTTTTCAACACTATGAACTGTAGCTTGCCAGACTCCTCTGTCCATGGGTATTCTCCAGGCAAGAATACTGGAGGGGGTTGCCATGCCCTCCTCCAGGGGATCTTTCTGACCTAGAAACTGAACCCATGTTTCTGATATTTCCTGCATTGGCAGGCAGATTCTTTACTACAAATGCCACATTTTTGTACATAATGTAGTACAAATAAATTTGACTTTAAATTTAAATAAATCTGCTTTTGAATCCTAGGCTCACTATTAAATGTTTGACCTAGAGCACATTAAATATTTTCTCTGAAAATGTTTCTACATATTTAAATAAGAATAATAACAGTATTAAACATTTTGGATTGTGATGAATAGCAATAATTGAAATAAAGGTGTTTAGTATAAAATAGACATTTGAAATGGCAAGCATTCTTAGAAATGACTAAATTACCCTTTACATAATTGATGAAAAGGTGCTAGGTGCTTTAAAAATAATACAGTTCATTGTGCTGAATCATAAACCTCTGACTGAAATACTGTAGTAATGATTTAAATGTGAACTGAATGGTGGGAATATTGTAATCTGTTTTCTTCATGATCAAACTTGCCATCTCTCTGAGCTCTTATCCTAAGAAGCGAGTGTGATTCTACAAGAAGGCAAGTGCTCAGATGCATCTTTGTTCTTATCTCACCTTTCCAGTTCTTTTTGGTCTCTTATAAACTCATGGTGACTCTAAGACAAATGACTTTATTGGAAAGATGGATCAGTTGTTTCTGTAGGCCTGTGTACTACACATTAGGTGTAACATGTAATGTTTGGGATGTGTATGTGCATTCCTATTTATTAAACGTTTACTATGTGCCGTACACAGTGCAATTATTTCACATGTATTAGTACCTTTAATCCTCATAATAGTGCTCTGGGATGGGTACTATTGTTATCCTTATTGGGTAAATGAGAAAACTAAGGTAGATATTTTAAATAATTTTTGCAACATTTCACAGCTGTGAAGTGGTAAAACCAGCATAACAACACTGATTTTCTGGTTCTTAATTATGATATAATAATGCCTCTCACAATTATTACTATATTCACTATAAACATTGCCTTAGAGTTTGGAATCCTGGTTAAAATCAGTAGTCAATATGGGCAGAAAAAGGAATGTGTGTAGTTTTTGTTATAACTAAACTTTGGAAATTGTCTTATAAATTATACTGAATTTAAACAAAATTCATTGGGGAAACCAATGCTATTCTTTAAAAACTATATTGCAACTAATTTCAATGTCAGTTAGGTACATCTATCCCCCAAATGTACATAAAAGTATCCACTGGAGAATTCTCATCATAATTTGATATTTTCAAATGCTTATAGTCAGCTCCACATTTACTGGTCTTCTAGTTCTATTGTGAAATGTTTGCCTGGATCTATTCCTTCAATAGTAAATACAGAAAATGGGTTATTATTATAAGAGAACAGCTCCTTGAAATTATGCAATTCTAATTCACTCTCTTATTCATACTAAATCATAATATTGGTAGGGAATGCTCTTGTATATCTGCTACATTCATCATTTACTTAATCAAAAAATGTCACAGATACACTACAGAAAGTTATAACAGGGTATGTATACTTTTTAAAAATACGTCATGATAAAAATTTTTTTGAAATAAGACATCAGCAATATAAAATAGCAAATCTAAAATTGTCAGCAAGTATTCTAAATTCGTGAGTAAGGCAGTCTATTTATTCATTATGCATTTCCAACCCCATTATTTTCACCTTAATTTCTAACGAGAGAGCCATCAGAGCGCAGGCAAAACTAACTTGAAATCAAGACTAACTCATACTTTGGAAGGTTTCTTGGAACATAAAGATTCAGAATACAGATGTCACTTACCTGATGGCCTTTCCAAAACCTAGCTATTCAATGTATTATACACGAACAAACAGGTCTTTTGAGAAGAAGTGTACAGATGGATCCATGGACCATATTTCTGCATTTCTGCACTATATTTGTAGCATTCTAAGACCACCTTACGTGCTTCCTAAGAAATCTGCATGCAGGTCAAGAAGCAACAGTTAGAACCAGACATGGGACAACAGACTGGTTTCAAATTGGGAAAGGAGTATGTCAAGGCTATATACTGTCACCCTGCTTATTTAACTTATATGCAGAGTACATTACGTGAAATGCCAGACTGGATGAAGCACAAGCTGAAACCAAGATTGCCAGGAGAAATATCAATAACTTCAGATATGCAAATAACACTACCCTTATGGCAGAAAGTGAAGAAGAACTAAAGAGACTCTTGATGAAAGTGAAAGAGGAGAGTGCAAGAATTGGCTTAAAACTCAACATTCAAAAAACAAGGATCATGGCATCTGGTCCCATCACTGCATGGCAAATAGATGGGGAAACAATGGAAACAGTGACTGCCTTTATTTTCTTTGGCTCCAAAATCACTGCAGATGGTGACTGAAGCCATGAAAATAAAAGATGCTTGCTCCTTGGAAGAAAAGCTATGACCAAACTTGACAGCATATTAAAAAGCAGAGCATTACTTTGCTGAGAAAGATCCATTTAATCAAAGCTATGGTTTTTCCAGCAGTCATGTATGGATGTGAGAGTTGGACCATAATGAAAGCTGAGTGCCAAAGAACTGATGCTTTTGAACCGTGGGATTGGAGAAGACTCTTGAGAGTCCCTTGGACAGCAAGGAGATCAAACCCAGTCAATCCTCCAGGAAATCAGACCTGAATAATCATTGGAAGGACTGATGGTGAAGCTGAAGCTCCAATACTTTGGCCACCTGATGTGAAGTGACTCATTGGAAAAGACCCTAATGCAGGGAATTATGGAAGGCAAGAGGAGAAGGGAGATGACAGAGGATGAGGCAGTTGAATGGCATCACCGACTCGATGGATATGTTTGAGTAAGCTCCAGGAGTTGGTGACGGACAGGGAATCCTGGCATGCTGCTGTCCATGGGGTCCCAAAGAATCAGACATGACTAAGTGACTGAACTGAACTGAACTGAAATTAACCAAATGTGTTCATTTCACAAGCTCTCTCTTTTGTCACCTGCACATTTGGCCAATAGCCATTACCATAAGCTGGCTTCAGGAAACTCGAATATGTGAAATGTGAAGAATAAGAAATCTGGCCACTTTTTCCAGACTCAGGTTTTAAGTGAGTGAACTTAATCCTGGTCCTCTTTAGGTTCTCCTCCTTCTGCCAGTCACAATTTCTAATTAGCTTTCCCAATGCACGAAGAAGATGGATTATATTTTAATATCTAGAGACTAAAATTAGTTTATATTTTAGCAAGTTAGCACTTCTTAGCAGTTGATTTACTCTTGAAGCTGCAAAATCTGTGAGCTTGCAATTAATCATACGTTGGTCATTTTCTTTCAAAAATGTTCAGTTTGGCTGTCTGTATCATAATAGGGGAAAACATGTAATTTATGCAGTTGAGAAATTATAGCCCTGTGTTTAACTATGTCATAATATATTTTCTCACCCGCTCATTGTTCTTAACACTATAAAAGAATGTCATTTCACTGGGATTTATTTAAGCCAAACCTTTAAAGTGAGATCCATAGCAAAACAATAACCTCTTGGAGTTATGCTTTATTTTTCACTAGATGGGTGCTTTTAAGATTTGTTTTGACCACTCTTGATTTTGAGGCAACTTTTGAAAATAAATTTTTAAACAGAGAGCTCATTCTTGGCTTTCTTCTTGTAATAAGAATGCTTTATCTTCTTAAAATTGTCTTTAATATTCTCATGTGCATAACACATGTAAAAGTATTCTGTTAATATGCACAGAATACACAAAACAACTCCCCAGTGAAAATGTGATAATTTAAAGACACTATAAATTCAAAGCAATAGATATCTTTTAATTCACTGAATTTTTAAAAAAATAGGCACTTATTTGAAAACCAAAAATAGTACATATTTTAAGCAGTTTCCCCAACTAACCTTTGCCAGAAAATTAACCCGAAAACTGTTTGACATCCTTGAATAGTGCATCACAATGCTGCCAGCATACTGATCACTCACTGTGCTCTGAAACAAATCAATTAGCCTGCCAATTGTGTTCATTAGAATTCATTCATATCTCTATAAAAAGTTAATTAAAAATAAGAGTGAGGAGGAAATAATGTCTAACATTCTTATTAAATCCAAATCACCAAAGTAATTTCAAATCTAAATCAACAATCATTACTAAAACCTTCCCTCCAAAAGGTACAGTCAGACTGAAAATCAGATAAAGCAGATGTGAACATATAACTCTTTGATAAAGATTTCCAAGTAAATGTATTTGTTCTATTATTGTCATTATTATTAAATTTTCTTGTTGATATCCCTTGACGCTGATCAATGTGTCTCTTTTTGGCTAAATCTCTGAATTTTATTAGCATTGGTGAATACTGAAACTAGCCCGGTACCTCGTTTTTCAAGAAACTCAGATTAACAGAGCATTTAAAAATGAATGACAGCAGAGAATAACCGCTGGAACATGGGATTCTAAGCCAAATGAATTTATCTTGATATAAGGACCATAGCATGTAGAACTCAGCTGCCAAAACAGAAACAATTCCACAAACAGTAGCTTTCTGGTCCTTAAGAGAGACTCTGCTCCTAACATACTATCCAAATGCCCTTGGTAGAGCTGTTGGAAGTGCAAAGAGTTTGAATGTGGAGTGTTCTGATTATAACAAGCTCTCTCCCAGCCTCTCTATTTCTTCCATATTGGGTGAAGCATCAGTTCCTTTTGTTTCCAGAGGCCCAAAATGAGAGCCTATGTGAGGGAGGAAGAATCTTCCTGACAAGCTACAGAAAGCTTGAGACTAATTTCATATTCAGTTCTTGGCACTGAGGTCTGGGTGGAGGTGGGCAGGTCCACCCTGCCTTTCAGTCTCATTAATCATTTGGCTTTCCCTGGCTGCTCTCAGCATCTTCTGGAGGAACCCTTCTCTTTATTCATTCAGACAACTCTTTGGATTAAACAGAGCCAGCTAAATGTCAAAGCAAATCTGAGTCTTGATGCAGATAATCATTTCAATAATATTTCTCCATTTGTGCCCAAACACCAGGGGAATAAAGCTTTTCTGCTGTCAGGTACTGTAAGACTGCAGTTGGTGTAAATGCTTGACACTGAGCCAGATGGCTTAGCCGTGCCTCAAACATATGTTCAACAAGCAGGCTTGCACACATTGGAATTTTATTATTTTGAACTGGTGAGGCTTGCATATTTATTTACTTGACCCCCTTCGGGGTCACTCTGGTATTAAAACAATCAGTTATAAAGCTTCTCCAAGCAATAGGGTAGGGCTACTTTATAAACTACTTGTCAGTTTCATATCATCACCTGCAGTGAAGTATTCCTCATCTGTGGCCTCCTCTTGATAATTTAAAGAAAAAAGGTGGCAAGGTGCATGTGGGTGAGGGAGGAAGGAAATGGGAATTGAAAGAGAGAATGCTGGCTAACCTCAAAGATAAAGATGAATATGCTCTTTTCTAACCAACTCTTTATATGACCTGGGGACAAGTAATTTTCTCATGTATTACCATGTATATTCCACTCAGAAAATCTTGTCTGGGCTTTAAGAAAATCAACCATTAAAACACACAGCTCCACACACCCTTCAAAATATCAGAGGTAGATCTATATATGTGTATACACATACCTTTGTACCCACCATCATATATATGTGTCATTGTGTGTTTATATGTGTAATAAAAAGGAAAACCCATGCTATTGGTTGTGCCAACAAAGAATTTGCAATGATTATAAATATTTATTATGTTGCTAATATATTTTTTCAAAATAAAATAGAAAATATATTTATAGAAAAGTTAATTTCATGTTACTTAAAAGGTTCAATTTAACTTTAAAAAAGACCAAAGAAGAGGTATAAAATACTAGGAATATTGCAAATGGAGCATTCATGTTTCTGTGTGTAGATTCTACATCATGAAAATATTTTTACCAACAATAACATGATGTCTTAGGCATTTTAGAGTTTATGAATCCCAGCACTTTAATAGAAAAATTCAGGCCCAGAGAAATGTATTGACTCATCCCAAATCACACAGCAAGTAAGGATGCATTAGAACAAAAAGCTCGGGTTTATATTTGTCCTTCTACTAAAGTGAATACTAGTTGTCTCTGGCTGGAATATACTTGCAAATGGAGCATTCATGTTTCGCATGAACTGAACCATCAGGAAAAGAGTAGTCTATTCTGTACTGCTATAGATTATGAAAGGTATCCCACAATCTTGTTCCTAGTCCAGGTCACAATAATTTTTATTGTTGATTTGGTTGGAAAGTGGCTTGCTGAAGCTTTAGTGTAATCTGTACTGAATGCTTGTACGTTTTGCAGTTTTCCATTGTGTTTTGGAGTCCTTGGAATGGCCAAGTGACATGAAGTGATTTTTAAAAAGAGAAAGATAGACTGTACATTTCCGTATACACTCATCGCAGCATGGAAGTGGGCTCCTGTTTTTCAGTTGTTGCTTTCTCTCTTGAACTTGGTGGAGATCTTTCACACACCATAGAAGTACAGCCAAGAATAAAATTAAGAGGCAGATGTTGTCTTTATATTCTTTTGTGGAGGGATGCTGCAAGTGAAAGTTAAAATAGTTCAGAAAAGAAAATAAATAATAATGCTACAGTTCAGGAAGAATTAGAATAACGTATATAATGAGATACTCTCTTAAGAATCATGCAATGTGTTGCTGAAATACAGGTGGGTTGAGAGAGTTAAAAGCCTCTAAGAGAAACTGGTTATATAATAGAGGAATTCTCAACATCCTGGTCAAGTAAGGATTCAGAAAGTACATAATTACTGAGTCTGATTGCAGTGATCATAGGCCAATATAAAGACGTAAATGTGAAGGATAAACAGCACAGGTTGTATTCAATGATGTTTTCGTTTATTTCCAAAGGTAGTTGTACTGTTTCCCTAGACTGACATAAAAATTTCTTGTAAATTCTATATTATGAGTAAATAGCATTTACTCAATACCAAGATCTTTGTAAAAAAGTGTTGCTGTTGCAAAAAAAAAATTGATGTTGTTTTTAAGTATTGGTTTATTATAAAATATAATTAAACCAAGGTTAAATTTAACATGAATTACATTTGAAATTAAACTATACTTTATATTAATGTTAGTTTAGGATATTTGATCTTGAAATTATGTTCTGTTACCTGTTTGCAAAGACGCAGTTTAAAGCTTATCACTTTAAAATGAAATTCCTTTCTGCAGATGTATAAAGAATGTAGATTCAGGCAGGTATAATGTTTAAAATTAAGAATTTATTTAAAATGATGTATTGTTCATACGTGACTAACTTTTTCAAGGTTTTGATATCAGTTACCTTGATTCCTGGGCTGAAAATATCTCACCTACAATATTCTATGATGACAGTTCTACTCTGAGACCTGCTGAGAGCTGAGGGGACATTGTTGTTGCAGTTGTTGAGGAGAACTAATGTCATTTACTGGACAAGAGATGGAACATTAGACACTTTGTACTTCACAGGACAGTCCCTACAATGAAGAAATGTCCCGAATACTTCGTGATCTTTAAATGCCCACCCTGATATCCATTCAGGAAGCTGAAAATCCTGCTGATTTGAGTCTCATTTTATATATGATGATGATCTGAGTCACAATTTATATATTAAAACAAAGTCCATCTGCATAGTTTAATTTGTGTAACCTTTCTTAAGCATTCAAAAACACATAGATAAGAGTAATCAAAATAATAAAGTTTCAGTGGTTGTAATTTGGTTTGGAATTTTTACCAAGATTATCTCACCATCTTGGAAAATCTGATCAATCTTCAACAATGATCTTTGTTAAATCACTGATGAAATAATCTATATTTTGTAGCTATGTGTTTCTAATAGTTCTTAAAAGAGAAAACATCTAATTACTTCGCTATATTATCTAGTACTGTTGTTTCCAAGTGTTTAACGTAATGAAACAGACATATACAGGCATACACACATACATACTTATTCCATCAATTTCTACTGTCTATTCACTTATTCTTTACATTATAATTAAGGCATCAAGCTTATAAGTTATTTATAGGTAAGTTTATCTATGAATTTTCATTCAGAATAATAATGGGAGCATTACAATGTATTTGTGTTATTTAAAAAAAGGATATCCTTTAAGGCAGTGATTTATTATTTATGTATGTGCTATTGTTTTAGAGACCTGATTGAAATACAGATTCTAGTTCAGCAAGTCTGGGGCACAGCTTAAATTTTGCTGTTCTCAAAAGCTCCCAGGTGATGCCCATGCTGTTGATCTGTAGCTACACTATGTGTAATGATGCTTCAGAGAGCCTTGGAAACAAGATTTTTATATAGAATTTGGAGGCCGATGGGGAAATGTAACATGGCAAGGTGCATGCAAAGACAAACTCTAGAAGGGAATGCTGATAAAGACAAAGAAAAAGAAACCTACTAAGGTTAACATCACACATCAGGAACAAACTGCAACAGGTAAGAGAAAAGACATCCTCCTCCTACTGAGAAAAATAAAATCCACCCAGCAGATTGATGCAGTGCATAAATGTGCAAATGCAGCAACACAGAGCAAGATGGACGATGGAACCTCTGTCTTGTGCCTTATAAGCCTGACCTACAAATATTCAGAGGACTATAGATGATACTACGAAAAAGTACCATGTGGGTAAACTGTAGTAAATGCGTCCCCCAATATTTTACTGCAACTGTTTCTGATATTATCAAAGATTTAGGCTCTAAGATGTTGGCTCAAAACACATTTTAATTGCCACCAGGGGTTAACAGTGCAGGAGAATGGGAGCAATGAATGTGGAGTTCAGGGAAGAAACCTAAGGAAAGAGATGATGCTATCCATCAGAGATGCTGTCATTTGATTCTGATACTCCTTTGGAGGTATTTGTATTTTTCAGTAAATGCAGTTTTCTCACTGTTTCAGAAAGCAAACATGATTTGCAGTTAAAATAAGAAGTAATGTTATAAGGTAATTCATTGTTCTCATAAGCTTGATAAGTAGAAGTGTTAGTTGCTCAGTAGTGTCAGACTCTTTGCTACCCATGGACTGTAGCCCGCCAGGCTCCTCTGTCCGTGGGATTCTCCAGGGAAGAAACTTGATAAAACTAAGCTATTATTTTATTATCTAACTTTTGCAATGGTACATAATACATAATTTTCAAAAATAATTAGGTTTCAGTTTACCTAAAATGATAATAGTAATAAGGAATCTTTCCTCAAGATAATTTTAAAACTTTGATTCTATCAACAAATAACTGGCATGTAAAATTCCACATTAATGGTAAACCTCATAATTGAAATATAAACTTTAATATGTTTGTGCATTTTTAAATCCATGAAAATGAAAGTAATAATTTAGAGTATTTCTCTCAAGAAAAAGCCAGCTGCTAAATAGGATTAGAAATCAATATGTTCTGCTATCACAACATCTCCCAGACTATCTTTGCATATTCTTTGATTTTTCCTCCTCCCTGTTCCCTTAATGAACCTGTTCTCTTTATTGTATCGGTGCTTCTATCTCAGTGTATCTGGAATCCACCCACTTTCCTTCACAGTCACTCCACATCCTGTTTGGGGTTCTTTTGACCTCCTCAATCTACACCACTGCAATAATCTCCTAACAAATTTCCAATGGTTCACCCCCTTCTAAAGTTCTATCGAGTTAACTTCATCTTACCATTTCCATTCAACAATCCTATCCTTAGGATAAAGTTGATATCTCTTATCCTGACATTGAAGATCTGGCAGAGTCCAAATCCAAAACATCCTTCCAATTTTTGTTGTTTGTTATTTAGTCGCTATGTCATGTTCGACTCTTTTGTGACTCCACAGACTGTAGCCCATCAGGCTTTTCTGTCCATGGGATTTCCCAGGCCAGAATCCTGGAGTGGTGGCCATTTTCTTCTCCAGGGGATCTTCCCGACCCAGAGATCAAACCCACATCTCCTGCGTTGGCAGGTGGATTCTTCACTGAGCCATGTGGGAAGTCCCCTCCTTCCAATTTAATGCTGGTATTTTTTCCTTTTGTTTATGCCATATTCTCTATCCCCACAATATAATATGGGCGTTCAAACCTTTGTAATTTTGTTCATGATATGTGCATGCTTGTGTGTGTTCAGAAATATGTTCTCCATCTCTAATCCTTTGAAATCATGAAAGATGAACTTATTCTCCAGTTATTCCACAGAATCTTACTTCTCTCTATCTACTAAGCTCTCTGAATTCTAAAGTCCTACTGAATTTACTTTGGAAAGGATATTTGTTAATTATTTATTGTCTGGAATCGTAATTCACTGTTTTCCATTAAAAGTTTTTCTCTAGCTAACAGAAGTAAAAGCTTAAAGACAAGTGTAATGTATCTTATTTACCTGCATAGTACCTGGCCATATAATGCATATAATGTTACTCAAGAACTATATATTTGAATATATTGTTGCTTGCAACAACAACAAAGCAAAAGATTTGATACAACTATATGAAGTTATCAAAAGACATTTCCCTTAAAACTGACTATACTGAGCATATATTTTCATATCAAATTATATTTTTAAATGTGCTATGAAACATGTGCTAAAGTGAATGTCACTTTGGTAATATGCATAAGTGTCTACTAAATTTTATGTTCTTAAAATTCAGATACTCATATATTATAATTTTTAATATGTCTATAATTTAATTGTAGATAAAATAGTTAGGAGAAGTTTTCTATAAGTAAAATTAAATTATATATCAAATTTACAGCATAAATATTCCAAATATCAAACTGAAACAGAAGTCAAAGAGGATATTTAAACTAGAATGTATGGTAGAAACTAATTAATATTGATAATAGTGTTTGTGAATTTAGCATACTGTTTCATTTCCAGTATTTTTCACAAATATTTCAAGATAATAGTTCTATATTTCAAGAGGGATTTTTACATTCTTTTGTTGGAAGAGACTTTCACAGTCTTCATAGAAAATAACTATTAACAAATATATCATGGCTCATGAAAATATTACATCATTCAGTATGATTTACCTTATCTTTATTATTTTATGTAGGGGTTTTCATAGCTCATTTAAAAGAGTTCATTATCCACTCATCTGCTGATGAACATCTAGGCTGCTTCCATGTCCTGGCTATTATAAACAGTGCTGCGATGAACATTGGGGTACACGTGTCTCTTTCAAGTCTGGTTTCCTCGGTGTGTATGCCCAGCAGTGGGATTGCTGGGTCATATGGCAGTTCTAGTTCCAATTTTTTAAGAAATCTCCACACTGTTCTCCATAGTGGCTGTACTAGTTTGCATTCCCACCAACAGTGTAAGAGGGTTCCCTTTTCTCCACATTCTCTCCAGCATTTATTTCTTGTAGACTTTTGGATAGCAGCCATTCTGACGGGCGTGAAATGGTACCTCATGGTGGTTTTGATTTGCATTTCTCTGATAATGAGTGATGTTGAGCATCTTTTCATGTGTTTGTTAGCCATCTGTACGTCTTCTTTGGAGAAATGTCTGTTTAGTTCTTTGGCCCACTCTTTGATTGGGTCGTTTATTTTTCTGGAATTGAGCTGCAGGAGTTGCTTGTATATTTTTGAGATTAATTCTTTGTCCGTTGCTTCGTTTGCTATTATTTTCTCCCATTCTGAAGCCTGTCTTTTCACCTTGCTTATAGTTTCCTTTGTTGTGCAGAAGCTTTTAATTTTAATTAGGCCCCATTTGTTTATGGATAAGAAAGCTGTGGTACATATACACAATGGAATATTACTCAGCCATTAAAAAGAATACATTCGAATCAGTTCTGATGAGGTGGATGAAACTGGAGCCTATTATACAGAGTGAAGTAAGCCAGAAAGAAAAACACCAATATAGCATACTAACGCATATATAAGGAATTTAGAAAGATGGTGACAATAACCCTATATGTGAGACAGCAAAAGAGACACAGATGTATAGAACAGTCTTTTGGACTCTATGGGAGAGGGCGAGGGTGGGATGATATGGGAGAATGGCATTGAAACATGTAAATTATCATATGTGAAATGAATTGCTAGTCCAGATTTGATGCATGATACAGGGTGCTCGGGGCTGGTACACTGGGATGACCCTGAGGGATGGGATGGGGAGGGAGGTGGGAGGGGGGTTCTGGATGGGAAACACATGTACACCCATGGCGGATTCATGTCAATGTACGGCAAAACTAATACAATATTGTAAAGTAAAAAAATAAATAAATAAATACATTTTTTTAAGAAAAAAATGAAAATGCATAAATTAAAAAAAAAGAGTTCATTATATTAACTTGCTACTGCTGCTGCTAAGTCGCTTCAGTCGTGTCCGACTCTGTGCGACCCCATAGACGGCAGCACACCAGGCTCCCCTGTCCCTGGGATTCTCCAGGCAAGAATACTGAAGTGGGTTGCCATTTCCTTCTCCAGTGCATGAAGGGGAAAAGGGAAGGTGAAGTTGCTCAGTCGTGTCTGATTCTTAGCGACCCCATGGACTGTAGCCTACCAGGCTCCGTCCATGGGATTTTCCAGGCAAGAGTACTGGAGTCGGGTGCCATTGCCTTCTCTATATTAACTTAGTTATTGCTTAACTCCATTAACTAATTAGTGTATAAGTATTGTCAATTCAAGTGGTAAAGAATTTTATCTGTGTTCTTTTATCCCTGGCCTCTTATTTCTAAAAGGCATGTATGTCACATCTAAAGATCAAGTCATAGTTTATGTCTGGAGGGAAGTTACTCAAACAGTAACAACAGGAGTTCAGGATGATTTTACAAAAGTTTACCATTTTAGCTTAACTTTAACCTTAATACAAGTGTAAATATGGAAATGCCAACTGTTTCTGATCCTTGCTCTGTAGTGCAAGATATAAGAAATTAAATTCATCTAACAATAGCCAATGATGATTTAAAGAAAGAAGTGGCAGCATGAAGCAGTGCAGACTCCTGACTGGGCATCAAAGGACCCATGTGAGGTCTTTCCTAACATTCTAGATGAACTTGGGCTACTTCTGAGACAGGACTTTATGTCTGAAATTGCATCTGAGGTGCCAGGATATGGTAAGTATGAAATTTCAGAGGAACATCCTGACCATATGAAAAATCACCAAAACTATTTCGGGTCTCTTAAAATTATTCACTCATTTTGAAAAGATGAAAGTGCTGACAGTGAATTTCCAGATGGTATTTCTTGGTGAGAGCTGCTGCCAATCTATCAATTCCATTCCAAATGGACTGGAATTTTTGCTTCTCACTTTTTAATCTACAAAAAAGGTTTTCAACAGGACCGTTCATAGACCTTAATGGAAACTTTTACAGTCTGACCATTCAGTAGACTTGTGTCTGACACATCTTGAGGAACCTCAAGGCAAGCAGCTGTGCTAAGGATCTGAGGTGGCAGGTGAGAGAGCAAATAGAGGCTGTTGGGGGTATAAATGCTTCCCTACTCATAACAAGCACAAAATGTGTGAGAGTTTCTCATTCCTTGGGGTTTCTCATTCCTTGGGCCAAAACAGACTAAGAACTGATAAGGAGCACTTCAGCTTCTGCCCAGGAGTGCTATTTGAAACTCAGTATGGATAGGCTCATGGGAAGATTAGGTACTAGAGAAAAGGCTGTTGTTTGGAAGGCCTAGCAAAGGCAGCCTCTGAGGAATCAACAGGAATTCCCAGACAAGAAAGCCATCTTTATAGAGTACCAAGAATCAGAGAATGTGCAGCAATCTTACATAATACTAGTGTACTTTGTGTGCCTTCTTTCATTGTCTTCCTCTCTACATACCATCTTTGGAAGACCCAGAACCACTTTGCAAGCTGAAGCAGAAGCAGAAACGAGAGAAAATACTGGCTGTACCCACTTACCAGGTGCTATTGCCCACTTGAAATCCTTCCCAACTGAGAGAATGGGAAAGATTTAATTCTCAATCAAGTTTGGAACTGGGTGTTCTTACATCAAACTGAGATTGTTTTGTGAATTAGAGGAAGTATAGATCTTATTATTATCTAAAAATGACTACAAAGTCATGGCATCCCCAGAATTTTCATGCAGCCGCAGGAGAAAATTTGCCCTATAGTTCATATTTAGAGGGGATACTGGGAAAGGAAAATAAAGAGAATTTGATTATATTCACCCAGTTGTGCCAGTTCAACATACAAATCATGCTTTTTGATTTGTCTATCTCTCGGTTTTCTCAAGTGTAAGACTAGTGTGGAGAAGGTGTTTTTAGAATTAAATATTTTATATCACTGAAATCTGTCTTTTCTGAGAGATAGGAAGGGAAGAAGAGAAGCAAAATCATATTTTATGAAACTAGCTCAATCCTAAGAGCAAAGCCTGATCAAGATAGCCTGTACCCACCCACAAACACAACTAAACACTACAAATCAAAGTCTTATAATGATATAGAAGTAAACATCCCAGGCAAAATAATAGTAAATTGAATCCAAATTGAATCCACAAAGTAAATTTTTATTGTATAAATGCAAAGATAAATAATAAAAATAGATCCATGACAAAGTAAATTTTTTCAACAAAGATTCTATAAATGCAAGTAAAAAGATGAAAGATCAATAAAAAATACTAGATCTGCTCAAGAATACTATGTTTCAGAAGAGATGAGATTTTGTTATATTTATCATCTGGGAGTTTTAGATGCTACGAAAAAGCATTTTATAAAAGTCAACAAAGATATCTGAAATTTTTGTCATCCAAATTTTCTCCAAATTTTAAAGCAAGTAAATAATCAGTTTTGGGTCCTCTCTAGACAATCAATCCTGTTTAAGTTACTGCAGCAGTTTCAGGGCCAGGGCAACTGGGTTTTCCCATGCTCTCTTTGCAACCTCCCCCTCTGTCTGGCTTGTTCCTCCTGCCAACATAGGCTCTTCTGTTAATTACCATTTCTGGCTCAATAGATACGTGTCTCTTGATATGTAACTTGCAAAGCCTTTTCAAGCCTATCGATGCAAACAATTTCTCTCAAACTTTGAGGGAAAAAAGAAAATTTCAAAGATTCTGTGAATTGACATGACCTAACATTTTACATGATCAAATGTCAAATGTGATTTAAACTTCTGTGATTAAAAGCAAAACAAAATCTACCGTTCTACTTACTTACTCTCCATGTTTTAATTGTCTCTTGAGAAGCTTCCTCCAATGCATAACTCTTCTCTAAATTTACTAACTTAGACCTTTTGTTTCTTCTATCTTGATATCTTTTTCTAATACAATTTGCTCTACATGATACCTTCACTTCTAATACAACTTTCTCTTAGAAATACTACCCAATCAACAGCCAAGGAAAGGTAATACATTTTACAAAGCACATAAAGAAAAAATCACAGGTTTACTAATCTCAATTTAATAAATAAATATGAAGTTCTTGAATTAGAGTTTTAATTAAAAAATAAATATGTGGTCATTATAAACCTATTACTATGGCTATTTATCAAAATATATCATGTTCTTTGTCCATTTCCCGCAAATTTCTTTCCATCTACCTATGTTACTGGAACTGAAGCGCTGCTTTGAGGACGATAACCCAATCCAATGTCAGGAGAGTTTTCCTTCGAAAAGACCTGTCACTTTGTGTCAATTGTAGGAATTTGTGTCAATTTCCAAAGTCATTTCATATTTGCTTTGCATTACATCATTTTGCCCATGTCTCAAGTAACTGATGATGTACCTGAAAATTTATTGGACAAGACAGTTGCCTTCCTAAGTGCAGATAAGCCTGAAAGGCAAAGGTGAAAAACAGTCAGTGTTTTAGGAGCAACTAAAATATCTAACCAAAATGGCACAAAAGTTGAATGTTTGCATTCAATCTGGTGTTGTTACCACTAACTTTAAAAATAATAAATCGAGCTTAAATTAACTTACATTTGATTTTCTATCTTCCTATATTTTTGTGAATGTTTGATCTAAACTTGATGTATTTTTTAAATACCTAGCTTTTAAATAGTTGGAATTTTCTATTTAATGATAAAATTGCTGTCTTACACACAATGGAATATGAATTGAGTTACTTTTTCTAACAATAGGGAAATTTGCATCCCATCACCAACACTCATCACATTTTCTCTGAGAAAAATGTGGTTGGGAAGTAGAATTGTTCAATGGAAAATGCAGTCTCATTATCTGAAGAGACATTATACTCAGCATCATAATTTAACCAGCTCGAATGATGTTTGGCTTATTTCCTAAGATTGATTCTTTTTGAAAATAAGTAAGAAATAAAATTGAGGAATGCAAAGGCACCTATCAGTCTTGAGGTTTTTCTGTCCTCAAAATTTAAACATTTTTTGGCATCTATGTTTGTTTAGCTCTAAAGTGGGACCACAGAAAATTTAACATACCATACTGAGCTAGGAATATAAGGATTAATATTCAATATATAGACAATATATGAAAACAATAGGTCTTTTATGACATTTCTTTTCATGAGTGAAAAGGGATATAATAAATTACTTTATTAAATCTCCTCTCAGAAGTGAAGATAAATGTCATCAAGGGCTTAAGCTCTCATGTATTACATACAACGTGAAGTTCTTCTCTCTATCTTCCTATATTTCTATATTTTGTCAAAATCTTCCAATGGGCTTTACTTCATCATCAAATGTTTTTCTCTTTAAGATAAAATTTAAATAATATACTGAGAAGAAAATGTCTGATTTCATTTAGGTTGCTGCTCTACTTGGTGTATACACTGTTAGATTACTCTGCTGTTATACTTTTTTAAATTTTTTGTAATCTCTCATCTTCAAGGGCAGAATAGATGAGAGTAGGTATAGCATTGACTTTTTATGTTGAATAAGATTTAGACAAGTTTTATATTCTTTTCTAAGCATCCTTTGTGTCCCCCTGGTTTTTCTTAGTCTCAGGTGATATTGCTTCTTCCAAAACTTTTACTTCCCCTTGGATAAAATTATCATCAAACAACCAGTTATGTAAGTTAGACATAAAAGATGTCACCTTGTACCCTTTGTTACCTTCAGGCCACATATCTTCCTAAATTCTAAATTCTGTTGGTTCTACATTTTCATTGATATCTGTATCTCTTTACATTTGTTAATGCCTTGGCTAAATGTTCACAGTCTTTTACCTAGGCAAGTTTTAGGGTCTTCTAAAGCACTGGGTTTTAAAACTTTCTTTCTTATCACCATGAAGAAACATATTTACATTTTGACTCATTATATATATACATAATTAAAATTAAATATATTGGTGAAATAAATTTTCTTTATTTCCACCAAATCACTCCTCTTAATATCCAGTGCATATTAATGTTTTCTATTCCATCTATAGAGGCAAAATTGATTTTACAACCTCACTGATGGGTTGCTATCTGCAATTTGAGAAAAATTGCAAAAGAACTGCCCTGACTCCTGCCAATACTCTAATGGCTCTCTGACACTGCCAACAGAAAGTTCTGTATCCTGCCTTTGTAAACACATCATCTCGCCCCTTAAAGCCCTCCTTCCAACTTCTGGATAAAGTCTAAACATATCATTATATCATGAAATTAAGTTTCTCCTTGCTTACACCTACATATTATTACTCTTCATACTCACAGACACAAGCCAGCCCATTTTATATCTGTATGTCTTTCCACACAGTACTTCTGCCCCTACAACAACCTCATTTAACTCTTCATTTTTTATTCTTCAAGACTCTGCTCAAATATCTTTCTCTCCCTCTATAAATCTCTCTCTAATCCCTCCCCAAGTAGAAATAGTTGCTCTTCCTTGGCACCACCATTGTACAGATAAATACTCCTTTAAAAACAATTAATGGGTGCCTTTAAAAATAATTAATGGCAATACTCACAAAACACATTCCCTAGAGTTGCCTTCACTTGACCACATAGTCACTAAACCTGGATTTATCATAATAGAATGATTTCCTGATGACTCTGTTTCTTCAAATTTTTTTTTTATTTCTTACTGAGTTTCCTTTGAATTGTTGCACTTCTGTTCATGAAACAGAAGTTGCTATATAAATAAGATTCTTCAATATTCAAGGAAAACAGTTACACTTCCACCCATCAAAGAATAAGTGGTATGGACTTATTTTCCACCAAAAACAGCTAGATAATTAGAAAATTAGACTCACTATATGAAACTACTGTTTACAACCACTGAATGACAGGGAGGACTGGAATGTGGTCTCTAATAGAGAGGCAAGTGGGATGAAGCCTATGATCAACTTAGCTTTCAGGGTAGAAGAGAACCCAGGCTCACAGAATCAAAGGGTCAAACTATAGAGTCCAAGGAGAATAAGGAAGCTAGAATTTGCAGGACCAGTACTGGAAAAGAGGGACTAAAGACTTCTGGAATCTACCCAAGGACTCCCAAGATTTTTGGGCTGAATCTTAGATTAATACTAACCTGTATATACTCCAGGTAAAATTCTGTGAGGCTTGACAAAGATAAACTATCTGAGAGCTGTAAACTGAACAATTCCCAAAGCGCACAAGGGGCTGGCATACACACAAGTTTTCACTGGATGTGGTAGAGAGATCTTGGTGAATACCTAAGGTATTCAACAGAGATTTCTTGAGGATCAAACATTAGAAGAAAGATTAAACAAACCCTAGTTCAGTTCAGTTCAGTCACTCAGTCATGTCCAACTCTTTGTGACCCCATGGAGTATAGCATTCCAGGCTTCCCTGTCCATCACCAACTCCCGGAGCCTACTCAAACTCATGACAATCAAGTTGGTGATGCCATCCAACCATCTCATCCTCTGTTGTCCCCTTCTCCTCCTGCCCTCAATCTTTCCCAGCATCGGGGTCTTTTCTAATGAGTCAGTTTTTCTCATTAGGTGTCCAAAGTATGGAGCTTCAGCATCAGTCCTTCCAATGAATATTCAGGATTGATTTCTTTTAGGGTTGACTGGTTTGATCCCTTGCTGTCCAAGGGACTCTCAAGAGTCTTCTCCAACACCACAGTTCAAAAGCATCAATTCTTTGGCACTCAGATTTTCACATCTATACAAGACTAGTGGAAAAACCATAGCTTTGAATTAGATGGACTTTTGTCAGAAAGGGCTTACCTTGTGGCTCAGCTGGTAAAGAATCCACCTGCAATGCAGGAGACCTGGGTTCGATCCCCAGGTTGGGAAAATCCCCTGGAGAAGGGAAAGACTACCCACTCCAGTATTCTGGCCTGGAGAATTCCATGGACTGTATTGTCCATAGGGTCACAAAAAGTCAGACACAACAGAGTGACTTTTACTTGAGCAACTTTCACTTTGTTGGCAAAGTAATGGCTCTGATTTTTAATATGCTGTCTAGGTTTCTCATAGTTTTCCTTCCAAGGAGCAAGCATCTTTTTAATTTCATGGCTGTAGTCACCATATGTAGTCTCCATATTTTCTTGGAGCCCAAGAAAATAAAGTCGGTAACTGTTTCCATTGTTTCCCCATCTATTTGCCAAATAGAATAAGGCTATTTTAGATCTGTCCTAATAAAGCTTAAAACAAACAAACAAAAAGGCTTTGAAGGAATCATGATGATTCCTTAGATGCATGATTCCTTGCATGGTGACTACTTGCAAGTAACTTGACTCCATGCCCAAAAACTTTAAAGCACTTTAAATAAAAATAAAATTCAAAATAGTCAGCAATGTATGATTGAAAATATCTAGCATCCAAGGAAATATAACTATGTTGCTATATATAAAACAAATATCACTACATGAAAAGTAACAAAATTTGAAGCAAAACCAAGAGAAAAATCAGTTAATAAGAGAGCCAGAAATAATAGAAAGGCAAAACTTTAAATCAGCTTTCACAAATATGTTCAATGATTTAAAGGAATGCATAAACTTTATGAATAAAGAAATGTAATATATTTTTAAAAACAAATAAAACTTCTAAGGCTTAAAAATACAATATTTGAAATTAAAAAATGAAAAAAAAATCACTCTGTAGGCTTAAAAACATATTAAATCCATCAGAAAAAAAAATCAATGAATTTTACATAACAGTAAATATATTTAAACTGAAGTATACAAATTAAAAAAAAGACTGAAAAAATATTTTGGATCACATGTCACCTGTGAGACAATAAATGATCCAATGTATGTACTACTTGAGGTCAAAGACTGGGAGAAGAATTTTGTAAGGACAGAAAAAAAAAAAAAAAACACAGGAAGAAATAACAACCAAAATGTTTCAGACTTGATAAATTAGTAACACAAAGAAAACAGCACCAGGAACCACTATAATTAAATTGTTTAAAATCAACAATTAAAAAAAATTTAAGGCAAGAGGAGAGAAAAATAACATTTTATATATATTGAAAAATAAACATAAAAATGACTACAGATTTCTCATCATGAAAAAGACAAGACAAAGTCAATAAACTGGCACATTTAAAGCAATAAAAGAAAGAAAAGTCAACAAATAATTCTATATTAAGTGAATATTTGTTTCAAAATTGAAGGTTAAATAAACACTTTTTCAGACAAGCAAAGCCTGGAGAATTCATACCCAGCAGAGTAACACAAGAAGAAATGTTAAAAATATTAAATGTCAAATGTTAAAAAAAATTCTTCAAGCTGAAGGTATACCAGATGTATACTTGCATAAAATACCTGACATAATAGATAAATATAAAAGATCCTCTTTTGCTTTTAAATTTTCTTTCAAAGACAGTTGACTATTTAAATTTATAACAACAAAGAGTAGGGCCTAAATGCAGGAGGATAAATATGACAAAAATAGCACCAAGGATGAAAGGTAAATAGCACTTGACTGCTGTAAGTTCCTTACATTTTGTGTGATGTGGTGTAAAGAGCAAAGCTAAAACAAACTATGATCCATAGGCCAAATCTGGTCTGTGTCCTGCTTTTGTGAGGCCCACAAGCTAAACATTTCTTTTTCGCATTTTGAAAGGGTAACAAAAAGAATATACAACAGAGATCTTATGTGGCCCATGAAGCCAAAATATTGCTATTTGGCCTGTTATTGAAAAACATCTGTCAACTCCTGAGCTAGAGTGTGACAGGTTAAAAATATATACTGAAAACTCTAGAAAATCTAATAAATATATAAAGCACGAGATACAGCCAATAAGTCAAAATAATAAAAATAAAATGAAATACTAAAAAATTACTAAAAAAAATTAAATTAGTTTTTTTAAAAAAAGAAAAAAACATCTACAGCCATCTCTTCTGACCTCAGAAGCTAAGCAGAGCCAGACTTCATTAGTACTTGTGTGAGAGAAGGAAAAAAGGTCAAAAGGAACAAGAAAATGACAAGAGATAAATAGTAAAAGGAGAGATTTGAACTCAAGAGCACCATAACTGCATTAAATATGAGTAATTATATTACTCCAATTAAAAGGTATAGATTGTCCTTTTGGATAATATAGCAAGACTGGATTATATTCTGTCTATAAAAATGTTACTTGAAATACAGAGATATACATATGTTAAAAGAATTTTTTTTTAAGTGCGGAAAAAGATATACTATCCAAACAGTTAGAAGAAAACTGAAATGCCTATACTATCATCTATGAATAATATTATAAAAATCTCTGGAAAATTCTGAAAGAGATAGGAATACCAGACCACCTGACCTGCCTCTTGAGAAACCTATATGCAGGTCAGGAAGCAACAGTTAGAACTGGACATGAAACAACAGACTGGTTCCAAAAGGAAAAGGAGTATGTCAAGGCTGTATATTGTCACCCTGCTTATTTAACTTATATGCAGAATACATCATGAGAAATGCTGGGCTGGAGGAAGCACAAGCTGGAATCAAGATTGTTGGGAGAAATATCAATAACCTCAGATTTGCAGATGACACCACCCTTATGGCAGAAAGTGAAGAAGAACTAAAGAGCCTCTTGATGAAAGTGAAAGAGGAGAGTGAAGAAGTTGGCTTAAGGCTCAACATTCAGAAAACTAAGATCGTGGCATCTTGTCCCATCACTTCATGGCAAATAGATGGGGAAACAGTAGAAACAGTGTCAGACTTTGTTTTGGGGGGCTCCAAAATCACTGCAGATGGTGATTGCAGCCATGAAATTAAAAGGCGCTTACTCCTTGGAAGGCAAGTTATGACCAACCTAAACAGCATATTAAAAAGCAGAGACATTACTTTGTCAACAAAGGTCTGTCTAGTCAAAGCTATGGTTTTTCCAGTAGTCATGAATGGATGTGACAGTTGGACTATAAAGGAAGCTGAGTGCCAAAGAATTTATGCTTTTGAACTGTGGTGTTGGAGAAGACTCTTGAGAGTCCCTTGGACTGCAATGAGATCCAACCAGTCCATCCTAAAGAAGATCAGTCCTGAGTGTTCATTGGAAGGACTGATGTTGAAGGTGAAACTCCAATACTTTGGTCACCTGATGCGAAGAGTTGACCCATTTGAAAAGACCCTGATGCTGGGCAAGATTGAGGGCAGGAGGAGACGGGGATGACAGAGGATGAGATGGTTGGATGGCATCATTGACTCAATGGACATGAGTTTGGGTAAACTCCGGGAATTGGTGATGGACAGGGAGACCTGGCATGCTGCAGTCCATGGGGTCACAAAGAGTCAGACACGACTGAGCGACTGAACTGACTGATACTGACTGAAATTTAGATTTCTTTTCATGAAGTCTATAAAATAAACTTGAAAGAGACTATTCCCAGTGAAAAAAACAGATTTCAGAATGATGAAAGAGTCTACATAAAGAATTTGGGATTTAATATTGCAAATCCACATCCATTTATTTCAAAAGACATAAAGAAAAGCTTTAAAAATAAAAAGGATATACTGCAAGAAGAAATAAACAAAGCCCAATTATTGTTAATGATTTCAATACTCTTCTCTCAGTGATTCATAGAATTAGCAGACAGAAAATTGATAGATATATAGAAGATCTGAACTACACTATCAGTTTGACCTAAATGACATTTATAGAACGCTCCACCTAACTACTAAAGAATACACATTACTTTCAAGTGTTCATTGAACTTTAACTATAAAAAACTTATGTTGGGCTACAAACCAAGTTTCAATAAATTTGTAACTACTGAAATTATACAGAGTATATTCTTGACTAAAACTGAACTAAACGAGAAAGAAATACAACAGGATACTGGAAAATTCTTGAATATTTGAAAATTAAACAATACAGTTTTAAACCACCCATTTGTCAAATATCAAGAGATATTAGATAACACTTTGAACTGAATAATAATGAAAAGACAACAACATTTCTATCTAGGATAGTGCTTAAGGCAATATCTATAGTTTCACATATTTTGTTAAAAGTTTTAAAAATAATTATCTAAGCTTCTTCCTTAAGCTAGAAAAAGAAAAATAAATCAAAACAAAGCAAGTAGAGAGAAAGTGTTAGAAAATGACTATGACTATTTTCAAATATATATACACTCAGGACTTTCTGAGCAAAGAGAGCTAACACCAGGTTTAAAAGATGACTGAATAGCAACTCCAAGAGAAAGATTTCCTAAAAGGTTTGTTTTTTTTTAATTTTAATTGGAGGCTAATTAGTTTACAATATTGTGATGGTTTTTGCCATACATTCACATGAATCAGCCATGGGTGTACATGTGCCCCTCCATCCTGAACCCCCCTCCCACCTCCCTCCCTGTCCCATCCCTCAGGTTCATCCCAGTGCACCAGCTCTGAGCACCCTGTCTCATGCATCGAACCTGGACTGGTGATCTATTTCACATATGATAATATACATGATTCAATGCTATTCTCTCAAATCATCCCTCCCTCGCCTTCTCCCACAGAGTCCAACAGTCTGTTCTTTACATCGATGTCTCTTTTTCTGTCTCGCATATATGGTGATTGTTACCATCTTTCTAAATCCCATATATATATATGCATTAGTATACTGTATCTGTGTTTTTCTTTCTGACTTACTTTGCTCTATATAATAGGCTCCAGTTTCATCCACCTTATTAGAACTGATTCAAATGCATTCTTTTTAACAGCTGAGTAATATTCCATTGTGTATATGTACCACAGCTTTCTTATCCATTCATCTGCCGATGGACATCTAGGTTGCTTCCATGTCCTGGCTACTGTAAACAGTGCTGCTATGAACATTGGGTTACACGTGTCTCTGTCAATTCTGGTTTCCTTGGTGTGTATGCCCAGCAGTGGGATGGCTGGGTCATATGGCAATTCTATGTTCAGTTTTTTAAGGAATCTCCACACTGTTCTCCATAGTGGCTGTACTAGTTTGCATTCCCACCAACAGTGTAAGAGGGTTCCTTTTGATCCACACCCTCTCCAGCATTTATTATTTGTAGACTTTTTGATAGTAGCCATTCTGACTGGTGTGAGATGATACTTCATTGTGGTTTTGATTTGCATTTCTCTGATAATGAGTGATATTGAGCATTTTTTCATGTGTTTGTTAGCCATCTGTATGTCTTCTTTGGAGAAATGTCTGTTTATTTCTCTGACCCATTTTTTGATTGAGTCGTTTATTTTTCTGGAACTGAGCTGCAGGAGTTGCTTGTATATTTTTGAGATTAATTCTTTGTCAGTTACTTCATTTGCTATTATTTTCTCCCATCCTGAAGTTTGTCTTTTCACCTTGCTTATAGTTTCCTTCATTGTGCAAAAGCTTTTAAGTTTAATTAGGTCCCATTTGTTTATTTTTGCTTTTATTTCCATTACTCTGGGAGGTGGGTCATAGAGAATCCTGCTATGATTTATGTCAGAGAGTGCTTTGCCTATGTTTTCCTCTAGGAGTTTTATAGCTTCTGGTCTTACATTTAGATCTTTAATCTATTTTGAGTTTATTTTTGTGTATGGTGCTAGCAAGTGTTCTAGTTTCATTCTTTTACAAGTGGTTGACCAGTTTTCCCAGCACCACTTGTTAAAGAGGTTGTATTTTCTCCATTGTATATTCTTGCCTCTTTTGTCAAAGATAAGGTGTCCATAGGTGCATGGATTTATCTCTGGGCTTTCTATTTTGTTCCATTGATCTATGTTTCTGTCTTTGTGCCAATACCATACTGTCTTGATGCCTGTTGCTTTGTAGTATAGCCTGAAGTCACGCAGGTTGATTCCTCCAGTTCCATTCTTTCTTCTCAAGATTGCTTTGGCTATTTGATGTTTTTTGTAATTCCATACAAATTGTGAAATTATTTGTTCTAATTCTCTGAAAATTGCTGTTGGTAGCTTAATAGGGATTGCATTGAATCCATAGATTGCTTTGGGTAGTATACTCATTTTCCCTATATTGATTCTTCTGATCCATGAACATGGTATATTTCTCCATCTATTTGTGTCATCTTTGATTTCTTTCATCAGTGTTTTATGGTTTTCTATATATAGGTCTTTTGTTTCTTTCGGTAGACTTATTCCTAGGTATTTTATTCTTTTCATTGCAATGGTGAATGGAATTTTTTCCATAATTTCTCTTTCTGTTTTCTCATTGTTAGTGTGTAGGAATACAAGAGATTTCTGTATGTTAATTTTATATCCTGCAACTTTACTGTATTCGTTGATTAGCTCTAGTAATTTTCTGGTGGAGTCTTTAGGGTTTTCTATGTAGAGGATCATGTCATCTGCAAACAGAATTTTACTTCTTCTTTTTCCTATCTGGATTCCTTTTATTTCTTTTTCTGAGATATCTCCACTACAGACATTTGTTTACATTCCAAAGAACAATAAAATCCTAGAGCCTTTCCCCCCTACCCTCAGAGAAAATTTCTTTGCTTTAAAGAATTAAAGTCTCTCTCTCTGTCCCTCTTTCATTCCCTCTCTCCTTCTCTCCCTCTTTTTCTCATTCTCTCTTCTGGAAAGAAGGAGGAACAGATATGTCATCTGCCTCATATAACCTCCCAAAGCCAAAATTTAAGAGCTCCTCTCTTGTGCTTTTGTGCATTGTAGGCAAAAGCAATGTCTGAATTCATTGTTTTGCCCCACAAAATGGATATGGAGGATCAATACAAGATGTTTTGTCAATAATTAAAAGTCTAGCTTCAGATTCTGACCAAGAGCTAAACTAAACTAAAAGCTGGTCTTTTAAAAGGTCAATAAAATTGATAATATACTATATAAACTGATCAAGAATAGAGAGAACACAAAAAATATCAGGAATTAAAGAGATGCATTATTACAGATACAAAGTGATCACTTCACTCACATCAGTCTAAGTTTTTACAGTCCAACTCTTTGCAACCCTATGAACTGTTCTGATCCATCCAGCTTTTGATTCATTCAGCTTGGCATTTTGCATGATGCACTCTGCATGGATGTTAGTTCACAGTTATCAGATGGCTCAATGGTAAAGAATCCACTTGCCAAGCAAGAGACATGGGTTCAATCCCTGGGTCAGAAAGGTCCTGTGGAGGAGTAAATGGCAACCCATTTCACTACTTTTGCCTGGAGAATTCCATTGACAGAGGAGCCTGGCAGGCTACAGTCCATGGGGCTACAAAAGTGTTGGATATGACTTAGCCGCTAAACATATGCACATGCATAACACATTAATTTGGCAAGTCCCTTGTGGTCCAGTCTCTCCCTAAAGTCCTAGAGGCATCCAAGTTTTTGATTCTTGTATTTGTTCATCCCACCCCCCTCATCTCTATGGTTTTTTTTTTTATAGAAATACCTTATCATTTCAGACTTTGAGCTTCCAAAGAAGGATCTAAAGTACTTTAACTACTAGATTTGGAGGTGTTTCTTATATTAATTGAAATGAAGATGTCAGTAGAAGTTTAGTTAATTCTTTGAATTGCTTTTTACTCTGTTGCCTAGTAAAATGTTAAAATGTATATCCTGCAAAATCTAGTGTCCCTGGGAAAGACTAAATGCTCCAAATCAATGGAGAAAATATGAGGATGTCTCTAAAGCTACAATTGTAAAAGGAATCCTGTTTAATTCTAGAGTCCAGCACATCTCAGGTACTCTGTTAGAACTTCAAGAAGTCATTTGAATCAACATCAGAATCTGGATTTGTTTCTGTGTAGCATGAAACATTTACCCCTCTTATGGGTGTAGTAGAAGAGCATAAATAAGCACCCATCTCTTCTATGAATCTCTAGGAGGCTGTAACATTGGAGAAACCCACATCTACATTTACTTTCTAAGGCTAGAATTCCCCTTACAGTTCTATTCTAGAAATAAACTTTCTACATCGATTCCTTGGAAAGTGGGTCATGAAGGAAAAAGCATTGGCCTGGTTTCAGACTGACTGAGTTTTAAATCCTGGTCCCCCCACTTATTTGGGGCTTCCCTGGTGGCTCAGTGGTAAAGAATCTGCCTGCAATTCAGGAGACCCAGGTTCAATCCCTGGCTTGGGAAGATCCCATGGAGGAGGGCATAACAACCCACTCCAGTATTCTAGCCTAGAGAATACCATGGACAGAGGAGCCTGCAGACTTCAGTCCATAGGGCCGCACAGAAGCACGACTGAAGCAACTAAGCAGCAGCAGTATGTTCAAATGACTTGAACAAAAGATTTAATCTTTCTGAGCCATGATTTTTTTCCCACATATATGCGTAATAACTCCTATCTTAAATGTTAAGATTAAATTAAATAACACATACAAGGAGGCTGGCACAAGATAAATCTTCATTAAATAATGGGTATGGTTTCATCAGGGCTCCTCAGGTGGCGCTAGTGGTAAAGAACCCACCTGCCAATGCAGGAGATGAGAGTTTTCTCCCTGGGGCAGGAAGATCCCCTGGAGAAGGAAATGGCAACCCACTCTGGTATTCTTGCCTGGGAAATCCAATAGACAGAGGAGTCAGGAAGGCTACGGTTCATAGGGTTGCAAAGAGTTGGACACAACAAAAGTGACTTAGCACACACGTACATGGTTTTACCCACAGTTCCTTATAGACCCTGGGATAGTCTACCATCTTCTTGGAATCTGTATGAGGTGAAGACTATATAAGCAGTAAGCCTTTGAATTGTAATATGTTGCTTAAAGCTAAGAACACATTGCAAGGTAGAAATATTTTATAAGAATTTCCCATTTTCAGTTCAGTTCAGTCTCTCAGTCATGTCCGACTCTTTGTGACCCCATGGACTGCAGCACACCAGGCCTCCCTGTCCATCATCAACTCCCGGAGTTACCCAAACTCATGTCCATTGGGTCAATGATGCTCTCCAACCTTCTCATCCTCTGTCATCCCTGTCTCCTCCGGCCCTCAATCTTTCCCAGCATCAGGGTCTTTTCAAATGGGTCAACTCTTCGCATCAGGTGGCCAAAGTATTGGAGTTTCAGCTTCAACATCAGTTCTTCCAATGAACACCCAGGACTGTTCTCCTTTAGGATAGACTGGTTGGATCTCCTTGCAGTCCAAGGGACTCTCAAGAGTCTTCTCCAACACCATAGCTCAAAAGCATAAATTCTTTGGCACTCAGCTTCCTTTATAGTCCAACTCTCACATCCATACATGACTACTGGAAAAACCATAGCTTTGACTAGACAGACCTTTGTTGACAAAGTAATGTCTCTGCTTTTTAATATGCCGTTTAGGTTGGTCATAACTTGCCTTCCAAGGAGTAAGTGTCTTTTAATTTCATGGCTGCAGGCACCATCTGCAGTGATTTTGGAGCCCCCCAAAATAAAGTCTGACACTGTTTCTACTGTTTCCCCATCTATTTCCCATGAAGTGATGGGACAAGATGCCATAATCTTAGATTTCTGAATGTTGAGCCTTAAGCCAACTTCTTCACTCTCCTCTTTCACTTTCATCAAGAGGCTCTTTAGTTCTTCTTCACTTTCTGCCATAAGGGTGGTGTCATCTGCAAATCTGAGGTTATTGATATTTCTCCCAACAATCTTGATTCCAGCTTGTGCTTCCTCCAGCCCGAGGTTTCTCATGATGTACTCTGCATAAAAGTTAAATAAACAGGGTGACAATATACAGCCTTGACATACTCCTTTCCCTATTTGGAACCAGTCTGTTGTTCCATGTCCAGTTCTAACTGTTGCTTCCTAACCTGCATACAGGTTTCTCAAGAGGCAGCTCAGGTGGTCTGGTATTCCCATCTCTTTCAGAATTTTCCACAGTTTATTGTGATCCACACAGTCAAAGGCTTTGGCCTAGTCAATAAAGCAGAAATAGATGTTTTTCTGGAACTCTCTTGCTTTTTCAAGGATCCAGCGGGTGTTGGCAATTTGATCTCTGGTTCCTCTGTGTTTTCTAAAGGCAGCTTGAACATCTGGAAGTTCATGGTTCACATATTGCTAAAGCTTGGCTTGAATTTTGAGCATTACTTTACTAGCATGTGAGATGAGTGCAATTGTGTGGTAGTTTGAGCATTCTTGGCATTGCCTTTCTTTGGAATTGGAATGAAAACTGACCTTTTCCAGTCCTGTGGCCACTGCTGAGTTTTCCAAATTTGCTGACATATTGAGCGCAGCACTTTCACAGCATCATCTTTTAGGATTTGAAATAGCTCAACTGGAATTTCATCACCTCCACTAGCTTTGTTCACAGTGATGCTTCTTAAGGCCCACTTGACTTCACATTCCAGGATGTCTGGCTCTAGGTGAGTGTGAGTGATCAAACCATCGTGGTTATCTGGGTCGTGAAGATCTATTTTGTACAAATCTTCTGTGTATTCTTGCCACGTCTTCTTAATATCTTCTGCTTCTGTTAGGTCCATTCTATTTCTGTCCTTTATTGAGCCCATTTTTGCATGAAATGTTCCCTTGGTATCTCTAATTTTCTTGAAGAGATCTCTAGTCTTTCCCATTCTATTGTTTTCCTCTATTTCTTTGCATTGATCACTGAGGAAATCTTTCTTATCTCTCCTTGCTATTCTTTGGAACTCTGCATTCAAATTGGTATATCTTTCTTTTTCTCCTTTGCTTTTCGCTTCTCTTCTTTTCTCAGCTATTTGTAAGGCCTCCTCAGACAGCCATTTTGCTTTTTTGCATTTCTTTTTCTTGGGGTTATTATCAACAGTTTCCCTCCAATTTTAATTTGGTTTTAACTTGGGATTTTAAGGATGAGTAAGTACCTGCTTAGTCTTTGCAGTTAGCCTGAATCACTATTTGGATTCTAAACTCTATTAGAGTTTACTGGGAGAAGATATTATTCTTCTCCTCTTCAGTTAATAAGCCTTACTTTCTCAAAAGTGTTGAGGAGATCATGGGGATTCGAGCCCTGTATCCATTGAGTTGACTCATGCTGAGGAGAGAAAGGTGGACTTCTCCAACAAGTATGATCTCCTAAACAAATAGCTTGGCTATTCCATCTAGGGCTGTTCCTGCGGCTGCCAGATTTACTAGAATAATTACTTCCTGTTCTTAGTACTGGCTCTTTCTAACAGAGCAATGGAGATCAAAGGCCAGTCCTGCAAAGACGTAAGACCATCAGTATCTCCTTGGCTGTAGTGGTCTCTCAGGTTCCCTAAGAGATTTCCTGTAAGCAGTCTCTCAACTCAAGTATGTAAGGGTTTTGCAACACCTCCAAGTTTTTATATGGGACACAGGAAGCATACACTGAGATGAAACAATCCACATTTTCACACTGGTGTCCAAGATTGATAGAGAAACCACTTTTAATAATATTCCAGAAATACTCTTCGTGTAAGGCTGTGATTAAGATTCATCTCTCTAACCCATAGAGAACAATAAAGACTGTGCTTCTGACATGGAGAATGCTAAAATGCCAGATACTTTCTGCTTGAAATAAGATATTTCCACCTAGGATTTTTCTTACATACCTCAAATTAGAAAATGGGAATGCTTTTACAAAATTTTTACATTGTGTCTTATCCAGGGAAATTCTATGTTGGTTCCAAACAAAAATAGCATTTTATCATTTCCTCTTCAATATTATACAAATCATTTTCTATTAAAGTCAAAGCTGCCTTCAATTTCAGGTACCATTTAAAATCTCAAGAATACAAATATTTGTTTGGATATTGAGAAAAGAACTGTGTAAGATTCAAACCCTTCTTTCTTTCAGTTGTGCTAAGTATGTGCTAAGAATGTGACATAATCTCCAATTATTACCTGAAACTAGGAGGAATTAATAGCAAGAAAAAGTTTTGTTAAAGCCTGGAAATTTGAATATAAACAGAATAACGGTAGAGGTACCTACAGAGCTCATCAGATCCCTAAACTAAATCATCCTGTTCAAAAAGCATTACAGAGCAGGCAGTTTTAAGTTATTTTAATAACTGGACATAGAATTTACCTTTCTGACATGCTGTGAAGTTCTTCCCTCTAATTAGCATAAATCCTCCCTTACTGCAGTTTTTGCTCACCTTCTGCAGTTTGATCCTTTGTGATCAGGAAGAACAGCTGGTCTCCATCATCCTTACAATAACCATTCATATTCCCAAAGTTATATCACCCTTGGGTTTCCTCTTCTCCAGGCTAAAAAGCCCAGTTCCTTTAACCTTTTCTCAGAGGTCCTATTTTTCAGCCATTTCATCATTTTTGTTGATTGCCTCTGGACTTTCTCCAGTCTCTGTATCTCCTGTCAGTTGTGCCTCTCTCAGACTAAAGCAGAAGTTGATGATCTAAGGTAAGACCTTATCACTGCCAAATATACAGAAAGGATTACTTCCTGTTCTTACAGCTCAGCTTCCACTAATAGAACAATAGGGATCAAAAGCCAGACCCTCATAACACCCAAGCTATCTTTCTATTCCTATTGCTACCCTGACCCTCTGCCCTCACACGATGTCAACAAAGATGAAATGAATTTTTGCGATACCAAAATTATGAAAAGGGGCAAGTGAGGCTTCAGAGACATAACCCTCTTAAATTCAGCATCTTTCCTCACTCATACCTCTCACTCCTATCTCTGATCTTGTCAGGACATCTCTCTCGCCAGCCTCTGAACATTTACAAATTTATGTCAACAGATTTGGATCTTTTCCCCACCCTGTGGTCCCCTGTCCAAGATTCTGAGAGCTCGAAAGACATCTCTTCATCTCCCTCTCTTTCTCCAAACTCCCAACACAATAGAGTTCCTCTCAGTACAAATAAAAGAAATCCAGCTCAAGTCATTGATAATAATAGAAGGATGCCTATATTTTTCAGTTTTGCATATTTGTGAAGTTTATGTGTTATCATAATATATAGTTTCATTTTTCTGTAACTTGCTCTCTCCAATCATACTACGCTTATGTGTGTTATCTATGTAAATGCCTGTGGCTGCGATTCAGTTTTTTTTCACTTTTGTTTAGTGTTACAATACAGGTTATTGCTGCTGTTGGATTACGTTGTCAATGAACAATTAGATTATTTCCAGATTTTTTGTTATTTTAAGCAAAGTTGTTACGAAATTTTTAAACATATTTCCATATGCATTTGTGCAAGGTTTTTCCTCCGGTATATCCCTGGAAATGGAACTGCTGAGTCATTAAGTATGTACACATTCAACTTTAATAAATATTCAATAATTTTTCAAAATGGTAGTAATAATTATAATTTACATTTCCACCAGCAGTGTGTAAGAGTGCCTATTGCTTTACTTCAACATTTTTTATCTGATTTTTAAATTTTGTACATCTAGTATGTACTAAATGATATTCCACTGTGGTTTTAATTTCCCTGGTAAGACTGAGAGTCTTTAATATATTCATCAGAAAATGTGTTTTCTGTATTTCTTGTTCACCTATTTATCAAGTTGTTTATCTCTTGTCTTGATTTATATAGGTTTTATGTGTGTGTGTGTTTGGGTATGTTCTAGATATTAGTCTTTTATCTGATATATATGTTGCAAAATATCAAAATAGCTTACCTTTTTATTTTATCTGTTTTATTTAGTTAACAGAGTTCTTAATGTGGCATTTTTTTTTTCATTATTCTTTTAGAATCCTTAAGAAATCTTTCCCTAACTCACTATTGCAAACATATGCAGCTACATTTTCAAGTCTAATCGCTAATTTCTCTGGTATTAATTTGAATATGATATGAGTTAGGAATTCAGTTTAAATTTTTTATACACAGGTATTTAATGTTCACAATACCACTTATCTGTGTGTGCTAAATTGCTTCAATTATGGACAGCTCTTTGCAATCATATGGACTGTAGCCCTCTAGGCTCCTTTGTCCATGGGAATTCTCCAGGCAAGAATACTGGAGTGGGTTGCCATGGCCTCCTCCAGGGGATCTTCCCCACTCAGGGATGGAATCATCTCTTCAGTCTCTACAATTAGCAGGCAGGTTCTTTACCACTAGCGCCATCTGGGAAGCTCCAACAATACCACTTATTAAACCATTTATCTTCAGTGCCAGTTCTGACATATATATGTGGACTTTATTTTAGACCTCTATTCTGTTCTTTTGATATTCTGTCTATTTAAACATCAATGCCACACCACCTCATTTCTTTAGCAAGTTTTTTCACACTGTCTTCTTTGAAAATGTCTGGGCTTTTCTTGTCCCTTTGCTCATCCACATAAACTTTAAATCCCACTTGTCAAACTACACACCCAGATACACACACACACACACACACACACACACACACACACACAGCCCCGTTGCTATTTTCACTGGAAATGCATGCATTTAGAGATAAATTTATGGACAAGTGATACATCTTTAAGCTGTTGAATCATTCAATCCATGAACGCAGTATTATAGATCTTTCCATTCACTGGAAAGACCTTTATGCTCTTTCTGCTTTCATGTCTTTCACTAAATTTTTATAATGGCCTCCATAATGGTTTGAATATCTTCTTTTGTATTGTTCCTAGATATTTTACTATTTTGTGAACATAATAAATGTTTTTAAATTATGTTACATTTATTAATGGTTTGTTGCTGGTGTATAAAAATACAATTGAGTCTTCAGCTTTTATTCATCAAATTTGCAAAACTCTTAATAATCTTCATTAATTCCTCTACATTCTTTTTTATTTTGTTTCAACAACTGTACCATTTACACATAAGAGTTTTTATTTACAATTCCTTTAAATTCAGTTTCTTATTTAATTTTTATACTGCTTAAGAACTCCAGGAAAATACTGAAAAAAAAATGTCAATATGATGCATTCTTTTCCTCCTACTGATATTAAAGTTTTATTATCAATTATATTGACTGTAAGAATTTCTGTAAGTACTATAATATTTCCATATATTCCTAGTGTTTCAAGAAAATTTTAATTTCAAGAATCACTACTGAATTTTATTAAATACTGTTTCTGCAACTGAGATAATAATTTTTCTCTTTTATATATTTATATAATCTGGTTAATTACATTTATAGTTTTTCTAACATTAAACAAGCATTCCTGAGGAAACCAGTTTGGCCATGATGTATTGTCGTTTTCATGGATTGCTGAATTTGTTTTACTAATGTTTTGTTAAAATAATTTAATCTATGTTAATAAAATATATTGGTCAACCATTAAAATTTTTTTCTTGTCTGGTGTTTGTGTCAGTGTTATATTAGCCTCATAAAATAAATTTTACGGTGGGTCTTCTACTTTTTCTATTCTCTGGAAGATGTTTGTTACACTGAAACCTATTTCTTGAGTATGTATAGAATCTCAGTTATAAACTGTGATTTTTCTTATTATTTTAGGGACACATAACTATCAATTCTATTTAAAATTGCAGAACTAGTATTGTACACTATATTAGTTTTGCTTAATTATACTTTTTGAGAACTCGCCCTTCTTATCTAAACTTTAACATTTATTTGCATAAAATTGATCATGAACATGAAAGCTGCTCAGTCGTGTCCCACTCTTTGCAACCCCATGGACTATATAGTCTGTATAGTCCATGGAATTCTCCAGGCCAGAATACTGGAGTGGGTAGCCTTTCCCTTCTTCAGGGGATCTTCCCAACCCAGGGATCAAATCCAGGTCTCCTGCATTGCAGATGGATTCTTTACCAGCTGAGCCACAAGGGAAGCCCAAGAATAAGGGAGTGGGTAGCCTATCCCTTCTCCAGCAGATCTTCTCTACCCAGAAATCAAACCGCGGTCTCCTGCATTGCAGGAAGATTCTTTACCAACTGAGCTATCAGGGAAGCCCAAAGTTGATCATAATATTCTAATTATATTTTAATGTCTGCCACATCTGCTACTTTGTCAACAGTTTTCCTTAATGCTTTTGATGTGTCTTCTTTTTTTTTTAAATCTTGATTAGTGCTTATATTTTATAATTTTTTCCAAAGAACTTAGTTTTGACTGTATTTAACCTCTATTTTATCTGTTCCAGTATATCCTATTATTGGCATTATTTCCTTCTTTTGTTTCCTTTTGAAAAAAATTTCCTTTAATTCCTAAAGTTAGACACTTAAACTCCTTGATTTTTAGCCTTTAAAAAAAAATCATTTGAATCAATATATGGCCCCTTAATCCTCCTTAATTGCACAAGAGAAATGGTAAAACCAAGGTTGCCTTTTATCATTCATTTCTAAGTTCTAATCCCTTTATGGTTTCTTTTCTGATCCATAAATTATTTAAAAGTGGGTTTTTTAATTTTCAAATATTAAGTTTTTATACATTAGTTTTTATCATTGTGTATAACTTACTTGGCCTGTGGTCATAAACTGCACAATAATAGTGTTTCTTAATTTACTGAGACTGCTTTCTGGAAGAGTAGATGATCCATCGCCAAAAAAGTGAGAGCTTGAAAAGAATGTTGAGCTCCAATTATTGAGACTTAGTGCTCTCCACAGATTGAGATTGTTTGCTATATTGTTCAAATTTTCTCCATTCTTACTAATTTTTGTCTGCTAAATCTATCAATAACTCAGAGGAGAACCAAAATATTATATTATGTCACTTTTTCTCATAGTTTATTATTTACTTACTGGATAGTTTGAGACTGTTATTAAACAGGAATAAGTAATTTGTAATGAGTTAAAATGTTTATCATTACAAAGTGATGTTATCTGCCTCTGATAGTGTTTTCTGCTTTAAATTTTAATTTGTCTGATACAAATACATCATTACTAGCTTACATTACTTGTTAATATTTTTGTGTTGTGTCCTTTTCTAGCTATTACTATGAACTCTTTTTCTTCAGTTTGCAATTATATTCACTTTTTCAGCTTGCAATTATAACATATGTATACTATATATATTCAATAATTTTATATATAGATCAGTTCAGTCACTCAGTCATGTCAACTCTTTGTGACCCCATGGACGGCAGCACGCCAGGCCTCCCTGTCTATTACCAACTCCTGGAGTTTACTCAAACTCATGTCCATTGAGTAGGTGATGCCTTCCAACCATCTCATCCTCTGTCGTCCCCTTCTCCTCCTGCCTTCAATATTTCCCAGCATCAGGATCTTTTCAAATGAGTCAGTTCTTCATGTCAGGTGGCCAAAGTATTGGAATTTCAGCTTCAGCATCAGTCCTTCCAATGAATATTCAGTATTGATCTCCTTTAGGATGGATTGATTGGATCTCCTTGCAGTCCAAGGGACTCTCAAGAGTCTTCTCCAACACCAAAATTCAAAAGCATCAATTCTTTGGCACTCAGCTTCCTGTATAGTCCAACTCTCACATCCATACATGACTACTGGAAAAACCATTGCCTTGACTAGACGAACTTTGTTGGGAAAGTAACGTCTCTGCTTTTTAACATGACGTCTAGGTTGGTCAAAACTTTTCTTCCAAGGAGCAAGCACCTTTTAATATCATGGCTGTAGTCACCATCAGCAGTGATTTTGGAGCCCCCCGAAATAAAGTCTGACAGTGTTTCCACTGTTTCCCCATCTATTTCCCATGAAGTGATGGGACAAGATGCCATGATCTTAGCTTTCTGAATGTTGAGCTTTAAGCCAACTTTTCCACTCTCCTCTTTCACTTTCATCAAGATGATCTTTAGTTCTTCACTTTCTGCCATAAGGGTGGTGTCATCTGCATATCTGAGGTTATTGATATTTCTCCCAGCAATCTTGATTCCAGCTTGTGCTTCTTCCAGCCCAGTGTTTTTCATGATGCACTCTGCATATAAGTTAAATAAGCAGGGTGACAATATACAGCCTTGACATACTCCTTTCCCTATTTGGAACCAGTCTGTTGTTCCTTGTCCTGTTCTAACTGTTGCTTCCTGACCTGCATACAGATTTCTCAAGAGGCAGCTCAGGTGGTCTGGTATTCCCATCTCTTTCAGAATTTTCCACAGTTTATTGTGATCCACACAGTCAAAATCTTTGGCATAGTCAATAAAGCAGAAGTAGATTTTTTTCAGGAGCTCTTACTTTTTCAATGATCCAGCAGATGTTGGCAATTTGATCTCTGGCTCCTCTGCCTTTTCTATATCCAGCTTGAACACCTGGAAGTTCACAGTTCATGTACTGTTGAAGCCTGGCTTGGAGAATTTTGAGCATTACTTATATATATTCAATAATTTTATATATAGATAATCAAATTCAATCTGATAATAATCTTTTCTCTTAGCTAAAAATACACCAGTTTAAAATTACTGTGCAAACTAGTATGTTTGAATTTATTTGTATCTTATTTTTGCTAATTTATCCCAATATTTTCTTCATCATTTTTTCTCATTTCTTTCATAGAATTTTTGCTTTAATCACATTTTGTATTTCTTTTTTGTACATTTATCTTGGCATCTATGTATTAAGATTTTTTTTTATATGACTAGAAACAGTGGGTAAAGATTCATACCTTTTCATATGGTTATTGGCTATTTATAAATCTTTGGATATATGTTTACTCAAGTTCTTTGCCTATTTTTGAATTAGGTTGCTTGTTTTAACACTGTTGTTGAGTGATAGGAGTTCTTTACATATTCTAAACACTAATCCCTTATCAGATATATGATTGGAAAATATTTAATCCCATTATATGGGTTGTTTTTGACTTTAGTTTGTAATGTTCTTTGATAAAAGTTTTTAATTTTAACAAAGTCCAAGTTATATCTATATTTTTCCCATTCCTGTGCTTTTGGAGTCATATCTAAGAAATCATGGCCAAATACAATGTCATAAAGATTTTTCCCTAGTTTTCTTCTAAGTACTTTAGTTTTAGCTCTTACATTTAGGTCTTTGACCCATTTTTAGTGTATGGTGTAAATTAAGGTCCAAGTTCATTCTTTTCATGTAAATATTCAGTTTACATAGCACTATTTTTAGAAGACTTTTAGCATTGTGTCAATCTTTAAACTTCTCTTTTTTTCTTCCACATGGTCATGAAGACTTTTTTCTATGTTTTCTACCAGAAGTGGTGTATTTTACATTTTATGTTTAGGTCTATAATTTCTTTTGAATTAATTTTTCTATGAACTATGAGATGTGAGTGGAGGTTCATTTTATTCCACATAGATGGCAAGTTTTTTCCAGCACTATTTGTTGGAAAGGTTTACTTTTCTCCATTGAATTGTTCAGATTCCTTGGTCAAAATTAATTGACCACAGAAAAGTAGGGTACTTTTTTGGATCCTCTATCCTTATGATTTGCTTTCATTCTTTATCTTGATTACTATAGCTTGATTACAATAAGTCTTGACATGAGCCATTTTAAGTACTCCAACTTAGTTCTTTTCTAGCATTGTTTGGCTATTCCAGGTTCTTTGAAAGTCTATGTAGATTTTAAAATCAGCATGTCAGTTTCTACCAAAAATCTTCCTAGATTTTGTTTGGGATTGCATTGAATTTAGAGATCAATTTTAAAAATTATTTCTAATATTACCACAATCCTTAATCATAATATGTCTCTGTATTTATTTAAAATTTTAATTTCTCTTAGCAGTGTTTTGTTATCTTCAATGCACAAGTCTTACACATATTTGTTAAATGTATCCCTAAGTATATCATGTGTTTTTTGATGCTAATATAAGTAGTATTTCTAAAATATTTTTCAATTGCAATTATATGAAAATACAGCTAAGTTTTGGCCATTGAGCTTTACAAAGAGAAGGTATTGGACATAAAATAGTTATTCATAGAAACAGTTCCAAATATTCTTCAGAGTTCCGTTGCCTCTAGTGCTAAACACTAAGTTGTTCATGTCTCAGGTAAAACCCTACCAGGCAAGTCAGTAATCTAGCAAATCATGGTGAGCTCAATTAACTTAAAAATGTCTAGTTTTTATTTTGCTTTCTGACAGTAACTTAACTGCCTGAAAAAAAACAAAAGTTCAAAATTATTTAAAGAGAAAGAACAAAATCCAGACACTCAACATTTTAACACTGACAACCAAAATTTTCTAAAAGGATGAAGAAGCAGAAAAATGTAATCTATAAAGAAGAAGAAAAAAAAATCAGAAAATAGAATAAGACAAAAATTAGAAATCTAATAGAATTAGCATATAAAAACTTTGAAAAATGTAAAAATATTTAAAGCAAAAGATTAAGATAAATCAGGATAGAAAAGCAAGATACTTAAAACAAATGAAAATTCTAGAGTAAAGACAGGGTCAACTTGAATATATAGCAATAGAAATTTTCATGTTTAACTTTGCATTATTCATTTCTTGAATTTTCAGTTGTTTTGTTTCAATAGTTTCCATTTGTCAGTTGAGATTCCCCATTAATATCCTCATTATATTTGTGCTTTCTTTGAAACCTTGACTACACTAGGACTTCCCTGGTGGCTCAGATGGTAAAGTATCTGACTGCAATGCAGGAGACCTAGGTTTGATCCCTGGGTTGGGAAGATCCCCTGGAAAAGGAAATGGCAACCCACTCCTGTATTCTTGCCTGGAGAATCCCCATGGACAGAGGAGCCTGGTGGACTTCAGTCCATGGGGTCGCAAAGAGTAGGACACAACTGAGCGACTAAGCACATCTGACTGCTATTTTCATCATCTCTCTCTTTCTAGTGTGTTTTTATGGGTTATGGACCACAGCTTCCTAATTCAAATGTCCGTCTAGTCAAGGCTATGATTTCTCCAGTAGTCATGTATGGATGTGAGAGTTGGACTACAAAGAAAGCTGAGCACTGAAAAATTGATGCTTTTGAACTGTGCTATTGGAGAAGATTCTTGAGAGTCCCTTGGACTGCAAGGAGATGCAACCAGTCCATCCTAAATGAAATCAGTCCTGAATATTCATTGGAAGAACTGATGTTGAAGCTGAAATTCCAATACTTTGGCCACCTGATGTGAAGAGCTAACTCATTTGAAAAGACCCTGATGCTGGGAAAGATTGAAGGCAGGAGGAGAAGGGGACAACAGAGGATGAGATGGTTTGATGAGATCACCGACTCAATGGACATGAGTTTGAGTAACCTCTGAGAGCTGGTGATGGACAGGGAGGCCTGGCGTGCTGCACTCCATGGGGTAACAAAGAGTCGGACACAGCTGAGCAACTGAACTGAACTTCCTGCATAACGTTTTTTTCTCTCTGGTATTCTGTCTCACAATTCTAACTGCTTCAGGAGCCCTGAACAATGATCTCTTTCCACTTAATTTGGTGAAACTGCTGTGCTTTAGTTGAATTCTTCTTCCCTGCACTGCAAGCTAGAAAATGCCCTCCAGACAGAAAATGTGAGCAGTCCTTGTATTCATCTTGCTTATTTCCCTTTCCTCATGAATCTCAGTCTTGCACTTTGTTTCCAACATCTACAAATGATTATAGGATATATATTTTCCAAGTTTTATAGTTGTTTACACTGGGAAGGCTAGCCTGTTACCAGCTACATGTCTATATCTAATTCTTAGGTTGATCTGACTTCTATTCTGTACCTAGGCTGCTTTTTATTTACTATCTGCCAAATTTGAAAAGTATTTTGTCCTGAATAGGTGGTTTTCCCTCCAGTTCTGGATATAATTCTTGACTTTGGGATAAGCCATGTTGTTAAGAAAACAGATTACAGAAAACCTAAAGTGTTTTTCTATTTGATGAAAGTGCAATTATTTACCTCTGTGTAACTTTATTTGCTACTATCAGTCCACAGTTGTAAAAATGGGGCCAAGTAGAAGAGCAACCATCTATCCGTGGTTCTCACTTACCACTCCAAATTAGGGGAATTTCCCTTACTTTGGAAAAAAAAAATGCAATGCAATTGAGAAGTTAAGAAAACAAATCGGAGGGAGATAAGTCCTACGTACTTTCTCTTTTAGTCCTGCCTGTATGTTCTTAGATTGGAATTTATTTGCCAGCTAAATTCATTCAGTCTCTATCTCTTCCATGACATTCCCACAACTCCAGCTCTACTCCCTTGAAACTAAGGAAAATTGGTTGGTTCCTGTAAGAATCTATCTTGTCCTGAAGAAAAGCTTTGTGTCATGCAAGTCTCCTTTATTTTAAATTATGTCTGTTAGAGAAATTTTTGAAGATTGTTAGAGCCTTCCTCTATTTCAAAACTGACTTCTATACTGTAGTAGTCAAAGCAACTACTCACTAAGTATTTCCTGTCTCCTTCCTTTCACTATCATAATGCTATCGCATTTAAAAAAAAAACTACTTCTTTGCAATTTAGGCTTATCTGTTACTGCTTACTTATCCATGTTACAAATCAATTGAACAAGGATGTGATGGGTATCAATTTCAGGCAGAGGTTTTAAGACCAGTGCACCGCTCAATATGTCCTTTCCCTTTACAGGGTCTGTGCTGAAGCTTATATTGCGATGAAGAGCGTGTCTGTCTCAGACATTGAGCAGAACTGCCACCCCCACCGCTGTCCCCCATACACTGTGTTATACACACAAAGCTCTGTTAGATACATGGCACGATTGAGAAATAAACCATTATTTTGTTAAACCACTAAAATATGAGGTTGTTTTCTACAGAGGCATAATCTAACCTTTCTTAGCTAACACACTAACCCTCATTTCCTCTCCTCAGTGATTATGCTGATTCTTATAAGCGGTAGATTTTGAAAGTTTATTCTTATATATATAGTCAAAAGACAATCCCAACTACAAATCTGAAGAGAGGAGAAAAGTAGTACTTCATTTTTTTATATTAAAAATAAAAAGGGGTGAATCATTAATTATGAGAAGGGATGATTATCCATTTGGACAACCCAGACGACTACGTTTACATCCCAAAGGTTAATCATCAGAAGACCATATTCAGAGGGCCTGATGGCCTGATGGCCCTCTGAATATGATACTGCAAATCATCTAAAGAAAAAAAAGCAAACTGAAGTAGTATACATTTGACCCAAACAGGGAACAGTAACTTCACATTCAGAAAAAAAAAAAGGCCTTACAATAAAAGTAATTTAGGCTTGACTATTAATTCTTACTTCCTTTTGATGTGGTCAATGCTTTCTTTTTAAATGAATACAGTCTGTCAAATTTCATTAGGAAATTGAAAAAATTTCTTAAACATTTGTAATTCAACAGTATGAGGTAACTTGAGAGAAAAATCAGTAAGCATGGTTTGGCAATCAGAAGGAAAAAAAGCCCAACACTCAATTGGAGCAGAAGGACATGTTGGTTATAGCATGGGATCTGGTAGCAGACCACCTACTTTCAAATTAGGCCCTTCCACTTATTAGTTTTGTGACCCTGTAGAAATATTACTTAACTTCTCTGAGACTCAGCTTCCTCATCTCTAAAATGGAGATACCACACATAGTCACTTGACAGTGTTATTGTACAGATTCAATAAAATAATGCATCCAAAGTGCTTAGACAGATGACTAGTGTATAATCTTATTTCATTTCCACAAAAATTAGTCATCAGTATTATTATTTTGAATCTAGTTCTTCCACTCCTTTAAGAATATAATTTTAAATTATATAAAATTTTTTTAATGATTTTTCCAAATCTTCAGCTTGGCCAATTCATATATTACTCCTCCATGCCTATATGCTGTTAATCATAAATTTCTAAAATTTTATTAATGTATATAATCTATTCCAACCACTTCATTATAGCAATAAGAAAAATGGGGCTCCTTTAAATAAATTTATCTATCTCTGCTTGTTTTATAAATTATTCATGTATTTGAATATATCTATCGTACATGTTAATTGCTTAACAAATAAATATTTGTTTTTTAATACTTGCATCAATTATATATTCCAATATTCTAGTAATATAAAGCTTAAGGGTCTTTATTTGGTTGATTTCAATATCTTATTTTGCATAAGCATATATCTTTGCCATATTTTTAGGTAGATTTTACTATGGGTTCACTTGTGTTTTCACATATTGTTTCTATATTTCTATGTTTACACTAAAAGTATGATTCAATACAGTTGTCTATCAAAATCCACAGAGGATTTGTTCCAGAAGCCCCCAAGTGTACCAAAATCTGCAGATGCTCCAGTCTTATAGTTGGCTGTTTATATATGGGGTTCTGCATCCACAGATTCAACCCACCAAGGATCCTGTAGTACTGAATGTATTTATTAAAAACAATCTGTATATAACTGGATACATGTAGTTCATGAATGGAGAAGGAAATGGCTACCCACTCCAGTATTCTTGCCTGCAGGATCCCATGGACAGAAGAGTCCAGCAGGCAGCAGTCCATGGAGTTGCAAAGAGCTGGACACGACTCAACGACTAAGTGCATGTAGTTCAAACTAAATGTTGTTTGAGGTCAACTGCAGTTGTTGTTCAAGGGTCAACTGTAGTTCATTAAGTACTTTTTGAACCAGCAATGTGCATGTAGTGAAGAGCTCAGAAATTCTTTTCTAAAGTACAAAACAATGAAAAGACACTACGGAACCCATATACTTTCAAATGGAAGGCTTAAGACAGAGCTGAACTCATATTCTGACACTGTACCTCTCTCAAGACTAGACTTTGATGAATTGCAAATTAAAAAAGAAGAAAATTAGCTAACAATCATCATCTGCTGCTGCTGCTGCTGCTAAGTCGCTTCAGTCGTGTCGGACTCTGTGCGATCCCATAGACGGCAGCCCACCAGGCTCCGCCGTCCCTGGGATTCTCCAGGCAAGAATACTGGAGTGGGTTGCCATTTCTTTCTCCAGTGCATGAAAGGGAAAAGTGAAAGTGAAGTCGCTCAGTCGTGTCTGACTCTTAGCGACCCCATGGACTGTAGCCTACCAGGCTCCTCCGTCCATGGGATTTTCCAGGCAAGAGTACTGGAGTGGGATGCAATTGCCTTTTCCGAATAATCATCTATTGTGCATCAATTAGTGGAAAAGCCAACTCTTTCCTCTAACTTTTACCATGCAAATTCTTTGTGCCTATTTATTATTTTTAGCATCTCCAAATATTAGATACAATATTCAGATTCCAAATAAGGTAGTAATATTGAAATAACAGATTAACTCAACAAATATTTGTAAAGTCTATTCCATGCCACGCACTGCACTGAGTGCTGGGAAGACAAAAGTGATAAGTATGTGTCACTGCCTTTGAGGAATTTATTATCCAATGTTTGGAGTTTGACAGCTATACTATAAAAAATAATTTGATGCAAAGATGTGATAAATGCCAAGAGCTTTGGGATATCAACACCAATGCATGGCTCAGTCTGAGCTTCAATGATGCCTTCTAGAGAAGATGAGGCCCAGACTCTAGCCTGAGGATTGTTGCAAGCAACCGAGCTACAGAAGGAGGAAGAACATGCCAGATCAACTCCCATCTGTGTGAACCACTTTACTGCCTGGGAATGGAGGAGTGCAAAAGCGCATGATACAAAGAACTGTGGATAATGAATTGCATCCTATAGATAATGGGAGGTACTATAAGCAGGCTAAAAATATAATATTTTAGAAGATTTAGACATGTTTAGAAGGTTGGGTAGATATGTTCACCCACCCTTTGGGGCACATGTGAATCTGTAGTTCTCAGGTCCCTTGCTGTGGGGTGGACTTCTGGTCAATAGGCTGCAGACAGGAAAGACATCTATTACTTCTGGGCCAAAAAGTGGAAGAGCCTTTGTGTGACCAGCCACTGTTTAGTCCTCTGCCATGGTGTTTGTTTTGAGCTGTGGTGTTGGAGAAGACTCTTGAGAGTCCCTTGGACTGCAAGGAGATCCAACCAGTCCATTCTAAAGGAGATCAGTCCTGGGTGTTCATTGGAAGGACTGATGTTGAAGCTGAAACTCCAATACTTTGGCCACCTCATGCAAAGAGCTGACTCATTTGAAAAGACCCTGATTCTGGGAAAGAGTGGGGCCAGGAAGAGAAGGGGACAACAGAGGATGAGATGGTTGGGTGGCATCACCGACTCAATGGACATGAGTTTGGGTAGACTCTGGGAGTTGGTGATGGACAGGGAGGCCTGGCGTGCTGCAGTTCATGGGGTCAAAAAGAGTCAGACATGACTGAGGGACTGAACTGAACTGAACTGAAACCTTAGGATAAATTCCAATTCGATGAGAACTCAGCTGATCACCCCCTGAAGACAAGGATGTTGGGAGGATGGGAGTCAATTTTAATTCAAAAGTCTGGACTATAATAGGACATCTCAGTTCACAAAGACCTTCAGCCTCCCTTTTCCTCGACAAATCTCATTTTGAAATAGAACATTTCTGACCTCACAGCTGGCCTTGAACCCTAACAGCTTAACTGGGCCCAGGAAAAATACCTGATATTTGAAAATTATCAGTGTTAAATAGCACTGTCTCTTCCTACATAAACTAGGACTGTAGTGGTATAACAAACTCAACAATGTGATTAGCTTTTTTGTTAACTTTTTTTAGTGGTGTCTTCAGCATAGAAATCAGTGTATAGACTGCTTTTATCAAAATTATTTTAGTATCTTTGAGGTGAGAAGAAACAAAAAGAGGAATGTTTAATTAAAATTATGCTAAATAGCCTTACTCAGAAAGTTTTAGGCTCCAATAAAACATATTTTTAAGTATTTTAAGTTGAATTTATAGTGTTAACTTCATAATTATTTTCATTCTATTGATATCCTTATAATGCTTACAAGTGATTATACTTTCTATAAAACATTTTCAGGACACCCTCACAATTGTGAATATTAGGTGATATTAACTGCATCTTGGTAGCCAAGACCAACAAATAAAATGAGTTCAGCAAAGTCTACGTAAGTCCAATTAGCAATAACAAATGATGAAAACAATAAAATACAAACTTGACTCCACTGGACGGTAACAATACAAAGCAGATGTTTACACATTAATTTAAAATAAATGTACATGCACAGCTGCTACTTATTTTCTAAGATATTATCAGTTTAATCTTAAACTCAGACTAGAAGCATTTGCAGCTAAAACCATTCACCAAATGGCTCTCAGATAGTGTGTGATCTATTGCACAGAGAATTATTGAGAACAGGAATGTATATATTCCATAGTGGCTAAATCAGGTAGTCAATTAATTAGGTGATATAGCCAATTTTACATCGTATGATAGAGATTTTTATGTTATTCACTTATGCACAGAGAGAAATAGCGCTGGTTATTGTTGCCGCTCTAGGTTAGAAAATCTTTGAAGTCAGGTAGAGTCCCAAATCTTGGCTATTCAGAAGTGCTAACAGAACCCTATAAGGGCCAGGTGGCGCAGTGGTTAAGAATCTGCCTGCTATTGCAGGAGTGGCAGGAGACATAGCTTGATTCCTGGTCCAGGAAGATCCCCTGGAGGAGGAAATGGCAACCCATGCTGTATCCTTGCCTGGGAAATCCTATGGACAGATGAGCCTGGTGGGCTACAGTCCACGGGTCGCCAAGAGTTGGACACAACTGCGCGACTGAGCACAAGGCACAAGGACCACATTGCTGAGTGACAGTTCAACAGAGGCGCCTCTGCTCTTCATTCATCACTCAGTAACCAAAAATACCTTGAAAGTGAAAGTGAAGTCGCTCAGTCGTGTCCGACTCTTTGCGACCCCATGGACTGTAGCCTGCCAGGCCCTCTGTCCATGAGATTTTCCAGGCAAGAGTACCAGAGTGGGTTGCCATTTCCTTCTCCAGGGGATCTTCCTGACCCAGGGATCAAACCCAGGTCTCCCGCATTGCAGGCAGACGCTTTACCGTCTGAGCCACCAGGGAACAAATACAAAATGTCAGATAATACTAGCAAGTATAAACTAGGAGGAAGACTACATCTCTTTGGTAGAGGACTTACATTTCATAAGAGTATATGACAACTCACCCCCAGCATCACTGTGCTTTTTCTCTTGCATACTGGGTTACACATCCCCTTTTCATGGTATTTTCCTGATTTTATTCCTTTGAAATGAAGTAATACATCTCATAAGTAATAATATTCACAGTTATTTTAAAATTATCCACTCATATATTTCAGCCCTTACAAAATCCCTATGCGATTAGTTATTGTTTTTCCTGTTTTCTGGAGAAGGAAATGGCAACCCACTTCAATATTCTTGCCTGAAAAATTCCATGACATGAGGAGCCTGGTGGGTCACAGTCCATGGGGTCGCAAAGAGTTGTATGTGACTGAGCACCCACACACATTCCTGTTTTAACTGAGGGTTTTGCTTCTCAGAAAAGATAACTTATCATACCTTTGGTAGGTGACCAAAGAGAAGGTCCATCTGACACTACCACCCTGGTTTCTCTCCACCATCTTTCCACTCCACTGTGCTTAGCGATCTCATTCCAAAGCTCTGCCAAGCACAAAGCTGACCTCGCACTCCAGTGATCCACCTCACCTTTTCCAAGAACCTGTGGCATCCTGGCTTATCAGAAAAATAGATTCCCTTCCCTAAACTGAAAGGGCCTATTTGAAGAAATCTGCTCCACTTCTCATTGGAAGAGCTTCTGGAAAGCCTTGACCTTTAGGAAAATCCCAACCTTCAAGCCAAAAGGCCCAGAAACAGAAGTCAACTTGCCAAGAGCACCCTCCTGACACTCTCCTGACCCACAGCCATCAGTTTTACAAGCAGCTCCCTCTCTTTTAATAGCCTCCCTGGGCATCACCTTACTCTCCCACTTCTGGTGCAGAGAGACCAGGAAGGTCCAGGCCATAGGAGAGTGTGCAGAGGGATTAAAAAGTACCCTGCTCATGTCTTGAAAGTTTGTAAAGAAAGTACTGAACACAGACTTCCCATAGTATCAAAAGGAAAATTTATGCATCGCCTTTGAGTTCAACTTCTCCATTAAAGCTTTTTCCCTATAATCTAGGGAGTTCTTATCCCGGTGACTTATGATGTTATGGAGGGGCTCATGCATGGAAAATGTCAATAGAAATAGTAACTCTGGAAGGGAAGGGCCTCCTAATTAGTCCCCATTTAGATTTTATGATGGCTTTGAGATCTGCTCATCCTGACAGTGCGCACTGTGGTTACATATTGTTCTAGCCTGAGGGAACCATAGGAAAATCCAGATTTATTGTACCTATCATACCAGCATATTTCATTTGCCATTATGAGCAGCCATCTCGCAATGATGCAGGAGTATTTATTACAGATTAAATTGTAGGACCTGGATGGTTTAGTGAGGTTCTTGAGGTATCATTTATGTCATTAACTGGCTCATTATCAGATCTGCAAATCTCCATTCTTTTTTGAGCCTTCTGTTTGAGCACGGAGGCTTCCGGGCTCGGGTAGCTTCCGGAGCCGTATTTTGTGGTGTCGTGGACACGAAATTTAAATACAGACAAAGCAAATCAAGAAAAATCGCTTGCATCACCCTCCGTGTTGTCGTTTTATCCTATTTCCTGGAAGGTGGTGGCAGATGCCTCTTTAGTGCACTTTGCTGGGGGTCAAGGTGGAAGGTTATTATCCACTGGGCTGTTCAGTGCTGCCCAGGTGCTGTTGTGTTTGGAGGAGTGTGGGGGTGGGGGAAGTGACTTCTGAGCCGCAGGACTCAGGGGATTTATTTTCAGAGGTGGCTAACGCTAATTAGGTTAGGAGTGCCTGGCTGCCTTCAAAAGACGCAGCGTCCAATTTTTCTTCTCTGATAAATAACCTTATGTTTGAAAACCAGGAAAGAAGAGAGTGTATGAAATTTAATTGTGATTATTTAGTAAGTTCGCTGCTTTTCCATGCTGATTTTCTGCGGCTAGAGTGTTCAGTTTTCTTGTCTTGGTGCCTCTGGGACTGCGTTTTAATTCTACCTGGGATGCTGAGCGAAGAGGATTCACTGATGGTCGATTATGACTTTTTTCTTTTTTTGATAGCAGAATATTCTTGCCTAAAACAGAATTTTCAGCAAGGCATACTCAGACCACAGTGTTTGTTTCCTACCTCTCTCCCCAGGTTTAGTTCTATTTGCCTTTATTGCTTGACTCAGAGTAGGGGTTCTTTGTTGTTGATACTTGCCCTATTTACTCTCCTATATTGCTTTTTCATAAACACAAGGAGTGGCATTTAAGTTGCTGTGTTTTTGGTATTAAAAATACTCTCCCATACAGAGGCACAAAAGTGCCTATAGAAACGCTGAACCCAAATTCATAGATTATCTGGGAAAGAAATGCCTTGCAATTTAATTTTTGCATATAACTAGTTCACTGCACAGACAACAGTTGCTGGTAAAGGTGAATTTTCACAAAGGAAAATGACAGGTGGAAGTCATTATGTATTTCTTAAAAAGGATTTGATATTATATTATAATACTGGAGTTGTGACAACAGAATTGGTGGACCATTAATATTTGCACAGGTTAATCTTTATAAAATATTGCTTCCTTTTTTAAATGTATTGAACCACATAAAATCACTATTGACTAATAATTTAGAAGAAGCTCTACAAACTGTTTTATATCTGTAGTGGTCTCTGTAGATAGAAGAAGAAACAAATTTGAAATGCCCTGGTTGAATGGAAATAAATATTAGTGAATGTATAGCAAGCATTTCTGGCCACACACTAAATTTACCCTCATTTAGCACATGAGCGGTACCCAGTGTCTCCTGAACAGATGCAGAGCTGCTACTTCTTTTAATCAGTATATCAGAAAGGGCTGCAGAAAGCTCCTCATTTTTACTTGTTGCTTGCGAGTTAGAGTTAATGAAGCAGTGTAGAAAGGTCAGAAGGAATCATTTTTACTTTTTGCCACGAAGCAGGATAATTTAGAGGCTCGATAACGATGCCATTGCCTCTGTGTTGTTGTAGCAGGAAAGAACTGCCCGGCTCTGAACAGATCCTGTCGCTTTTACTAAGCACAATTTGATAACAAGGGTTATATAATTTCTAATCGCCTTTCTTCATATTCAATCTCTCTCACACGTACTGTATTGAGACACAAAGAAATTTTATGCCAAATAATGTGCGGTAATTATGTGCCACCTATCTACAACATGCAATGCAAAATTTGTTTGATTCCAGAAGTTTGGGGTGTTTTGTTTTTTTAAATAATTTTTAATTATTTTGAATTTGTCTCTCATAGGCAGTGTAAAAATTATATAACTTTTTGTAAAGAAGTGTATTTAGGCCTCAGTTCCTTATTCCTACCTCCACCACCTAGATCTTTAAGAACTGTCATTTTCAGCAGAATTTAGAGGAATTTGTAAAATTTCTAACAGTTTATTTTTGATGTGGTACACTTAGCTGTGCTGAGGGTTATTTGTTTTCAAGTCAACCCTTTCATAAGAGTTGAATATTGCATCTAGAATAGAGAGTAGATCAGAGAATTATCTTTAAAATAACAAACACAGATTTAAGAATCACCTTCCACTAAACGGTTAATGAACAACATCTTATTTTAAAGATTCCATATTTTTAAACAAGTGCACTATTTAAGGGGAACATCCCTAAGCACAACTGCTTGTAATATTGTTTATATAGTCCATTGATAACTATGTTAAGCAGATTATAATTATATACATGTATGTATATATATATGTGTGTATGTGTAACACCATACCTGAGTCTATAGCCAATTAAGCAGAACTTAGCACTAAATGAGTCATCTCTTGTACTCCCTCTGTATTATAGGCAGTCTTGAATAAATAAATCTATGCTGTTATAAATAGGCTCCTTGAAATAAGAGATTCTGATTTGAAGCTTCTTTGTAATGCTCCTCTCACCAATCTTATTGCTTGGTCTTTTGCATTATAGTCTTAATATTGAGCTTGCTCATTAATCTCCATCCTTTTTTAAGTTGGTCTAGGCTGTTCTTGTAGCTGTAATACTCACTGGGTTGCCGTAGGAACAAGAGATCCGAGTAAATATGCTTATGGAGAAGAAATGACTACTAATTAAATGTGAATAGCATTTATAAATTGCCTAGTTCTCGCAAAATGCAGAACATAATATGCTTTGATGTACTTCATTAGTAAAAGGCATCTATATTTTTAAAATACATACTAGTAGCGAAAACCAAATTTTAATGCAAAAATGATCTTTATGTGGTTTCGTTTTTTCTGCTGACTATAAATCCTGTAATTTAATGCAGATATCCTTTTATTGCATTTACATGGCAGAGGAAGACATTTGGTTGGCCTGTGAAAGTGCTGGAAACCTTTACTATTCCCTCACCCAAGTGTAATTCCTTTTTTATTGTTGGAAGTATAGCTTTCCTATTATATTTTAGACAAAAAGAAACTAGCTTATAACATCCACTCCGAATCTAGGTAGGTAATATTTTTCACATCACATGGTCTTTCCTGCATAGTGCCTAGAAAATTGCGACTTTAGTATGAAGCTAACAAAGCAAGCTTGCAGTCATGCTTAGCTTTAGTTTTGCTTTGTTTAATGCTGAAAAACACCTCTCACCCTTTCCAGGATGTGAAGTCCCCAACTTAATTATCATTCTGTGTGTCACAGCAGATGACCTGATCATGTTTCCCTTTATGATTCTGCAGTTCACGAGTACAGTCCTTCAACATTTTGTTTTTTCATTGGGGGAGCAAAGAGTTTGGGGTTGACTTATTTCCAAACAATTGAGAAACAATTGGTCCACACACTCTGACATAAGATGATGACAGCAAGCTCTATCTAGGATTCCAGGATAGACAAGCCATCAAGTTAAATGGGCCATGGGCATAGTTATGTTAACTTCTAGGTTAACTGAGGAAGTACAGCAGTTCGATGATTGTTTTCTGAAGATCTCTCTTCTCAGAGAGACTAACCAAATCACTGGCTAGCCAAATATCAAAAAAAAAAAATCCTTCAGAGTTTTTTGAAAAATGTCTTGAGTGACCTACTTTATATTTCCTTTTGTCTTAGTAATACATATGCATACATATGTATGTGTGTGTATATACATATATAAATTTTAAAAAAGAAAATGCCCAGGCCCACCTACCCTCTTTAAGCTGAGCGAGAGCTGCTGTGTCACAACAACAAGCCTGGAGGACAGTTAGAGTTTTCTTTTCATTTGACTGCAGGAAATCAATTCTGTGGCTCGCGTTATGTGAGTTTGAGCAGCTGACTCAAGGAAAAGCAGTCGTCTGGCCGCTTGCTATGTGGGTGCAATTAGGAACACTTTTTCTTTTTACTGATTTTCAGCAAAGCATTTGTTACCAACCTATGCGTCAGGCCGAAGATAGTAACAGACATGTGCTGTTTATTTTCTGGACTGGTCTTATTTTTTGAGGTAACTAAACTCTTAACTTTTCATATCTGTTCTAGAGGAACAAGAGTGAGTAAGATAATGCTTAGCATTTAATAGACACTATATCTATGCTATTACCAGTGAATACTATTTCTGCATAATTTTGAATGGCTTTAATTTAAAACATCATGAATTTAATAATGTCTATTAAATAAATTATAGGAATTTTTAGATCTTTAATTAATAAGTGTTGAATTTAATTAAATGATTCATTTTAAAATTAACCATCTTTGAGTAAAATTTGAATCTCCACTTTCTAAGTCAAATTTTCCCTTGCAAGTGCTATAGGAAAAGCTCTTTGAAGTCAAAATTACATTATTTGATTTTAATGAATTGTCAGGATTATCTAAAAGGTGATTCTGTGCACTCAGTAAACTAGTTCTGTTGTTGCTAGTTTGGGGTTGGTTTGTCTTTTAACTTAAAAGGAAGGGCATTGCATAAGTATACCAGTTGGGTTCTCAGTATTAATTGTAAACCATCTATTTTGGAAATACCATTCTGTTCTGGATCCAATGTTCAAAATCTTTGCAATGCCATGTGATTGTGTTTAAATGATAATAGATAATTTTCACTGAGCATTTGCTATCTACCATGAACCATGCAAAACACTTTATATGCATTTTCCTTTATGAGGGTTCATCATAAACTCCATGAAAGAGTACAATTACTGCCTCAATTTTAGATGAAGAAAATGAAGGTCAGAAAGATTGGGTAATTTTCTCAAGATAGAACAGGTAACACCAGGACTCAAACCTTAGGCAGCCAAATTCCAGAAGCTCAATGCTTAACCCTTTTATCACACTTCTTATTTTCATCTTATTTTTCTTTTGTATTGTTCTACTGCAGTAACCCATTCTGTGCAATATCATATATGTTTTATATCCACATCATACTTCTATCTTTAGCTATTAACTCTATATACCATGCATAATTCTCTTTTTAACTGCCATGAATATAGACCTTGGAAAATTGTGGCACCCTTGCAAACCCTTACAAGGTATCATGTGATTATCTAGCCCAGTTCTACTTTATAACTAATTTTCCATTTGCAGGTCTTGAGCATCCTGGATGTTGTTTGTTTTTAGTGTCAGCTTGCCATTCCCCTAGACTTCACATCTTCTTTTAACGATTATAAAGATATATTCTTGACACTATTTCAGGAGATAAAAATATTCATGTAAAGGTTATGGTTGTCCCCAAAGATTGATTTTTATATTAAAAATAAAATAAAACATTGATTCTTAAACCTATATGAGGATTAAATTATTGATTTGGATTAAGAACAAACACCAACACTTCCATAATTTTATTGCATCTGAGGTTCCATTTCTCACTTAGAAACCAAGTTAATCTCTTAGAAATGCCTTATGCAGGGTCCCTTCCCATTTACAGAAGTCAAAGCCTATGATACTTCGGGACTTGTAGTGACTCTTATCTCTAAGCACCACAAAGTACCGTAAGTAGATTGTGCTGTTGCTCACCTTCATTGCCTGATTATCCCAGCCTCTCTTCAGAAGAATAACATTTCAAGATTGGATTGTAGCCAACTCAACTGTAACCAACTCAAGACACTAACCTGGGGAATTAATTTCAGGGAATGTTTATGTTCCATAATAGTTTAGAGATTTTTTTTTCCTGAGTTTGATAACCTGTAAATTTTAAATTTTCTTGAAAAATAAATAAAACATTTGAGTTTCTTTTCTCAGTAAAAGAAATGCTTGTGGATAGAGAACCCACTGAAGGGACAAGACTAGGTCATCACCCCAGCTCCATCTCATTCTGTCAGTGTGACATTAGGTAAGTCACGCCCTCTCTGAGTGTCAGTTTCCTCATGTTCACAGGTAGATTTTAAACCTATCCTGATTACTATACAATGTTCTTATGAAGACCATGTGAAATAATATGTGAAAGTTTTTAGAAACTTGTGAACAATATATTATTAAATACATTATCTTATTGGCTGAGTTTTTATCTGCCTCACACAGCATGTTCCTTTTAATGCAGGATAAATTTTATCAGATTGCAATGTTATAACTTTACGGGACTCGACCATATCTTTGAGTTTTGCACAGCTTCAATTTTTCACCCTTTCAGTCTGTATGGGTTTAAAAAAACACTTATAAATATTTAAAAACACATTAGTAAATTATAATCTAAAACAAACTATAGAAAACTAGCATTATATTGTCTATGTGATAATTACAAGGTAATAATAAGAAGAAACATTTATTGAATGTGGACTATATTCTAGGCATCATGTTATATAATGAAGATATTGTTTAATCCTCACAACAACCCTATGACTATTATTATTTCCTTTTTGTAGAGATCTCAGATTTGAACTCACATCTGACTGCAAAGTCTTTGTTTTTAACTATAATTCATCTTGCTTAAATCTCAGAGAATGAGACTTTTATTTTGTACAAAATCAGAAATAATACATGCATTTCTTGCTCTCAGCAGCAAAAAAATTTGGAGGCTATTCTGCTTGCCTAAATTATGCTAAAATTCTTGAAATTCTAAATTGGTTGTGCCCTTTGAAACATTTTCCAAAATATATCGTTTTTTAAAAGTCGAATTACAGTCTTATGTTTTATCTCCAAATTATAGTAAGCACTTTATTAAATTTGAATAAGAATGATAAGAGTAATTTTTCACTGGTTCCCAAAACCAAAAATATATGGAAAAATATTACTTTTAAGTATATTCAAATTTTATGCTCTAATCTCTAAAAAATTATAGAAACATTCTGAAATACATTGACTGCTGTCAACATCATTAAAATATACCTTTAATCATGCAAGATGACAATTTTAGAGAGAAAAAAAATTATCCACAATTTTAAGTTTTACTGAATTGGTTCAAACAAAACTTATTGGCTTTTATTTCAATTTTTCATTTCATAAATTGGGACAGTGAGGCCCAGAAGACAGACAGAATATCCCCGTTATTGCCCAAATCCTATCTGGTATGTGACCTCATTGTGCCTCTTGCTACTTGTATCTTGTATTACTTGCAAAGACCACAGATAGACAATTGACGATTCAAAAATCAGATTATATGTTACCCTCAATCTAATATTTTCCAAAATATCTGGAAACTGCTTACTAAAATGATGCTTATATTATTTAATTTTTATTTGCCTGACTAATAAGTAGCTAGATGTTCAATAAATTCAATGATGCACTAATATAGAAATAATTTCTCCTATGAGGCTTTTGACTAAACATTTAATGTAACAGTGAAATATGAAAACAATCATGTTTCTTCTTAAAAATCTAATCAAATGTATGTGTGTCAACACTGATTTGTGCCAAACAAGTAATTTGATTGTATAATCCTCGATGTTTAAATAATCTTTTCTTTAAAGTAGTGTTTCCAGTTATATTTGAGTACCTGAAATTCAATTCATTGTACATATTTATGTCTTAAGTTCTTACTACACAAAGCTAAATAAAGCATTTTCACAATCTTCAGTGAGCTCACAGTAAAATAAGATGCAACCAGTGATAATACAGTGGATGTGATAAGTAATGCTGTGAATGGTGGCACAGAAGCAGAAAAGAGGCTCTAGCCTGACAGGATGAGAAACATGAGTGTTTAAGCATGAGTGAAAGGGAGAGACAGATGGTCCAGGTGAAAAACCTAAGCAAATAAAGAGAGGGACTTATGAAAGTGCATGGGAGGTATGGGAAGAAGAAACATGCAGTGTTCACAAAGGTAAGAACATGAGGTGGAAGGGAGAGGGAAAGAACTTGAAGCTTGAGATATTTGTTTCTGCTGCTGCTGTTGTTACTGGGTCTCTAAATTGTGTTTGACTCTTTGCAACTCCATGGACTGTAGCCTGCCAGGTTCCTCTGTCCATGCAATTTCCCAGGCAAGAATACTGGAGTGGGTTGCCATTTCCTTAATGGTAGAGTTGGCAGGACACCTTTACTAAAGAGTTTAATTAACCTATAAACAATGAGTCATCACAAAATATTCTAATCAGAGAAACCTCTGATTGCATTTCTGTTCCAGAAAGATAGTAGTACTTACAATGTAGAGAATGGACTAAAACAATCGATTAAAGTATAAGTAGAGAGTAATTATATAATCAAATTTATTTTTAAAACCCCAAATCTTTTCCAAATTTTGATTTTAAGAACATGGATAGATATGTAGAAAGAGTCAGACACGACTTGGCAACTAAACAACAGACGTGTACAGTTACGTTTTTTAAATTTCTTTTACAGGTTTTTAGTCTAAGCCAAGGTATGGTTATTTGATTTCTAGGTAACTGGTTTTTAATGATCTTTAAAGAACTGTGTAGATTTCTGATAACTTCAGTAAATCTTTTTCAGAATGACTCTTCAGGAGACTTGAAGCAGGCAAGCAAACATGGCAGACTCAGAGTAGCACAACTGAGGGAATCAAGGGTATGTAACAAAATGATATTATGTTTAAATAAAATTCTAACATACATGTAGAAATGCCAAGAAGGCATTTTTCCTTTTTTTTTTTAGACCAAATAGGAAATAACAATCTTAGGTTTCATTAGACAGAGTTTTAATTAACTAGTCACATCATAGTTATCTGTAGTAAAAAGAATCCTCAACAGTTGTCAAGAAGAACTGCGCCCATTTATCACTGCCTTAGGTAGGTGTAACCCATTATTGTTGAAATTCAAGGCATCTTACTTTTTTTTTTTTGAAAGTAGAGAGTTATTTTATTTAGTGGGAATGTTTAGGACTCTGAGCCGGGGAGACAGCATCTCAGTAGCTCTGAGAAACTGCTCCAAGGGGCAGGGGAAAAGTCAGGCTGTATACAAGTTTGCAGCAAAGGAAGCAGGCAGTCTGAACATCAAAGATCAGGTATCAAGTTAAGGAATTGAGCATTCTATGTATGGGAAGATGCAAGCCTCTGGACTCACTGAATTCATTCCTTTCATGTGCACCTCAGCTCTTTGGGGCCAATCCTGTTTCATTGTTCACCTTGCTTCTTGCATTCCGCCAGCTCCTCTGTGGTCACTGTCAGGGGTGGCAGTATCCACTGGATGGGAACCCTTATTCACATCAGAAATCACTGATGGCTGTGACATTTCTTGTTGATTAATATGGCAGGAAATATTTTCATTTCACAGTCCCTCTTCATGGTAATAAATTCGACCATATTTGGGAGACAGTTCATAACCTTTTTTTTTTTTTTTTGGTCCCACAGTGCTGGGAGGCTCATCCCATATCTGGTGAAGGTCTTTATTGATAAATCTCTCCAAGTGTTAATTTCCAGTTTACTCCCATTGATAAATAATAAAAGATTCTCTGGATCCTCTATCTTCTAACCTAATAGGATTCAGGAAATATTTCCCTTGTTGCCTCTTTCTATACCCAGAATCATACTATTACAATTATTCTACATTATAAATGTGATCTATTTCTTTAAGATATTTAGTTATCATTAATTTAGCTGGAGGCCTGGTTATACATCATGTAACACAAAAGACAACAATCTTATAAACAGATTACAAATAATACAGCTAATAATGGGATTAAAATTACAAATAGGGATTTAAGCCATGAGCTTTCAGAACCAAACCATCTTCCTAAAACATAACCCATTAGAGGATTCATCTGGCATATAAACACAATATTCAGTTTGAATTATAGCACAGGTGCCCTCTTGGGATGCTCTAAGGATATCAAGGGCCATACAATTTTATAAGACAGCTTTTCTCATAGAGATCTCAGAATTTAGTAGACTAATAGCCTGGTTGCTATCATTTAATGCCTTTTGAGTGAATTTCGTTAAGGCTTCAATGTGAGGAATAATATTTTCCAATCCTACTGCAGGTACAAAAATAGATATTAAGTGATCATACCAGTGAAATACAAATCTCTTTGTCAATCGGGTTCATATTGATGGTAAATTTACTGGAGACACATCTAAGTTTGTACATAAGTAGTTTTGAGCCCAAGGGAATCCTAAAGTACACCTTCCTAGCCAGCCTAGTGGAAGCCAGGGTTATAGATTGGACCCACAAAGCCACTGAGTCCCAATGTCCTGAGTCCCAATTAGGTGCCAACCAGTATACTTCTGGACATATGCTTCAACCCGTTCCATAGCAATCACTGTCTTTAAGAGAAGTGGTACATTGGCAGTTTTCATAAGACATCCAGTCTAATTTTCTAGTATTATTAGGTTGATTATCTTTGGTATGATTCAATTGTTTCCAGCATAGGGAGGTGGGGATGGGAGGGCGGTTTAGACTTATATTACCATAGTCTGGTGTTAGCCAGATAAATCTATCCCATAACTGAGGAAGCATCCCTCCAAATAGTCTTAGAGTTTACATTTTTGACTGGAATTTATCCTGTTGTTCTGACTGAGCTAGACCTAACCTTAAGGGAAAATTCGTATTTATGACCAGGATCAGAGTAACTATGTTTGATTGGCCAACTGGGTTCCATCTAGTGATATCAGTAGTAGCCCATACAGAATTATAATTCCTTTATTCCAACATAAACTTTTTAAGAGCCATCCAATCAGAGCCTTGGAGGCGAGAAACCCATCAAGGTAAACCAGAAGTACTGAATGTAGGTAATTGACCACAAATCCAACACTTCAATTGATTTCTAAAATTTGCATAAGATCATGCCCATGATAGAAAAAAAAATTTTGATTCATGTGTAAAAGTCCAAGAAAATACAAAGAAAACTTATGAACAATCATACGGGTCAGGTTCAGCATCTTGGGACAGCTACAGTTCAGTCTACTTCCGATGTCATCTTCTTCTCATTCTGGCACTGGTGTTTCCTTATTATGAGAGCATCACTCTAAGATGAGTTTGAGGTCAGCAGTTCTCTCTATAGACCAGTCTGGTGCAGGCGCTCAAATCCATCCTGAATTCCCAAGGAAGCGAATGGGCACAGGGGCCCCTGCTGGTACCATGGATCCAGTTTCTCACAGAGTTAAGGCAGAGAAGAGAAATTGTTGCAATGAAAAGGAAAAAAGAGGAATGAGTTTTTCTCTTTCCCTTTCTTGAGAACTAAGAATATAAAGAGAACAGTGAGCGGGCCTGAACAATCTGAGTTTTTTTACTTTAACTGCTCCTAACTCACAATGTCTGTAACTAAGTTTGCTCTTCTGCCCCCTAACTGTTCAGGAGCTACACCTCACATCTGTTTTCCTTTGACTCTATGCTAAATACATCCCCTGTCTGGTGTTTACCCTTACAGCACCTTTCCCCTTGGAGTTACATATCAGAAAGAAGGCCACAGAATCACAAAACTGCCAGACTCAGTTACTGGCTTACTGACGCCAGTTTGTGACTATCTTTGAAACAAAGAAGAGGAAGAAATCAAGATCCTATCATCTTTGTCCCTCATCACTGATTCCTGACTGTGAGCCCTTGCCTTATATAAGCCACTAGACTCCTCATGGTCCGTCTTACATTTTTTTATCTCTAGAAGCTTGCTACTAAAGACTGGTCTCTAAGTGGCCTTTAATATACATATGACATGTGTGTGCATGCGTGTGCTAAGTTGCTTCAGTTGTGTCCGACTCTTTGTGACCCATAGACTGTAGCCCACCAGGGTCCTCTGTCCATGAGATTCTCCAGGCGAGAATACTGGAGTAGGTTGCTATGCCATCCTCCAGGGAATCTTTCTGACCCAAGGACTGAACCCAGGTCTCTTGTATCTCCTGCATTGGCAAGCGGGTTCTTTACCATTGGCACCACCTGGGAAGCCCCATATGACATGAATCTTACTAAATGGCAGATTCTGATTCATCTTGGGTAAGGCCAGAAGATTCTGTATTTCTAACAAGTTCCCACACGATGCTGATCTTACTGACCCCACCAACAACATCTTAAGCAAACATATGTCAATCCTTACAAAATTCAGGAAAATTTAACTTTTATATTATTTTCAAAATCCTATCTTTATTAACACAGCTATGGAGTCATGGAATTTTAGGCTGAGAAGTATCTGAAAATTTCACAATAACTGTTTCATTTTATATGTGTGAGAAAATTAAGGTATTTGGCGGGGGCCGGGGGTGGGGGGTGTCCAACCAGTTTCCTTATCCCTTTACTAGCATGCTCTTCATGGAGGAAGAATTATTAATCTGATAGTTCAGATCTCGGGACGTTAACTGGGCCACTTGTTCCTGTGCGCTAATGTGCCTTAACGGCCAACATCCTTACAGCACCCTTGTTCTTCTTCCTGCCATGAACGCTCACTCTCCCACTTCCTCCATTTGTGTAGTCAAGTAAGGTAGCCGAGTCTGTTCCTTGGACCCTCACACTCTCTCCCTCTGCTAGCAGGGCAGTCCTCTGCTTTGCATGTGGTACAGAAGAGAAGTGAAAGCCTTCTTGCATCTTCAGGCTCTAGGAATCAGCCCTGTATTCCAATTTGTCTCAGGAAGAGCAGAGCATTGTGAATGTCGTGCTGCAGTCTGGTTTAGACAGATAATGTTCCTTGATTTATGAGACTAAATTTAATAAAAGCTCTGATTATAAATCCTCTGAGAGCATATATTCTCTGTGCCAACAAAGTGCCTGGAACATTGTAGATCCCCATAAAAATATTTACCAAGTGAGTAATTTCATGAAATTTGTGTTGTGTTACATGGAATGCACTTGATACAAAAAAAAAACACTAATTTTGTACTGTTGGTCAAAACTGTTGATCAGTTTTTGAGACTACCCTGAAAAATAATACTGCTTTCTCTGAGAAAGAATCTAAAATTCTTACCAAACAATTATTTTTCCTTCCAGTCACTAACCTCTGCTTCTGTTCATCACATAAACTATTTTGTGCTTAAGTGTAAAGCAATAATGAGGGCTTCCCAGGTGGCACCAGTGGTAAAGAAACCCGCCTGCCAAGCAGGAGACATAAGAGACATGGGTTCAATCCCTGGGTAGGGAAGATCCCCTGGAGGAGAGCACAGCAACATACTCCAGCATTCTTGCCTGGACAGAAGGGCCTGGCAGGTTACAGTCCGTAGGGTCACGAAGAGTCAGACATAACTGAAGCGATTTAGCATACATGTAAAGCTGTATAAAAATAGAATATAAGGCTTCACAAACATGACTATCCAGCCCCTGAATTTGTTTTCCAATGGAAATACACTTAAGACCTCCAGAGAATCCTGAATTTGTTTCTCACAAACATACCTCTCCTAAAGCATAAGCGAAAAAGTGGTTCAGAAGGTACAGCTCATTCTTTTGATTGAAATACTCCAAAACACAGTGTGCATCTATGGTACCTCCCACATATGTGACAATTCTTCTTTGGGTCTCTTCATTCCCTCAGATGGTAACATCTCAAATTGCTTATAACAGCTGTGAACCTTCAGACTGTCTTTATATCATGGCCCCATGTGGAAGGCTCTCTTTCGTCTTTACTGTGCAGGTGAAAACTTTCCCCAGGTTCATAGCAGCCAGTCATCCTGATCCTTATGTCTTGGGTGGAAAGGAAAATCTGCTGCGCATGCTTGAAATTGCCTTTGTCCTAAACGACATCAGATAAAACAGATCCTTCTGTTGTAACCCATAATTCCAGGAGCGTTCATAAGGGGTCAGTCCAACAGTTAATTTTCATTCTTCACTTGATGCATCTAAAGTATTTGACATGCTTGCTCCTTTACTCCTTAATCCTGAAAACACATGACTTGCTTAACTCCCACAACACCCCATTCTCTTTGATTTTATTCTCATCTCTCTAGTCATTCCTTCTCAATTTCTCCTGCTCATTTTTCCTCATCTCCCACCCACCTTCTGTGCACCGGAAGCCCCTAGAACTCAATTCTTGGACTTACCTGGTTTCGATCTATTCTCACTTCAACAGCAAAACTCATCCACTCTCTTGGTTTTAATTGCAGTTTGGGGCTTCCCTGGTGACTCAAATGGTAAAGAATCTGCCTTCAATTCAGGAGACCCAGATTCACTTCCTGGGTTGTGAAAATCCCCTGGAGAAAGGAATGGAAACCCACTCCAGTATTCTTGCCTGGAGAATTCTATGGACAGAGGAGCCTGGCGGGCAACAGTCCATGGGGTCGCAAAGAGTCGGACACAACTGAGCGACTTTCACTTTGGGCTCACTACTGCCAAATATGTCCATAGCCCACACTTCTCTTTCCTGAATTCCAAGTTCATATATCTAACCAGATATTTAATATCTCTAAGACATCTTAAATATGTTCAAATCTTTTTGACCTTCTCCAGTTTAGCTTCTCTTGCAATCCCTCCCCACGTAGGCAGATAGGGACTCCATTTTTTCAGTTACTCGGGGTACAAACCTTAAAGTCAGCTTTGCCTCCTTTCTTTCTCTTACACCCCAGATTCTATTAGTTGGTACATGCTGCCATCTCTACCTTTGAAGTAGACCAACATCCAAACACTTTTACTCTTTTCACCACTACCATCAAGCCACCATCACCTCCAGCTTGGATTTTGTAAACAGCTTTCTAAATAGCGACAACCCTGCTTTTGTTCTTGTCTCCTTATCACTTCTCTGCTCACAACTGCCAACGGCATTTCTGTGTAAAGTCAAAAATCCCACCTCTGAAAAAGATAACCAAACAAAACAACCCAAAAATGTACCTTACAATGGTTTACAAGGCTTTATATACAATCTCCTCTGACTGCTCAAACCACATTTCTGTTTTACAGTAAGTCCCCTGCATACGAACCTTCAAGTTACAAAGTTTCAAAGATGCCAACGTGAATTCCATCAATGTCTGGCATGAGTGAAATTACATCTTGCCCTCTGTCTCTTGTTGCTGATAATCCGTCAGTTCTACCATCTCCCATCTCCTCTCCCTCCTCCAGTCAGTAACTCTTCTTGCCTGTTCACTCAATGCCAGCCCTGGATGCCATCTGTTGTACTAAGTCACTTCAGTCATGTCCGACTCTGTGCAATCCTATAGACTATAGCCTGCCAGGTTCCTCTGTCCATGGGATTCTCCAGGCAAGGATACTGGAGTCGATAGCCGTTCCCTTCTCCAGGGATCGAACCCGGGTCTCCTGCATTGGCAGGCAGATTCTTTACCACTGTGCCACCTAAAAAGCATGCCAGTCCTAGATAGGAACCTAGATTTTATTAACTACCAGGAATACTAAGGGATAGATATATGTTTCCTCTGACCTGGCAGTTTTGAAAAGGATTGCATCTACCTTACTAGAAGATGTTATGGATCACTCTGAAACAGATAAGGGCGGATTTGACCTTCGGTTAGATATTCATACCCAAATTTATGCAAAAAATGGCTATGGGCCTATGCCACTCTGCATTACTTAAGCATACAATTAATAAGCATGTACAATTAAAAGAATGAAAACAAAATGAAACAAAAAAAGAGAATGCAAGTAGTGGTAATGAGCTAAGTGAAACCTTTGATACTAACTACTTTTTGGGGCACAGATCTAATATTTACATTTCCATTATTTACTTAAGGGTGTATGTAATTCACTGGTTAATAACCTAGAAACATGTCTTCAAAATTGTTCTGAGAGTAGACCATGAAAGGAAAAAATAGCATTTGTTGGACCAACTGATAGGTCAAATTAAAATATTTATTAAAGTTATATAATATAAATTCTATAATAATTATAATAAGAAATTTTTTCCTTGTGATGAAGGGAAAACTTACTTTTCTAACTCTCTTCTAAGATCATTACTGAAACTGGGGATCTGTATGTTTAATTACAATATCATGAATACTTAAATTTGTCTCATGCTGAGAAAGTCACATGATTACAGCTAGCACACTGATTTTTGCTACATGACCTTTCAATTGGAAAACTCAAACCATCTTGCCTTAGAATTTTCTGTTAACTTTCCACTCTACCTGACAAAAAGAAAAATCAGAAATGTCTGACATCCAAGCAGTTTGCACAAGAACTGTCACAAAGATATTTGAAATCTATAGGCAATACATTCATGATCCAGTAGTCAAAGCTATGGCTCTTGGCATGGAAGAGCAATGTACTCTCTGTGTTTTGCATTTTTCTAGATTATGATTCTTTAAGTTTTTTTAAAAAATAGTTCAATCTATAAGGAGAAAATGTAAACAAACGTGCATGTGTGCGTGCTAAGTCACTTCAGTCGTGTCCAACTCTTTGTGACCTTATGGACTGTAGCCCACCAAGCTCCTCTGTCCAAGGGATTTTCCAGGCTAGAATGCTGGAGTGGGTTGCCATGCCCTTCTTCAGGGAATCTTCCCAACCCAGGGATCGAGCCTGCATCTCCTACACCTCCTGCATTGCAGGTGGATTCTTTACTGTTGAGCCACTGGAGAAGCCCATAGTAACAGATAAAGCAGTTTCAGTGAAATTCAATTTCCTTCAGTTTGGAAGCTTGCACAAACTCAGTTCTGCAGGATGATGTAGAGCAAAACTTTATACGTTTGAATAATACTGCTACATTCTAATTCACAACTCCTTTTCCCAACATAAAAGCATATTGCCAACGTATGCGCCCTTTAAATAAGAGAAAATGGAACTAAAAGTTTATATTTAGCATCTTTCTATATGCCATCTTCTTCAGTTCAGTTCAGTCGCTCAGTCGTGTCCAACTCTTTGCAACCCCATGAGCTGCAGCACGCCAGACCTCCCTGTCCAACACCAACTCCCGGAGCCCACCCAAACTCATGCCCATTGAGTCAGTGATGCCATCCAGCCATCTCATCCTCTTTTGTCCCCTTCTCCTCCTGCCCTCAATCTTACCCAGCATCAGGGTCTTTTTAAATGAGTTAGCTCTTCACATCAGGTGGCCAAAGTATTGGAGTTTCAGCTTCAACATCAGACCTTCCAATGAACACCCAGGACTGATCTCCTTTAGGATGAACTGGTTGGATCTCCTTGCAGTCCAAGGGACTCTCAAAGATCTTCTCCAACACCACAGTTCAAAAGCATCAATTCTTTGGTGCTCAGCTTTATTTATAGTCCAACTGATGATTTAGTATAATATTCAAACCTTTCTCAAGTATTTACTGTGTGCCAGATTTTGTTCTTGGGGCTGAAGTCAAAACTTGCTAGCAAATACAATCACTGACCATAGGGACTTTACTATATCTCTCAGTTCAGTTCAGTTCAGTTGCTCAGTTGTGTCCGACTCTTGCAACCCCCTGGACTGCAGCACGCCAGGCCTCCCTGTCCATCACCAACTCCCGGAGTTTACCCAAACCCATGTCCATCGAGTCAGTGATGCCATCCAGCCATCTCATCCTCTGTCATCCCCTTCTCCTCCTGCCCCCTATCCCTCCCAGCATCAGGGTATTTTCCAGTGGGTCAAGTCTTCACATGAGGTGGCCAAAGTATTGGAGTTTCAGCTTCAGCATCAGTCCTTCCAATGAATATTCAGGACTGATCTCCTTTAGGATGGACTGGTTGGATCTCCTTGCAGTCCAAAGGACTCTCAAGAGTCTTCTCCAACACCACAGTTCAAAAGCATCAATTCTTTGGCACTCAGCTTTCTTCACAGTCCAAATCTCACATCTCTAATCACTTTCAAATTTTATTTCATAAAAAAATTAACAAGTATGCATTTGCTGCAGTATGTGGTATAGTAAAAATAACTCACAGAGGGCCACCTCTAAACGCAAGATTCAACCTTAGAGTCTAATAGAGATCCACCAGGGCCCAGTGTGTAAGTTCTATGATGTTTCCTGTTCAAAAAAAGCAAGAATTCAAAATTCTATGTATTTTATACAAAGGTAATTTTATGCAATGCCATCTCCCTTCTGATTTATTCAATATAAGTAAAGCTTTCACCTGAGTACCCTAAATTATTTTTACTGTCAATAATGCAATATTGACCTTAAATTTTCCCACTATACATATATTTTTTAAAAATTTTGGCCACTGCCATCACAGTTATTGAAAATAAGAAACTGTCATAAAACCATACCTCATTACCACATTTGGCTTATTTAAGGACCAGTAGCCTTTGGTTAACAATTTCCTTCAGAATTTCCAATCCAGATGACTCACGCATATTTGAAACAAATATTTCACTACAAAATAAATAATTATATCAAATTACATTTAAGTTTCTTCTATGTTTTATTCAGATGTGTACACAGTGTCATTTGTATAGAATGCTAAGTGAAAAATAACAGTTAATTTGGGGGGTTATTGCTATAAAAATATGTTATCTTTTATATATATGTATCACAGCATTACTTATTATTAGCTTCACACATAGCACTTTGTCTTTGATTTACGCAAACAACTGTAAATGTTTTATATATTTGTGAGGAAGTGAATGATATTAGACCATCAATCCACGGGGACTGCAAGTCAGGGGGAAAAAAAAAGGCTATTACATTTCAGAAGCTGTTAAATCAGTTGTGCCCCCTGGCTGATTTTGTCAGCTATATTTGCTGTGGGTAAAACCGTTGATGCCTGGAATACTGGCGCAGCCCTGAGAGTGTTGGAGAGTAAATAGCAGCGAAGTTGTAAACTACAGCACACATCTCACACTTACCACGTAAGCCCAGCTTACACTTTCCTCTGAATAAATCCAGCAGCTTTAAAAAGAGCAAGAGAGAGAAATAAAGAAAAGTTGGGGAGGGGGGAGGGGAAGCTGGGCCAGGCCTTCTGTCACTGCCTCCAGCTTTAGCCCCTCAGCAGCCTGCCAACAGGACACTGTTCCTGCCAGTTGTAAATTTTAATTGGCCATCTGGGGAAAGCACAAACCACTGACTAGAGATTAATCAGCAAATTAACCCAGGCATAATACACATTTCCCAATGGGCCTGAAGCAGCTCTAGGCTGGGCCAGAGCAGCCTGGGATGCAGGAGAACTTGTGTAGAATGCTGTTATTGCTCCCTGCCATGCAGGAGAACATTATCTCGGAGTCCTGAAATTCCCTTCTGTGTGACCTTGTTAGTGCCCCTGATTTGTATGGCGGTTGCAAAGAGCTTTTTTTTTTGGTAAAGTGCTAAACACAGATGGCACAGGTACTGTGATTGCTGGGAAAAGTGTTGATGAATCAGTGAAAGTGACAACTTTTCTCTGGTGGGCTATTCACTTGGTTTGCTAAAGTACCTACAGGAAGAAACAATCGTGTACCTGGATTTTAACCAGCTCGGTGAATCACCAGAGAATCACATTTATTTAGCCAGTTTCTTGTGTGATACAAAGTGCCTTTTCACAGCCTCTATCTTGTAAAAGCAAATTTGTAAATAATAAAAACTTCATAATGCCTAGGTTACCAAAATTAAATCAAATGTGTGCTAATATAGAATGATGTGGCCTCAACATTTTCACCAAAAGTCTTCTAGTTAGCTCATAGCCATGCCTTGAGCCAAGACAGGCAAAGAGGGTAACCATTAAAGTGAGGGACTGGTGAGAAACTGGGAGTAGTTTTGACAGATGGTGGATGAAATGACTTTTCATGGAAGAAGTAGTCTATACACAGCTTCTGAAACAATGGAAAAGGAAGAGCTCTGTGCATTTTAAGCAAGTATCATTAGGATACAGAATATCAAGAAGACTCAGAGGTAATACTATAAAGCCCAAATAAAAGACACATTGAATAAACTTGCTTTAAGGGGCCTAAGGAAAGTTAAAAGGTGATATAACCACGGAACATCAGGGAAAATAGAAAATTTTCATCTTCTTGACAGACGTATCTCCAGAATTTAGCATAGTACTTAGTATCATGGCATATGGTAGGCACGCAACATTTTTTATGAAAGAAGACATATCCAGCTTTAATAAAATCAGACACCACTGTGGTATCAGACACACCTCCTACTGCCTTTTCTTTCCAGTCTAGATGGAATGAGCAGTAGACTACATTACAAGGGTCCCTACTCAAACCACTCTTGAAGCACCAATTCATAGGCTGAAAAGAGACCTATGTTATCACCTAGTGCGAAGACCTTGAACTTGACTCAGTTAGTTAGCAATGGACTTGCAGTATTAAGGCTGTTATACAGTTAGGGGGAAAGTGGAAGATGCAGTGGTCTGAGGTTACGAGCAAGCAGAGGCAGCCAATGCCGTGAACAAAAATGGAGCCAACTTGCTGGGAGGAATAGCAAGGAACGAGCAGGCAATGCCGAGAACCAGGAAGCAGCCTCTCTGTCTCAGTTCCATCCTATTGGAAAGCTACCTCTACATTTTTTTTTCCTGGCCTCTGATTTTATGTGGTTTCAATGAGTTTGCATGGCATTCTGATCATTTCAACCAAAATAACCTTGACCAGAACAACCATAAATGGCAACAGCACCATAATAAGCCAATGGCCTGAGAAGACTAATAAAACTAGTAACCATTCCCATGCCCCTTCCAACAGCACAAGCATTTAGGAACTCCAAAGCACGCTGGTTATTTTCAGAAATACAAGTCATGGTGGATTATTTTATATGGCTCTGCTCTGACCCATCGCTAAATCACACAGACCCTTTCCACCTGCCTCTGGCAAAGCAGATAGATTCTTCTCCTTCACAACCATGTATAGATTTCTTTCTGTTTCATTACATTATTGCAAGCAATGCTGTCTGCCAAACCACATGCCCTTAAACTGAAATGGCTTCTGGCCGAGCACTGGGTTATCCGTGACAGTAAATCAGTCAATATGCATGGCCTAGAGACCACAGCTGTTAAATAGATGTCTTTGGCTTTAGGTGGGGAACCCTAAAATACCCAACTCAGTCCCTGATAAGACCTTCTAAAAAGCTTTTATTTCAAATAGTATTTTAAATCACATAGCAGTTTATCATGGGACTTTGTTTTTATTGTGAGATTTTATATGGAATATAAAGGCATGAAAAGAGAATAGGTGACAGGTCTGCGATAATTCAATAACTGGTAAAAAGAAAATATTAGTCTTTCAGAATTTGTAATATTCCAAAAAAACTTTAAGAGTTGAAATGTCTGGCCTCTGCTTACCCTGTCTGACTTGCTCTGGCTATGTATTCTGCATACTGGAAATAATTCCTAACACAACAGTTACTGGAGAGTTTAGTCAGTATTTTCAGTGTGCATTGGTAGATAGATTTCTTTATCTCCTCTTGGAAACTTATGATCCAAAGGTTAGAGCATGATCAAATAAACCCTGGAGAGTTTGTGTGGTTTCTTCTGAATTATCCCAAAGCTTTCTTGTATAACTTCATCTCTGTTGTCCCTACCTTACATCATCTCAATTACATATATAAAAAGCTAGAGGAAATGGTGTTTACTTGTTTGTAAAGCAGAGACAACACTTTGCCAACAGAGGTCTGTCTAGTCAAGGCTATGGTTTTTCCAGTGGTCATGTATGGATATGAGAGTTGGACTATAAAGAAAGCTGAGCACCGAAGAATTAATGCTTTTGAACTGTGGTGCTGGAGAAGACTCTTGAGAGTCCCTTGGACTGCAAGGAGATCCAATAAACCCATCCTAAGGGAGATCAGGCCTGGGTGTTCATTGGAAGGTCTGATGTTGAAGCTGAAACTCCAATACTTTGGCTACCTGATGCCAAGAGCTGACTCATTTGAAAAGACCCTGATGCTGGGAAAGATTGAGGGCAGACAGAGAAGGGGACGACAGAGGATGAGATGATTGGATTGCATCACTGACTCAATGGACATGAGTTTGGGTGGACTCTGGGAGTTGGTGATGGACAGGGAGGCGTGGCGTGCTGCGGTCCATGGGGTCGCAAAGAGTCGGACACGACTGACTGACTAAACTGAACTAAACTGAAAGGCATTAGAGATACTTCATAAGAAGATACCTGGCATACTAAGGTACAGAGTAGTAAAATGATGATAATTATAATATAGATCATGTATTATTCTGCTTGGATACAATTTTCCATATATTTTAGTGAAATAAAGAAGAAATGGATACGTGGTAATATTTTGAGTTTATGTATTTCTTTTTCTAAACATCTTAAAGTAAGTCACAATTTTATATTGTTTTATCTTTATACCTAGAAATGAAACAGTTTACTATAGGTTATTTCACTAAGGTGTAGAAATGGAGTCAAGGAAGCTGAGATACATAATAATCAGGTAAATAACAGAAGATTAATTCACAAGAGTGTCTGTTGCACAGGAAAAATGTGAAATATATTTATGTGTTTGATTTGCTCAAAACAGCAATCTCCATGGTCCTTTGAAGCTGGTTTCACCTTTCTTCTTCCCTTTTTCCTACCTACTCAATGGACATGAATTTTCACAAACTCCGGGAGATAGTGAAGGACAGGGAAGCCTGGCATGCTGCAGTCGATGGGGTTGCAAAGAGTTGAACACAACTTAGAGACTGAACAACAACAAGCCTATATATCCAATGCCCCACCAACCTGGAAATTTTCTGTTTCTGTTAACACATCCTGACTTCCTATGGCTTGCACACACTCTACTCCTTAACAGGTTCCAACTTCTTTCATTCATTTTTTATCTAGGAATTTCCACTCATCTTCAAGATCTCAGCTTTGAGAAGCTTTTTATGTCTTCCCCACGTGGACAGAATTGCTTTGGTCTTGCAGTTTCCACCAGAACTTTGGCCATACCATTTCTTTAACTCTTATCTTGGTTAATATTGAAAATTATCTGTTTACCTATGTCTTTCCAACTAGGACTCAAATTATTTGAGGACTAAACTCAACACCCAGCATAATATTCTCTATAAGGTAGATAATCCGTAAAATATTTGGTGCAGGAGAATACTAATAAATTATTTGCTGCAAAAGTAGTAGCATTAAGGATATAGGCAAAGAGCCCCCATTCTCTGAATGCATTTCAGAACTAATTTTGTTTTCCTTTGGCTTCCCATGTGATGTTAGTGGTAAAGAACCGGCCTGCCAATGCAGGAGATATAAGAGATGTGAGCTCAATCCCTGGGTCAGGAAGATTCTCTGGAGGAGGGCATGGCAACCCACTCCAGTATTCTTGCATGGAGAATCTCATAAACAGAGGAGGCTGGCGGATTACAGTTCATAGGGTCGCAAAGAGTTGGAGACGACTGAATCATCTTAGTGCACGCATGCACTTGTTTACCTTGATGAGACAGACTCATGTATTTCAGGTATATAATTGAAGATGGCCTTGAATTTCAAAGCTTCTATGATTTTACAAACTTTTTTGTGAAATAATATTCATGCAATTAAATGTATTTGGATGACCATGATTTTCATGGCTTCAATTTTTTTACCAACTTGAAAATAATGTATATGTAATTAAATACACTGAATTTAAGTGTATAAGTCATTTAGCTTTGCCAAATGTATATACCTTACAATCTGTGTAACTCATAACCCTATCACAATATAGAACATTTACATCACCCAGAAAGTTTCCTCCCACCCCTTTGCACTCAATCATTTCATGCCACTCACTCAGGCAACCACTACTCTTATATTCATCAATATAGATTAGTTTTGAATCTTCTAAGACTTGATATAAACAAACTCTTAAGTAAACACTTTGAGGCATCTGGCATTTTGCTATGGTAGTGATGTGTGTCAGAGTTTTGCTCATTTTTATTATTGAATACTATTTCATTATATGAACGTACAACATTTTGTGTATCCACTCACCAGTCAATGGGTATTTGGGTTTTTAATAGGTTTTAGCTATGGGACTTCCCTGGTGGTTCAGTTGGTAAAGAATCCACCTGCAATGCAGGACACCTGGGTTCAATCCCTGAGGTGGCAAGATCCCCTGGAGGAGGGCATGGCAACCCACTTCAGATTTCTTGCCTGGAGAATCCCATAGACAGAGAAGCCTGGTGGGCTACAGTCCTTGGGGTCACAAAGAGTGGACACACTGTGTGACTAAGCACAGCACAGCACTGCATTATGAAGAAAGCTGCTATCAATATTTGTGTATGTCTTTCTGTTATTTTTTAACTTCTTCTGGCTAAATACCTAAGAGTAAAATTGTTATGTCAGGTGATAAACATGTATTTAAGTTTATAAGAAATTGCTAAAATATTTTCTTAAGTTTTTGTACCATTTTATATTCCCACGCAATGTTTGAGAGTTCTAGTTGCTCTTTACATTGGGTCAGCTTTGTGAAAAACACCATTGGTATTTTGAAGGAACTGGACTCAATCTGTAGAAATTGCTTTGGGTAGTATGGACATTTTAACAATATTGAGTCTTCCAATCTATGAGTACTGTATATATTTTCATTTATTTATGCTGTCTTTAATTTCTTTCCTCAGTGTTTCATAGTTTTCAAAGTACAGATCTTTCACCTCTTTGGTTAAATTTATTCCTAGATATTTTGTTCTTTCTGAGGCAAGTGTCATGCAATTGTTTCCTTCATTTCTCTGATAGTTTGTTATTGGTGTGTAGAAATGTCACTGATTTCTGTAGAATGATTTTGTATTCTGTAACTGTATTCAATTCATGTTTTAGTTATAACAGCTTCCTGGTGGAGTCTTCAGGGTTTTCTATATATAGTATCATGTTATTTGCAAAGAGTTAGACTTTTATTTCTTTTTTAATTTGAATTACTTTTATTTCTTTTTCTTGCCTTATTGTTGTGGCTAGGACTTCAATTGTTGTTGCTATTGTTCAGTTGCTAAGTGATGTCTGACTCTTTGCAACCCCATGGACTGCAACATGCCAGGCTTCTCTGTCTTCCACTATTTCCTTGAGTTTGCTCAAATTCATGTCCTTTGAGTCAATGAAGCCATCCAACTATCTCGCCCTCTGTCACCCCCTTCTCTTTCTGCCCTCAATCTTTCCTAGCATCAGGGTCTTTTCCAGTGAGTCAGCTCTTCGCATCAGGCAGCCAAAGGATTGGAGCTTCAGCTTCAGCATCAGTCCTTCCAATGAATATTCAGAATTGATTTACTTCAGGATTGACTGGTTTGATCTTGCAGTCCAAGGAACTCTCAAGAGTCTTCTCTAGCACTGCAATTCAAAAGCATCAATTCTATTTGAATAAAAGCGACAAAGGTGAGCAACCCTCTCTTGTTCCTGATCTTAGAGAAAAAGCTTTTATATTTTCTCATACTTGTTAGCTGTGCATTTATCATACATAACCTTTACTATATTGAGATATGGTTCTTCTATACCCACTTCACTGAGCATTTTTATCATAAATAGACGTTGAATTTTGTTAAATGCTTTTTCTGCATCTATTGAGATGATCATATGATTTTTATTTTGTTAATGCTGTGTATCATATTGCTTGATTTGCAAATGTTAAACCATCCTTGCAATACTGGAATGAATTCTACTTGATTGTCTTGCATGATCTTTTTAATGTATTATTGAATTTGGTTTGCTAATATTGAAGATTTTTGCATCTATGTCATATATTACTTAGGTTATTGGCCTATAATTTTATTTTTCTGTGAATGTGTGTAGGTTATATGCATATGCTCCCAATTCGTTTCAAAACAAGTAGTTGTCATATTTCGAAAATCGTTGTATTCACCTTTGAGAGATAACTACACATCCGCATTAGCTGAGTAGGAGCTAGGCACCATCTACAGCCTACTTCCCGTGGTACAACAATCATCATGTGATCACAAAGAATTCTGAAGATTCTGAAGACCAAGAATAGTCTCTGTTACTGACACCCCAGGATCACAAAGTGCATACCTACTGAAAAGAAGCTGGAACCTATAATAGGTATACTGATTGCTTGACAAACTATTATGCAAAATTTTAAAAATACACAGAAAGCAACCTACACATGTAAACAAGACCTGGGAAAATTGTTCAGAAAGTTAATTGAAAATAAGAGAACATTATATGTAGGGAGGTGAAGGGAGAGGAAAAGAGAGAGAAAGGAAAGGGGGGAAAAGACAGAAGAATAAGAAGGAATGAAAAAGAACAAAAGAAGGGAGAAAAAGCATCTCCTAAAATGATAACTATAGTTACCTCCAAGAGGGATTATTATGAGTAAAATTTTACCAACTTTTCATAAAGGGCATATACTATTTTTATAGTCAGAAGAAACTACATATAAAAAAGAAATTAAAGGTGCTCCACCAGGTCAGATGATTTCTTTCAGACAGGAAGACTCTCTAAGCTCTTGGGAAACAATCAGTTCCTCTAAAATGGGAGCAAGTCCTATGCTTTCAGTCTAACTTTTATAAAGCCTTTAGAACAGCGCCATGCTCAGATAAACACTCAACAAATGAAGTGGACTTATTATTCTTTCTTTATAAAATTCTAATGACAAGAATTTTGAAAGATGGATAAATATTCGTTAGAATCAGCAGCAGAGATTATCAGATTTTCCCTAAACTTAGATAACAAAAAAGTATTATTATTATTTTGCAAAAAATATTTCAGTAGTCACATTTTAAAAAATTTTTATGTTTTAAATTATGAAAGTATAATAACACATTTATAGGAGACTTGGAAAATACAGGACAAAGTTACATATAGTTCCACTATATATTGTTGCTGTTCATTGTTCAGTCATGCATCATGTCTGACTCTTTGTGACCCCATGAACTGCAGCACACCGGGCTTCTCTGTCCTTCACCGACTCCTAGAGTTTGTTCAAACCCTGTCCACTGAATCAGTGATGCCGTCCAACCATCTCATCCTATCTCATCCCCTTCTCCTCCTGCCTTCAATCTTCCCCATCATGAGGGTCTTTTCTAATGAGTTGGCTCTTCACATCAGTTGCCAAAGTATTGGAGCGTCAGCTTCAGTATCATTCCTTAAAAGTTTTAGTTGGAGTTTCCACATCAAGCTCTCAAAAATTAACAGAAAGAATAGACAGAAAAGTAGAAGTGTATTGTAAACCTTAAAAGCACTATGAACCAATTCAACATAATTAAGATTTACACAATTTTCACACAACAGCAGGATACAATTTTTATTCAAGTTCCTGTAGACTATAAACCAGGAGACGCTGGAACATATCCAGTGCTTGTAAAACAAGGTGCAAAAACTTCATGGTCTAAAGGTATTGAAATCATACAGAGTCTGTTCTCTTATGACTGTGGAATTATGTTAGAAATCAATATCAAAAGATACTTTAAAATAACCCACATATTTTCAAGTACAAAGTGATGTTTACTAACAGAGATCTTTGACTTAGCCATTGAAAGCCTCACTGAGTTAAAAGACTAAAAAACACAGAGGATGATTGCAGAGAAGAAAGCATTTAAATGAGAAATTAATATCAAAATGATAAATCAATATCAAAGATACTTTAGAAACCCCATGTATTTAGAAATTAAATGTCCACTTTTAAATGATGGATGTATCTAGGAACCCATGAAAAGGAAAATTAGAAGATATTTGTAACAGAATAAAGATGAAAAGAGAATTTTTAAGAATTTGTTGTATGCAGCTTAAGTTGCTCAATGCAGCTAAATAGAGTGTGAAATCTCGAATAAGTTATGAAAACAAATAACAGAGACTAGCTATAATTTTGTGAAATTTGAACAAAATTTGTACTTTAGTTAATAATAGTTTATCACTTGTTAATTTCTTGCCTTTTTTTTTCACAGCATAGTATTTCCTTATACTCTCAGAATTGGAATAATCACATTTATTTATTGAAATTTTAAGCTGAATTATTATTGAATGAATCATTATAGCAAAGACATTATAGCATGTCTTAGACCACCTGTGATTTTGAATTTTTTCTACCTGTATCTCCTTCTGTGAAAATAAAGGAACTTTGGAGTCACTACAAGAAGTGGTGTAGGTAGATATAAATTCTTATTTGTACTTAAGTGGAGGGTACTTTGTTAGTTTTTGGCATAGCTAATAGTAGTATATTGGCTGGCTTAAGCTATCATTCTGGTGGTCACTTTATTTGAAATAAAATAACATAAGAGGAAAAGGCAAGTTCTCCTTGAATTTCTCTTAAAGTTTGGAAGATAACATTCTCATAGGCTTTTCCTCATTACATAAAGAAAGGGAAGGTATCCTGATAGCCCTAAATATTCAAATCAGCTCCATTACCTGTAAAGAATCACCTGCCAATGCAGGAGACTCAGGAGACTTGGGTTCATCCCTGGGTCAGGAAGATCCTCTGCAGAAGGGCATGGCAACCCACTCCAGTATTCTTGCCTGGAGAATCCCATGGACAGAGGAACCTGGTAGTCTACAGTCCATAAGGTAGCAAAGAGTCAGACATGACTGAAGTGACAGCACGCACACATGCATTTCCAACACTAATCTTTTACCATACAAATTAATTTCAATATATAAATAGAAGCATAATAAGAATGTTATCTTGGACTCAAGCTTGTTGACCTCTGTGAATTATATCTACTGAATGTTACTGTATTTTGCCATGGCCTTAGGTGATTTGATAGTAATGGAAGAGTTTGAATGAATGTACAGGTGTTATATGATGTTTAAATTAAATGAGAGTATTTTAAGCCAGTATGTTTTGCTGCTTGGATAGAGGAAGGATGTAAATCCTACAATTTTGTCATTGTGAAGACTCATGAACATGCCATTGTGATAATGTACCATCCTGTTGTTGAAGAAAGCTAGAATTAACATGCACCTTTAAATGTATTTATGTGTGAATATACATATACATACATACTTTATAAAATAAAAATGAATATATATATATATATATTTCTTCTGGTTATTTTATTTTTAAACAACTTAGCAAATAATTTAGTCAAGGTTATTGCCCTAATTTGAAAAGAACTTTGAATTTTGGCACACAAAAAAAACTGCTTAAGAAGTGGACATTTTGTTTGTATTATGTTGTTTTTTATTTACTTTTATTAAGTAACAATAAACCAAAATAAACCACAAAGTGCTTGTGCCCTTAAATACCTTCAGTGAATTTAAAGACTTACAGAATTAACGGTTTAGGCAGACTTTCTTTGAGCAACAGAAACAAAGAGAAATCAATATGCCTATCTGTCAGAATTAAGCAGTCTTATATTCTGATCCACTAAATCTATCCTCAGTTGAATAAGAATGAAGAAGTATCCAAAGCAATAAATCTGGATATGTAAACTTTTATAAAGAGATTCTATAGTCAAAAAATGTTAGAAAGGTTTAAATATCTTATTCCTTTTTGTATTTATTTTTTTAAATCTTTTAAGTGAGAATTGATTTTTTAAGAAATCACTGATGCCAAACATCTGCTTCTTCAGTTCACCTGCAACTGAGTAAAATAGAAAGAGGGAAAAAAAAATCACCAATTTTGCACAGTTATGCCATTAAGAAAAAAACAAAAACCCTTAATATCACTCTTAAAACTCTGCATGTATATACTGAAAGTTAAGCAGATGAAAATATCCCAAACTGTAAGAAGTGAATAAAAAGAGAAATTAAGAAAAAGAAATACTAACAAGAATAGTCTGGTCAATTACAACCAACAGGTAGAAAACTACAAATCAAAGACTAAAACACATTGCAAAAATTGCTGCACCAACTAAACAAAATGAACCCAACTATTCTTTTTTGTGCACATTATACCAAAGAAATGACTGAGAGAACCTATTCAAGTTATAATGGTATGTACGCACCTAATCAACATGCTGTCAGCCCGAAGTGAACTGCGCTAACACTTCTTTCTATTTATACTTTCACTTAATCTCAGGCAGAAAGTAATTAATCAACCAGTGTAACCGGTTATTTTGAATCAAATAAATAAAACAGTAAAGAGGAGGGATATTTCCGCTTTTCAACCAGTTATTTTGTCATCTAAGAGAAGCTGTATTAAATGGAACCATTTCTAGGGGAAGTTCTACTGATTTAACCCATTTCAGCCCTTATTAAGAATAAATGCAGTAGAAATCAGGAAAAGGATCTGGAAGACAGTGCACTAGTAAAGATGACATTTAATTCTATACTGATACAAAGTTATCTTTAAAAAGCTTCTATCAGCAAGCATCATTATCCCTGAAGAAATTGAGGATGTTAGTCAAAATGCTTATGTCACTAAAAGAGAAAAGGATGGACTATTGAAGTTATGGTAGTCATGTTGGTTTTGTTCACATGACCTTTACCTCTAAGCCTCTCCATTCTTTTGCCCAAAGATAGTTATATTTTACAAGATAGTTATATTTTACACTATTCTTCATGTAACTTTCTAAAATATTAATCACTATTTCCTAGTCCTGATAATGATATATTTGCTAATTGCATCAAAACAAAGTGAGTAGTTTAAGAAATAATTAACTATAAGAAAGGGACTTTTACTTTCTTTGCCTCATTATCTCTATTTTGCAGAAGCCAAAGTGAATACTGCTAGTCATACCAAGCAGGGATATTTTAAGGATCAATGGCATGGGTTACAGAGCTCTCAAAGAATGGTGCTATGGATATATTACATCTTATTGCTGTATTTTAACCAAATGGGATCTCAGGCCCTTCAGAGAGATGGATAATCCCTTCAAATCCTTAAAGATTTGAGTAATAGCTATAAGTAAGACTGGTGTTTGGTAAATATAATTTGATAACTGTATAAAGATATAATCCCATGTGACTAGGCTTTCAAGAAGAAGAGTGAAGAAAACAAAAAGCTATAATAGTTAGATTTCATCAAATCATGTGAAAAAGTGAAAAAGCAGCTTGCATGCTAAAGAGACTTTAGGGAAATGTTGAAGATGGCATGCATGCATGCTAAGTTGTTGCGTGTCCAACTCTTTGCAACCCTATGGCCCACAGCCTGCCAGGTTCCTCTGTCCATGGGATTCTCCAGGCAAGAATACTGGAGTGAATGCCATGCCCTCCTCCAAGGGATCTTCCCAATCCAGGGATCGAATCTACATCCCTTACATCTCCTGCATTGGCAGAGGAATATAAAAAATAGTACAGTGGGGGAGGTCAAACAGACATACAGACTATGTCAAAACAAAGCAAAGAGGGGACTTCCCTAGTGGTCCAGGGGCTAAGACTCTGTGCTCCGAATGCAAAGGAACCAGGTTTATCCTTGGTCAGGGAACTAGATTCCACATGCCGTAACTAAGAATTCAAGTTTCACATGCCAAAATGAAGATCTAAGATCTTGCATGCTGCAACTAAGACCTGGCACAGCCAAATAACAATAAACTTTTAAAAAAAATTTTAAGTAAAAAATTAAAAGAAATCATCAACAGTGATCCATACACTCATGATAGCGGCATTAGCAATGTTAATAGACACTTGGGAGACATATTGGTCAAGATGGATATCAATCCTGATGTCTGGCCATGACAGCATGTGTATCTGGGCTATCTTGCCATCATGATATAGTGGTTAGAAATGTGGTCTCTGGTGCCAGACTCTCCAGATTCAAACACCAACCTATGTCACACTTATTGGCTGTGTGACATAGACAAGATACCCACTTTGCCTCTGTCTTTATATCTTCATTTGTAAAATGGAAACAGTATTACTGTCTGCTTCTGAAGGTTTTCATGTAGATTGAGTGAGTTATTATATGCTAATGTATGTTGAGTGCTTAAACCAGTTGCAGGTATGTGTGTTATTAGACATTTTGAACCGAGATGCTAATATTTATGAACCATGTTATATCATTAATCAGTGAGCCAATCAAGTATTTACAGATCACCCTCAGTGGGTCCAAGGTCTACAGAGATTTCAAGACAGACAAAAGACTACCCAAGAACCTGAATTTTTTTTGTTTGCCAGCTAGTGGGGGCTTTCCAGGTGGCTCAGTGGTAAAGAATCCACGGGCCAATGCAAGAGGCACAGGAGACGCGGGTTCAATTTCTTGGTTGGGAAGAACGCTTGGAGAAGAAAATGCCAACCCACTCCAATGTTCTTGCCTGGAGAATCCCACGGACAGAGGAACCTGGTGGGCTACAGTCTGTGAGGTCGCAAAGAGTCGGACAAGACTTAAAGAGAGCAAACACGCACAACCAGCTAGTACAGCAAATATAAACTAAAAGAAAATGGTAGTATTGAAGTAATACAGCAGTTAAACAGGCTCTACCAAAAGAAAACACACTGGTCACTTAAGGATCATCCTTTATAATGGTAAACTAGTTCTCACTGACTCTAATATAATAAATGTTAAGGAATAGTCATGCCATTCAGACTGCACAGACCTACGCTGGCATCCTGGGTAGCCCTATAACCACTTTTTCTCCTCTAGAAAAATCAGTTATGAGTTCATAATGCCCTATTTAAGGTTCAGTTGCCGTTTCCATTTTAAATTTTGGTATTCCAGATTATAGATTGTCACTTTAAATTGGCATCAAGGTAAAATTTAGAGTATATTTGTCAGCTTTAATGTAAACTATTATTTTAGGGGAGAAAAATGTCAGCAATGAGTAAAAGGAGGAGTCTGTTTCCCTGGATATCCTTTGAAGAATTACAAGTAATAATCACTCCTCTTTCCGACCTTGAGTGTAACGATGTAGTAAATGCAGTCAAATGTTTGCAAATCTTTAATATGAGCAGAAGCCATTTTCATATGGATTCTCAAATATCTAAATTTGAAGCACTAAGTAAGAGCCTTGAGAATGGAAAAATTCATTTTCTTCGGAAATATATATTTAAATAACTATTACAACAATTTACAAAGCTTTAAGTCTGGGACTGAACTAAGAATAGTATTTATATTCTTACTTAACCCTTACCTGTGAGGCAACTGTTTTTTTTTTAATTTTTCATTGTTGTATAGTTGCTTTACAATGTTGTGATATTTCCTGCTGTACAGCAGAGTGAATCAGCCACACGTATACATTATACATATATCTCCTCTTTTTTTGGATTTCCTTACCATTTAGGTCACCACAGAGCACTGAGTAGAGTTCCCTGGGCTCTACAGTAGACTCTCACATCTATTTTACACATAGTAGTGTATATACGTCAGTCTCAGTCTCCCAGTTCATCTCATCCCTCCTTCCCCCTTGGTGTCCATATGTTAGTTCTCTGTGTCTATGTCTCTATTTCTGCTTTGCAAAAAGGTTCATAGAATCAACTTAAATGTCTATCGACAGAGGAATAGATAAAGAAGATGTGGCCCATATATATGAATACAGTGGCATATTACTCACTCATAAAAACAAACAAAAATGTGCCATTTGCAGAGATGTGCATAGACCTAGACACTGTCATACAGTGAAGTAAGTCAGAAAGAGAAAAATAAATAACATATATTAACGCATATATGTGGAATCTAGAAAAACGGTAGAGATGGGAGGGAACTGTTATTATTCCCATTCCTTAGATAAGGATGTTGAAGTACAGGGAAGCTAATTTACTAACATCACACTGCTAAGATGAGGAGGAACCAGGAACCAGGATATGAACCTAGTTTTACTTACCTCCTAAACCCTGTTTTAGTTACGAGAAAACACTGTATTTAGACATAGACCATCCCTGTAGACACATACCAGGTGGCAGTATGGTGTTAAAATTCAGTGTCCAAGCTCTGGCTTAAGTCTGGCTAAGATAAAAATCTTACCTCCAACACTTGTTATCTATATGATATTGAGAAAGTATTTAGAATGTCTCCAGCCCATAGTAGGAGCTAAATATATAATAGCTGTTATTGCTTTAAATGGAGAAAGAAATGGCAACTCACTCTAGTATTCTTGCCTTGAGAATCCCATGGGCAGAAGAGCCTGGCGGGCTATGGTCCATGGGGTAGCGGGGCATTGGGCATGACTGAGCGACTGAGCATACATGCATGTTTTAAGAATACACAGAATTTGAGTAGGAGGTCAGGTCACCACAAGGAGGGAAAGTGATAGGAATCATGTCAGAGAAATGAAGAGATGAGTACAAAAATCTTGCAGGACCTTGAAGGCCATTGTAAAGACTTTGGTCTTCACCATAAGTGTGATGTAAAGACAGTGGAGAATTCTAACATGAAAAGTATCATGATTAGCTTAAGTTTTCATGATCGCACTGACTGCTGGATAGAAATAAACTGAAGGAAGGAAAAAGTAAAAGCAGGGAAACCAGTTAAATGTCTCTTGCAGCAATCCAAAGGAGAAACACTGGTGCTTTACACCATGATAACAGTGGATGGGCTTCCCGGGTGGCACAAGTGGTGAAGAACCCGCCTGCCAATGCAGGAGACAGACTTGGGTTCAATCCTGGGTCAGGAAGATCCCCTGGAGGAGGGCATAGCAACCCACGCCAGTATTCTTGCTCGGAGAATCCCATGGACAGAGGAGCCTAGCGGGCTACAGCCCATGGGGTCAAAAAGAGTTAGACATGCCTGAAGTGACTTAACACCTACGCACTATAACAGTGGAGAGACTTAAGAAAAACAAGTGGTTGGATTATAACATAAAAGGATATACTGATATATCGAACATGAAGAATGATAGAAGGAAAATATTTTTTAAATGACTCTAATATTTTAGCCTGAGCAACTTGAAGAGCAAGATAAATGACTAATAATTCATAATATTAATTAATAATGACTTTGGTATTTTTATTTGTTATAGCTAAAATTAATTATACATCTGGATCTTCTGGATACTAGTGAGTGTACTAAGGATTTAATAAAGATCACCTACTGAATCTTCTAAACAAAGGATATTAGACAAATCTTTTAATAAACTGATTGATGTTCTGATTTCACAAGCTAACTACATATTCTATTAATATGAGAACTTATGACCTGATGAGTGACAGAGTGATAGGCATCCAGGACACAGAGAGGTGATCAGGAGGCATGCTGGGATCTATTACATGAGCAACCAATCTATTGCACTATGACAAAAGTATAAGATGAAATAATGTCAAATTTCTCTTGCACACTAGTTAAGTATTCTGGAAAGATCCAGCTAATTTTTTGCCTTTCAATTATTCCAAATCCAGTCTAGATCGCTCTAAAATTCTCATCTCATATCTGAGTCAAAGCTTTCACTTCTCACATTGCCAGCTGGCTCCAGGCAAGAGTATGGATATGTATGTCACCAATACGCAGTAGATCACCTTACAATCATAGGGAAACTTCCTTACGGCTGGACACTACCCAGTCAGCTCAGCCTATCTCCTTCATTGTATCCCTGAAGTTTCCCTTAAAGAAAAACTCCTATATTCTTGCCTCACCTCACTCACTCCTCTCTCTGGATTGCCAGGACTTCTGTCCAGTCCTCTCTTTTGCTCAGGTTAGCTGAGGGTAGATGAGAAAGTCCATTGACCAAGCAGATGACTACTAGGGAATCAGATGCCAGCCTTGCAAGAACCTTCACTCCTAGTGTGATGAATCTCCCGACTCTCTTTCCCTGGCTTAATGTTGTGAGGATCACAGCCCTCCTGATGACCCAGACCACTCCCTGCTCTTTCCTCTACCTTGTCTTTTAGGTATTCTTTAATACATTTAATAGCCTGGTGGGTGTGGAGTTGAGGTACTGAGTGTTGAACCGAGGTAGCAAAATTAGCCAATAGACCTCTTTAGTAATAAACTCTGAAGGAGTGGGCTAGCCCCTACCGTGTCAGCTCTCTTTGGAGCAGCAGATACCTAATATTTCTATTTCCTCAGTTTTAGGCTCAAGTTAGCAATTTAAGACAACTACACATGATTAAAATTCTGAAACCTTCCCACATGGTGTTATTGAAACACAAATATTCCAAAAGTGAGTGGGCAACTAACTGAATCAGAGCCACTACAGAAGATGACTTGTTGAGAGCAATGCTGAAAGCCACTGTCAATATTCCTTTTTCTATCATATGCTCACATGCACACACATACCCGTACCACCACCATCACCACCCTGAGACAAACAGTGTTCAAGGATATGGGAGAATGAATATGGCAATTTCTTGAAAAATGACTGTACTCTGGGCCTGAGAAAAGACTTAGAAATGGAAGATATGAAAATTCTGCAAACTGCTCAGGTCTTAACACTGTTTGTTGAGTAACATGTGATCATTAATGATCAGAATTTAGGAGGGGACCCTTTGGTTGGCAGGCAGCCAGTCAGAGCTACAGGGAACACAATCAGATGTGTATTTAAGATCTGTTACTAGTGAATTTTTTTCCCATTTCTACACTGGGAAGCATATTTGCCTTTTAAAAAAATGATTCTTTTGAATTGTTTTTTGATTCTGATTGGCTACTCTCACTATTTGATCATTCTCCACCTGTCCTCACTTTCCTGGTATCATCAGACTCTTATGCAAATGAAGCATTCTTATAAGCTGATTTGAGACCTTGTTTAGGAAATAGGATTCCAAAATGCTGAGACAGAAGTTGCTGGTCTTTTTCCCTATTTCATAGAGCCTAACTGTATGCTCATCCTGAGTAAGAAAAGTGTCCTTTCTTTCCTTCTGTTTACTTTGCATAAGTAATTTCTGATACCTGTTCTTCCCAGCAGTGATAGACCCTCCCAAAATAACCATGATTTAACAAAACACATTTGAACTGACAATAACACGTGCCAAATACTTCTTTCCTACAATACTGCATCTCCAGAAAAGTCTGATCATGTATCTAAAATAATTAGATTTTGTTCAGTAATCAAACTCAATCAAATGAATTCTGTGTGAACTACTTTTATTCCCACGATGATAAATGTGTGTCATATCCTCTGTTAATTTGCATATTTTTCCATAAACCTAAAACCAATCAATTTTGAAGAGTTATGATAATATAAAGAATCTGAGGCAATTACATGTCTTTTAAGCAGGGATTCTAAATGCATTTCGCTGCTGATATTCACGTAGTAAAGTAGTCAAAACTTCTTTAACCCTTTTCATGACATCTCAATTAAGCTGTAATGATTGAGGCTCGGGACATTTCTTAGGATTAATGACTGGCTGGGAAAGTGAATGGCTTGAGGTGAAGCCAAGGGCCATTAATTCCCTCTGGTCATTAGTCCCCCAGGAAATGCCTTAGTCCTGGTTTGATATTAGCATTGCTATCTGCAAATATACTGTTGGATTTCTTGATTGGTTTGAAAATAATTTATTAAGATGTCATATTTAAATTTCTGCCCTGTGTACCCAACACTTCCAAATTTCCATTCCTGGTTCTCCATCCCTCAATGTTGACTGCAGCAACATAACTGAAATGGTTTCTTTGGTCATACTGCACATTTTCTTTGAAATAGTCAAAACAAATTAAAGTTATTTTCAAACTGAAGTACCAAAGGGCCATTTGTCTTTATGATGTTATTTGCTAGTGAAAATCTTGGCCATGACAGTGACTGGTATTTCAGGTATGTGTGTAATATTAATATGTTCTAGCTGATATCACCTTCCTTCAGAAAAGGTGTTGAATATGTCTCTGAATTTTGTCTGTTATCTAATGCATATAAATCTGCTCAGAAAGAATACTCATACTTTAGACTTTTTGTTAGAAAATAATCAAAACTTGGTCACAGAAATTCTATTTATAAGAGCTGTCTAAAACTTGCATGTTCATTCATTCCTCTAGACACTCTACTTTATCTTTCAATAAAGGATCACTAAAGTTTGGAATAGAATTGTTTTTGCTGAGCAGTACCTTGAGGCTACTTCTGTATTAGTTAGAGAAATTTATTTTTTAGAAAATTTTAACAGAAATTTTTTTTACTACAAGCATGTTATTAGATATTGCTTATTCCATACTGTTGAAAGTGAAAGTCGCTCAGTCATGTCTGACTGTTTGCGACCCCATGGACTATACAGTCCATGGAATGCTCCAGGCCAGAATACTGGAGTGGGTAGTCTTTCCCTTCTCCAAGGGATCTTCCCAAACCCAGGGACTGAACCCAGGTCTCTCGCATTGCAGCTGAGCCACAAAGGAAGCCCAAGAATACTGGAGTGGGTAGCCTAGCATGTCTCCAAAAGATCTTCCTGACCCAGAAGTTGAACTAGGGTCTCCTGCATTGCAGGTGGATTCTTTACCAACTGAACTATCAGGGAAGCCCATTCCATGCTGTTAGGGAAATTAATATAGAGGTAGTCTTCTTCAGACTTCAGACTCTGACCAACTTCTGACCTTGCCTGGACCCTGCCTGAACTACATGCTTGCCTACAATCACACCAATTGTTACCAGCAACTCAAGCAGGAACTTTAGATGACAAAGGGAGTGTGTCTTGGAGTGGGCCTGTCCAGCCCCTCTGGATCTAAGAAGTCGTATGACTCACAAGGTGAAACAAACAGCATTATAATAGTTAAAGGAAAACCAAAGCTGCATTTTTGCTCACAAACTGATGATGGTTACCAGTTTGCAGCCTGGGATTATAAACAGGAGTCCCCAAAACTGCAATTTGAAGTCTCACCCATAGTGTGGAACCCTTTCCCAACTAGGACTCCAGATTGCTGTTAACATAGGACTTCCCAGAACTGTTCAAGTCTAAATATAGTTGTTGGCTCAATTTGGTGATGCATATGCTGTTACTTCTATTATTTCTGTCTATTTTCCCCTAATGACTATATACTGAAATTAAGTTAAATAATAGTCTATTGAAAGTTGAAATTGTTTGTGTGTTATTTTGTTAACAAATCCTTTGAACTGAAAATGAAAGTCAAACTTTCAGCAAAACACATGCCAGTGTTCTTTTCATGAGGACCAAGAGAAAAATTTCTCTGAGACTTCATATCAGAGATAGCTGGAATTAACCTAAGAAGCTAGTTTTTTTTTTTTTTTTTTTTACCTGTTGGACACTATGGAATTTGCAACTGGTCTTATTTCTTTTGTTTGACTGGTAGAAAACATAAAGTCAAATTTTCAAGCCAGCTTTGGCAAAATTCTTAGAGCAGATATTTTGAGTACAATTTTACCTCTGACTTTGTCTTCCTCTTCCTATCCTCATTTATATTTCTCCTTTATTCACCACCAAGTTCAGAATATGTACCTTTGTCAGCTCCTGCTAATTCTGTTTAGATGTAATTAACTAGTTAATTAATTACTAGATGCATTGAGCAAAATGCTTTTTTCCCGTCCTCAGTCCAAGGCTCACTTCCATTCACTCCTCACATTTAGTCATGTCTTCTTGTAATGTGTCGGCAGCTTGCCAACCTCTGAAGCACATCTGTCAGGACAAATGTGACTAGAATCACCAGTTACACGATATCTGGAACTAGAAGTCCCAGGGCTCTTTCCCAGCATGTTCACCAACTCAGCTATAAAGTATTCTTGTTCCCTACCTGAAATTGCTGTTAACTTCTGAAAGATAGTTTTTGTAACAAATTACTGCTTCTTATTTCTCAAATAAATCTCTGTTAACTAACTAGTTTTCTACTTGGAATATCTATTTTAGATTGTAAATGTCTAAGAATGATAACCTACCTGAAAGTACACAGAATGTCGAGTGTAAATAGTTGCTTAGTAAGTTTTATTAAAATGTCAATAGAAAGTGACCCCTCCCCAAACACAATGATGACCACTCTTCTTGAGAGGCAATAAGTAGAACCAGGCCTAGCAAAGGGACATTACCATGAGAAAGACTATCAGCCCATCTATCTACCTGTCTATCTACTTATGTTTATCTATAATTTTGATGATTGACATGAAATTCTTGAGTCAACTGAAGGTCAATGCACGAAATGCTACTAGTCTTATTGATCTGAGCTGTAAAATGACAACACAAGGTCTGTATTCTGTCCTCAGATCAATGCCACATGTGTGTGTGTTCCTGAAGCACATGGTATATGCTGTGTCTGTCTGGCAGAAACATTTGTGCTTAAAATACAGCCTGACAGTTCCCTGCCATCTTGTAAAACAGTGTGGCTTATTTAGAACAAATCTGTTATGACTGACCACAGAAAGTTGCATGTGTGTTTCTGAGCCTCTCCCTATGAATAGGCAAAAGGACCATCTGGGCACGTGGCATTTACACATCTTTGAACAAAGTTAGCATTCTGCCTCCCAGTAAAATCCATCTCTCAGGGACTCTGTGGGTTTATAATGCTTCCTGTAGAATAGAGGAGGAAAACAAATGCACTTCAGTAAAACAGAAGTATCTTTTTTTTTTTCATCTGTCATAGCCACAGTTTGATAGTATCTGTATTTCATTTTCACTTCGGAATATCACAAGAGAGAGAAATGGCAGGAAGCAAGTTGCTTCCACATGGTTGTGAAAGGGAGTTGTTATATTTGGTTGCTCTCTGTGGCACATCTCTGTGAAATTAAAAAAAAAAATTCATCTACCATCCTTGTGGTGGGGGAAAAAAAGGAATGTCCTTATCTTTTTCTAAGAAAAATTACTGTTAAAATAATATAGTGATCATATTGACATTCCCTCTTTGTTTATCTTTATTAAAAATCAATTTGACATAATTCAGGCAAATATTTATACATATATACTTATCTTAAAACATGTATTCTATTGGGCAATGTAGAACACTCAGAGAAAACATGAATTAAGACAGACTTACTTTGTCATTGAAAATTACTAAACTCCAAAAGCTTTCTAATATTAAAGAAATCAAGGCATTTTGGTTAATCATAGAGTAAGATGAATTTTTTTAAAAAAAAACTCACTAGAATTTAAATAGCCAAACAAATTACTGACCATTGCTAAAAATGATCATTTTTTTTTTTACTCAGAACATTTTTTATCTTTTTTTAAAGTGACTTTCAAAACATATGGTTTATTCTTTCCACTATCCTTGACAAAAAAAAAAAAAAACATGTCTTTCATCCTAGAATAATGAATTAATTTAGAAAAGAGTAAAACTGAGGCAAGTATTGCTAATGAGAAGGCTGGTCAGTTGGGAACTAACCTTTTCGGTTGAAGGACATATGTCACTATAAGACAATGAGGCTGATCTCAAATGACCTTTCAACTCTAAAATTCGACATGACATTCCCTGAAATTATCTTCTGCAACTTATAAATTCAGAGAGCAATTCCAAAGGAAGAGTGCCAAAATGTTTTACAGCAATGGCAACATTGTTAAATTTCATGAAGAGCATCCGGAGGGCGCCATTTTGAAAGACAGCCACATTTTGTCACACATGATTGTCGAAAAAAATTGTCAGTTCCATTGCTTTCTAGTTACATATTTTACTTAAGCTTCAGTTGTTTTCTTTCCATCTAGTGAAATATTAAATGAGCTAAATTGTTGCCAAATCTTGCCTTTTAATTCAAACAATTTTCCTGTACTTTCACTCTTTCTCTTTGTTTCTGTAGACCCTGTCATGATCTAGATCAAAGGTCAGCAATTTGGAGGTTGGGGGACAGATATTAAATATATTAGGCTTTGTAGGCCAAGAGGCAAAATTAAAAGTATAATGCAGGTATTTATACAACAAGAGAGAAAACCCCTCTTCCATTTGCCTGGGGTGGGTATTTCAGGTAATGAGGACACTTTGTGACCAGATGCAGTCTAAAGAAGACTTTCATAGGTTGATGATGGACGAAACTAAGGGGGAAGGACCTAGCAGGCAGTGGGGCTGGTGGCTGTCATGGTCACCATCACCATCAGTCTAGTGAAATCCAGATCCTGTGCACCACCTCAACTTGGACAGATGCTCAGAGGTGAAGTCATTCACCGGACTGAGATTTGACCACTTGGTGCACACCAGTTGCCAAAGCAGAGTCCCCAAAGTGCAGGTGGCAATGGGCACAGCCCCTGGGCAGTGAGAAGGTATGACTGTAGCTGCTGGGTGTGAAACAGCTTGCGGAAGGATCCTCCGTGCTTCCTAACTGGCCCTGGCTCTTCATGGCTCTTAGTGCTAGTTGGCTGGGGTAATGGCCACAATCAGTACAAAACAGGCAAGCAGGCCAGTTTTGGCTCAGCCATGGCTTGTCATGGTTAAGATTATCATTAGTTTGCTATCCTTGTTTTATTAAATCCCAAGAAAGGGCCATCTCTTTGAGAAATAATCTTTCCTGAGGAAAATAGTAATAGGCATAAAAAGAGCCTACACTCATCCTCAGGAACTATTTCTTCCAATAAATTATTTTTAGGTCTATCCCAAATTCATCACTTAGCAGTTTCTCCTGTTCTTCCTCACTTTAGCAGAAAAAATTAATGTCCCAATTCCATCCATGAATAATAGAACTTAAGTATTAATAAATTGTTTAAGTGGTTCTGCATTCTTTTCCTAGAGGCTAAACTGCACTATGGTTTAGAACAGGGGTCAGGAAACTATAGCCTGTGGGACAAAACCAGTCACCCCTCTCCCCATTTTTGTATGGCCCACAGCTAAGAAAGATTTTTACATTTTTAAATGGTTGGAAAAAAATCAAAGGAAAAATACTATTTTGTGACACATAAAAATTTATGCAATTCAAATTTTAGTGTCCATAAATAAAGTTTTATTGGAACAAAGCCATGCTTATTCATTTACATATTATCTATGACTGCTTTGCACTAAACGGCAGACTTGAGTAGTTGCGACAGAGACCATATGGCCTGCAAAGCCTAAAATATTTACTATCTGGCCCTTTACAGAAAAAAAGAATGCCAACTGCTGGTTTAGAGTACAACTCTAAAATCAGACTGTCTGTGTTCAAATTCCTCCTCACCATTTTTAGTACTGTGTCCTCTTGGACAATTTACTTAACCTCTTTTATATCAGTTCCTTCATTATGACATAGGGATATCGTAGCATCTACTTCATATATTGGCATGAACAATAAATGTATTGATCTGTGTAAATCACAGGCACATAGTAAGCATTCAATAAATGTTAGTTGTTTTTCTGAAATTGGATTTACTTGTAGAAATATGCATAATAATGAAACAAATATGATCTTTCCATCTATAAAAAGGAACCAGATGGCAAAAGTATTTGAATTTTCACATGGAGTGTGTTGGTATTATAAACATTAATAAGAAACATTTAGTTGGAACTATAGATTCTGTACAGGGATGTGGAAGACACCATGACTTCTTCCAGAAGCTATTGGTCTACTGAGAGAACAAAGTTCAAACACATGAGACAGAAGTACCTTAAAAAGATTACTTTCTCCATCAAAAGATTTTAAAAACATACATTTTTTCTACTGCTTTAATAGCAACAGAATATTTAATTATCTTGACTATATTGGATATATTACTGAGAGTAAAAATAAAATCAACAGACAGAAATCAGTTCCATTTCTATACACTAACATTAAACTATCTGAAAAAGACATTAAGAAAGCAATCCCGTTTACAATTGCATCAGAACAATAAAATAGTTAGAAATAAATTTAACCAAGAAGGTATGAGGCAGGAACAGTGAAAATTATAAGACACTAATGCAAGAGACTGAAAAAGACACAAATAAATGAAAGATATACTGTGTTCTTACATTGGAAGAAATAATTATGAAATGTCCATACTACCCAAAGCAATCTACAGATTCATTGCAATCACTATCAAACTTCCAATGTTACTATTTTACAGAAATAGAAGAAACTATCCTAAAATTTGTATGGAACCACAAAATATCCTGACTACTCAAAGAAATCCTGAGAAAGAACAAAACTGGAGGCATCACACTTTCTGATTTCAAAGTATATTACAAGGCTACAGTGATCAAAACAATACAGTACTGGTATAAAAACAGACACACAGGCCGGGAAAGCCCAAACATAAACCCACTCATAAGCAGTCAACTGATTTTTGACAAAGGAGCCAAGAACACACAGTGCAGAAAAGACAGTCTCTTCAATAAATTCTGTTGGGAAAACTGGATAGTCACATGCAAAGAAATGAAACTGGACCCCTATCTTAAAAACTACTCACAAAAATTAACTCAAGATCAGTTAAAGACTTACACGTAAGACCTAAAATTGTAAGACTCCTGGAAGAAAACATAGTAAAAAATATTCTTAACCCTGATCTTGGTGATAATTTCTTCAAGGAATTATTAAGAAATTATTAATAAGACAAAACAGAGGAACAAAACCTAAAGTAAACAAATGGGATTATATCAAACTAAAGGGCCTCTGCACAGCTAAGGAACAACAAAAACTGAAAAGGCAACCTACAGAATGGGATAAAATATTGGTAAACTATACATATGTAAAGGAGTTGATATCCAAAATATATAAGAACTCATGTAGCTCAATAACAAAAGAGTAAATAAACCAATTTAAAAATGGGCAAAGGATTTGAAGAGACATTTTTCCAAAGAAAACATACAAATGACCAATAGGTATATGAAAAGTTGCTAAATATCACTAATCATCAGGGAAATGCAAAACAAAACCACACTATTACCTCACACCTATAAAAATGACTATCAAAAAGACAAGAGATAACAAGTGTTGGTGAGAATGTGGAGAAAAAGGAATCCTCATACACTGTTGGTGGAGCCACTATTGAAAACAGTGTGGTGGTTCCTCAAAAAATTAAAAATTTAACTGTCACATGATCCAGCAATCTTACTCCTGGGTATATAGCCAAAGAAATTGAAAGCAGTATATTGAAGAGATATCTGCACATCCATGTTTATTGCAGCGTTATTCACAATAGCCAAGATATGGAAACAATCTAAATGTCCCTTAACAGATGAACATATAAGTAAAAAAGTATGTATATCACAAGAGAACATTATTCAGCCATATAAAAGAGGGAAATCCTGCCATTTAAAACAATCTGGAAGAACCTGAAGAGTATTAAGCTAAAGTGAAATAAGTCAGACAAAGACAAACAGTATATGGTATCATTTATATGTGGAATCTTAGAAAATAAAGCAACTTTAATAGAAACAGAGAAAGAAAGGTGGATCCCAGGGGCTGGGGAGATAAGGAAATGAGGCTGATATAAGTCAAAGGATACAAATTTTCTGTTATAAGAATAGTAAGTTCTGGGGATCTAATATACAGTGTGGTGATTATAGTTAATGATATGGTATTGCATACTTAAAAGTTACTGAGAGTAGATCTTAAGGATTCTTACCACACAAAAACAGCAAAGAGTTGATTATGTGATGTGATGTATATATTAATTATCTTAATTCTGGTAATCATTCCACAATGTATGTGTATATCAAATCATCACAGTATATACTTTAAATACATAGTTACATTTGTCAATTATTCTTTAATGAAGTTAGAAAAAATTACTTTTTCTACCAAAAAATTAAAAATTTGTATTTTTTCCTGGTATTTTATAGCAACTCAGAATTCTGAATTATTTCAAGATTATTTATTGAGACTAATAACAGTGCTGAGCCACAAATCATCTACTATTCTTTCCCTTATCAACACGTTTGCCACCTATAACCTAACGTTTATTAGTCCCACCTTTAGGGTAGAATAATGGCAGAATGATGAATTGCAAATTAGCTTTTTCTTCTTCTCACTAACATCAGGGATCATAAATAGGCTTGAAATTCCCCAAAGCATTCTAAATGGACAATACTGTTAGTACATAAATTACAACTCTTAATCAAAAAGCTCTATTTTGAACTTAAAATTGATAATCAGAGACTTTTCCAAGGGAAACTTGACCATTCATTAATTCAACAACTATTTATTGCATACCACACAGTATCCAGAAAGTGAGTTAGTCGTGTCCAGCTCTTTGTGACCCCATGGACCATAGCCCACCAGGCTCCTCTGTGCTTGGAACTCTCAAGGCAAGAATACTGGAGGGGGTAGTGATTCCCTTCTTAGGGATCTTCCCAACCCAGAGTTGTAAACAAATCAGATAGCCAGTACTCCATGGAACCTGGCACTCTTGTGATTCTGGAATGATATGAAATGATCCTGACTTACTACTCTCAAAGTTCCTTCCAGTTTATCCTGTCAAGAATTGCACACTAATATTCCCTGAACCCTATTTTTGTCAGTACATTTTTGTGTTCAAAAAGCTAGGGAAAAATAAAAACTGAAAAGGTGACCTAAAGAATGGGATAAAATATTTGTAAACTACATGTGATCAGATTCAGTGCAAACTCCTTAGCATGGCATTTAGGGCTTTTTGTGATCTAATCCAAGACTATCTATTCTGAATTTTCTCTTATTACTGCACTTTCGCTCTTTCATTCTTAACTCTGTTTCAGACAAATTTATCTAGTTTGCTTCCTATGATTATATCTTTTGCTCCTCCATCTCTAAATCCTAAAAAAAGATTACCTTAATAGGAAATGAAAATTGGCTGGTATTGATGGAAAACTTTTAAATGTAAAAATATGAACAAAGCACAAATGAGGTTTTATTCTTTTTCTTAGATATCTTTTTGTCTTCTCTCTAGCATAATAAGACTGAATCTTAATCAATGCCTCCTGGAACTGTTTCTGCCACACATAAACTGTCTTTTATTTTTTAAACATTTTTTTTTCTCTCTTTGCTCAATTTAATACTCAAGGTTGTGGTGGATCATTCAACATTAAATTTCAAACTTTCATTGTATTACAGTGACTAAAATTTTATTTAAAGCCTTCAGTATTCAAATTTTGCCAGACTAGAAGCTATATGAGAACAAGGGCTGTGACATATGATCTTGTCAAGTGCTGTTATCGCCAGCAGAAAAGAATCCATAACTATTTTTATTAAATCAATTGATCCTATTTTCTCTCTAAAAACACTTCTCCCTCAATTTTTATTTAATGAAATATTATTTAATACCTAATTTGAATCAGGCAGGTTCTATATTAATCTATAATAATGCAAAGATAAAAAACAAATATTGAAAAAGTTAACAGTATATTTTAATAAGGTGAATGGAATATAAACATATCTTTTCCCATGTTTCAATAAAAGTTTATTTGAATCTTCTTAATAATTCTAAGCATAGCCTTCTGTGCTATGTCCAGTTTCAAAAACTATTTGCATTTTTCCACCCACAACACTCTAAGTATTCAATGATCAGGACCAGTCTCTTCTCTTTGAATTTCTTTAGAATTTTTTAGGCAATATTTTACATGTGCTAAGTCGCTAAGATACTAAGAGTGTCCAACTCTGCAATGCTATGGACTGTAGCCTGCCAGGCTTCTCTGTCCATTATATTCTCTAGGGAAGAATACTGGCATGGGCTGCCATGCCCTCTTGCAGAAGATCCTCCCAACCCAGGGATCAAACCCGCTTCTCCTGCGGCTCCTGCATTGCAGGTGGATTCTTTACCACTGAGCCACTGAGGAAGCATATATGTAGTTGATGCTAAAAAAAACATTTTGTTGAACTGAACAATTTTGGTGATAAAAATAACTAACATATGCAAAGCCCTTACATCATAAATGTATAATGCCACGTATCAAACTTCACACTTAATAGTCACATATACAACTTCAGCTTATATTTGTGATTTGTTTTCCATTTTCTGCTATTTTACTTACAGAGTAAGAACTTTGCCTTAGAAACCTAGGATCCTACATCCATGTTATTCTTTTCAGTAGATGTGCCAACTGCCCACAGCCCACAACATACATTTTGCATTACTGCATCCCCAAGCTGAATTTATTGGAAGCTAATCCCAGAGAGGAGTGTTCTTGTCTCACTCTTCACCGTTTTCGTTATAGCTTATCTTTTACCTAATTCATTCACTAGGTAATGATTTATAGAACAGACCTTAACTCAGTCATATTGATCTGCCTCTTGTGGTTATTATGATGGAGTCAAATTTTACTGCGTTTTCAAGATTAAGATTCTATGTAGCCCTATCAAGTTTCCAAGTAATACTTTCAATGGCTTTTGATTCAGTGTAATTTCCTTTTTATACAGCAGTGGTCTTACATGTTTAAAAGAGAAACAGAATACCTAGGGAGTGACATTTTAAGAAAATGAAGGCCCTTATTAGAAATAAAAACAATTGTGTCAGTCCAATTTGATACATGGGCTGCACTTCTGGATGGGATTATAATTCATTTTTTCAAACAAATGATTCTATATTAGCATGTCCTGGCATTTACAAGGAAGTGAGGTGGTAGTTATGCATTTGCATATAAACAAAAAATTAACACAAAGCTAAGCTTGTTTCACCATTACTTTATTTAATGTACTACATTAAACTTTTAATTTCAGAAAAAAATATCTCTGCAAATCATCAGTCTCTGAATCAGGTCCCAGCTACTAGCCATCTCAACAAAGGCTCTTTTAATACATCAGTAATGTGGTGGGCGTTATTAGAGGGAATCTTCCTCATGTTTCAACAGCTTCACTTTAAAATATATATGCCTACTCTTTAGTCTCAAAGACCTGTCTCTCCTCCTTTCAAAGGTCATCCCCTCCACTTGTTCTCTTAATCGTTTTCTCTTTTGTTCAATCTCTCATCTGTCAATTTCCTCATCTCTACCTTGTCTTCAAGCTCTCCCTGTCCAAAGGATACCCCCTATTTTTGCTTATTAATTTATGTATACATCGAATTATCCAACAAATTCACTTTGATCCTGCATTGTTTCTCATGGAAAGGTCATGCTTCTGAACGTCTTTTCATTGCTAGATCAAACTGCCCTTGTTTTTAAATCACCCTCTTATTCCTACAGATAATCCCCTAGCTTCTGTTGCACTCCTGAAATTGCATTCTGGAAGATTTCAGAGTCTTGGTGCTCTCTTTCTGATCAAATTCAAGTGAGCTTTCAGGTTTTGTAACCCTCCATCTTTCTGAAATTTCTGGGAGATTTGACTATAACCAATGTCTTCTGCTTCTATAGTATTACCCCACCTCTCTGACTATGATTTTCTATCTTCTCATTGGCATCTCTTTCTATTAAAACATTCACTAGAAATAAAATATCTTCAACTTTTTGCTGTGTGCTCTCTTATTTTTCTTGCACATGGTTTTCCACTGTCCTCCCATATCTTTCGTTATTAGATGCATCCTGTTAATGTAAAAAGCAAGTTATTAAGAAAGAAACTGATAATTGCGATTCTCATTTTTTTTTTTACTTCTAATCCTTTAAGTAAGTGCTTTGTTGTGTTTCTAAATATATTTTTTGACCTCAAGAGAAACAGGGAATAGTAGCTTTGGTATTTCCTGCTCACAAAGAAGAGATTTTTCGAGAGAAAAGGAGATGGAGCAGGACTGACCAGAAGGAAGCTGAAGCACCTCAAAGCAAGCCTTGCAGGTGGCTAGACTCAGTCCCTGATTCCAGATGGCACCCCCCATGGGCCCATGATGAGCAGACAGAATGAAGGCTGAGAGGGTATCTCTGAGTGCATTTGTGTTGTGGGTATCAGGGCTCAAGAACAGCATCATATAATGCATGCTTGTGAGCCTGCTAGGTCACTTTGGTCTTGTCCAATTCTTGCGATCCTATGGACTTGTAGCCTGCCAGGCTACCCCATCCATGGGATTCTCCAGTAAGAATACTGGAGTGGATTGCCAGACTCCAGGGGGTCTTCCCAACCCAGGGATTGAACCTGCATCTCTTACATCTCCTGCATTGTTAGGGGGTTCTTTACCACTAGTGCCACCTGTGAAGCCTGCATCACATGGCAGAAAAAGTAAAAGAAGCAGTACTGACCCTCTCAAATTTAGAGCCTCATTTCTCCCCAGTTTTTCAGGGGAAATATGCTCATGATTCTTTTACAATGACATTAAAGGGGGGCTTGGGAAGCCTCAATAATAACTGAGGTTGAGTTTTCTGCCCACCAGACAGATAAGAAATTGGAGAGGATCAGATAGTGTCAAATGTCCCCTAAGGGTGAACCACTATACTATATTTCTTTAAGTCAACCATTTTAATACCAAAGATACTTTGGCACAGCTGTTTTATTTAGTTTTTTTTCCTTTGATGTACGGAACTGCAATGCATCCTGAAAAACACAGTTATAAAGTTTGTTTTTAAAAAATGAAAAAACTGAAGTACTGTTGATATAAGATCACTACATCTTGAAAACTTATTAGAACCCTTGTTGTTGTCATTTAGTTGCTAAGTCGTATCCAACTCTTTGCAACGCCATGGACGGTAGCCTGCCAGGCTCCTCTGTCCATGGGATTTCCCAGGCAAGAATACTGGAGTGGGTTGCCCTTTCCTTCTCCAAATGTGTACTTTAAAGGACTTGAAATGTTCCTTTAACATGATAGTTCACAAGAGTGATCCATGGAGTAGTGTGAGAAAAGGCATAGTCAAGGATCTCTTAGGTGAGCATAGATAGATGCTAGAAAATTTCTCCACCACTCTGGGAAGCTGATACATTAGGAAGCAGAAACATTACTTTGCCAACAAAAGTCCGTCTAGGCAAGGCTATGGTTTTTCCAGTGGTCATGTATGGATGTGAGAGTTGGATGGTTAAGAAAGCTGAGCACCGCAGAATCGATACTTTTGAACTGTGGTGTTGGAGAAGACTCTTGAGAGTCCCTTGGACTGCAAGGAGATCCAATCAATCCATCCTAAAGGAGATCAATCCTGGGTGTTCATTGGAAGGACTGATGTTGAAGCTGAAACTCCAATGCTTTGGCCACCTCATGTGAAGAGTTGACTCATTGGAAAAGACCCTGATGCTGGGTAGGATTGGGGGCAGGAGGAGAAGGGGACGACAGAGGATGAGATGGTTGGGTGGCATCACTGACTCGATGGACATGGGTTTGGGTAGACTCCGGGAGTTGGTGATGGACAGGGAGGCCTGGCGTGCTGCAATTCATGGGGTCGCAAAGAGTCGGACACAACTGACCGACTGAACTGAACTGATATTGACTTTAGGGCTTCTCTGATGGCTCAGACAGTAAAGAATCCACCTGCAATGTGGGAGACCTGGGTTTGATCCCTGGGTTGGGAAGATCCCCCAGAGAAGGGAATGGCAACCCACTCCAGAATTCTTGTCTGGAGAATTCAATGGACAGAGGAGCCCGACAGGCTACAGTCCATAGTGTTGCAAAGAGTCAGACACAACCGAGTACTATTGACTTTACAGATTCAAGTGTTAGTCGCTCAGTCATGCCTGACTCTTTGCGACCCCGTGGACTGCAGCCCACAGGGTTCATCTGCCCATGGGATTTCCCAAGCAAGGATACTGGAGTGGGTTGTCATTTGCTTCTCCAGGGGATCTTCCTGATCCAGGGATTGAAGCTGGGTCTCCTGCACTGCCGGCAGATTCTTGACTGACTGAGCTATGAGGAAAGCACTACAGATTCAAATACCATACAAACTTAAAGAGTTCAGAGTATTAAGATTCTCTAAACCTGGAATAAAATCTAGAACAGGAATTATGTGTAATCATATATGTAAATTCTGACTCCATGATGGCCAGTTTCTCTGTTTCATTTTCGCTAAGAATAAAACTCTTAAGTTATCTGGGTAAAATGGAAAAAAAGCTCCAATGGACTGGGCATTAGGGATCCAGGGCTCTCTTCAGGTACTGACAGGTTTTTCTCAACACTGCAATGCTTGAGCACTGGTTTCACTACCTCTACTTTCTCCCTCCAATGGGCTGAGCGAAAAATCATCATCATTATCACTAAAGGAAGGGAAGCACTGAGAAAGAAGCCAACCCACAAATATAACAGCTTAAATGCTAACCAGCTTTGTAGTTGTTTGTGATGAATAACTATTTTCAGATTGCATTTCAGCCATTTATATTAAAATGCTATATCAGTGCAAAATAACAGAGTTGCTGTAGGCTGCCACCCAGCTGCTCATTTCCCTGTCAGAAGCTGTTTCTTTTCAGATGTAATCTGGTAAGAGGCAACTTGCCACCTTATACTGGTAGATGTCAAAAGGAAAGACATTTCACACACAAACACAAATGCATTATTGCTGGAAAAAACAGTTCAAGTTGATAAAAAGGCAGGTGTAAAGTTATTGTATTAAACTTCAGAAGATTAAAAATTTTAAAGGTTTTTAAAATTAATTTTAAAGTTTTGAAATTAATTTTATTGAATTTTAGCAACAAAATTGATTTAATTCCAAGGAAGTGCAATACTCTCAATAAACTTTGAATAAGAGATTCTCTTGCAAGGATCTGATTTGGCTCATTTTTTAATCTCTAATATCTATAATACAACCATGAATAGTAGAGATGTTTAATGTACATTTATTAGGTCAAATGCCATCTGCTGCTGCTGCTGCTGCTGCTAAGTCACTTCAGTCGTGTCCAACTCTGTGCAACCCCATAGACAGCAGCCCACCAGGCTTCCCCATCCCTGGGATTCTCCGGGCAAGAACACTGGAGTGGGTCAAATGCCATCTAGTCATTCTCAAATAGATGATTGACAAGATTTTTTTTTCATTTTTGTAGCTCTCTCTACCTGCTGGGCAGTTTGGTTACCCCTTTCCCCTCTTAGTTTCCCAGGTAGCACAGTGGTAAAGAATCTACCTGCCAATGCAGGAGACATGGGAAACTTGGGTTCAATCCCTGGACCAGAAATATCCCTTGGAGGAGGAAATGGCAACCCACTCCAGTATTCTTGCCTGGAAAATTCCATGGACAGAGAGTGGCCTGGCGGGCTACAGTCCATGGGATCCCAAAGAGTCGGGCATGACTGAGCATACACACACACACACACACACACACACACACACACACACACACACACACATACACACTCCCCTCTTAACCTCCATGAGAACACATAACTTTATCCCAAGATAATTCCTTCTTCAGATACCTGTATTTAATGGAAAATTAGTTTACCCAATTAACCAAAAATAAAACTGCAGTTGAATTTGATTTTTCCCAATCACTTTGTCTTATTTCTCCTCTAAAATCACTCTCAGTTCTAACAACCATGGTTCCATCCTAATTGTAGTGTGTACAATGGATGTTCATGGACCTGGACCCTAGTTATAAGTAGTGGGACTCTGAGCAAAGCTCTTGGTTTCTATAGTTAGTTTCTTTCCCAGAATGTAAAGGGGTTACACCTGATCCATGTTTTACAAACAGCAAGTCACAACTTACTAGAAAATCTTTAAATAAATATAATATGCTTCCATCAGCCTCTCTAAAATGTAAAAAGAGCCGAGCAAAAAAATGTCAAATGTCATCATAAATACTAAGGATAAACACTGTTCTGTTAAACATTTTTGTTTGTTTTGTAATTATATATGTATGTAAAACATTTCCTGTCTATGGCTCACAGTTAAAAAAACTTGAAAGCCACTGCACTAGATGATTTGAAGGTCCTTCCATTGATAAATTATAAGATTTTATTCTGAGTCTTTACCATTCCATGCCAACAAAAGTTCATCTAGTCAAAGCTATGGTTTTTCCAGTAGTCATGTATGGATGTGAGAGTTGGACTACAAAGAAAGCTGAGCGCCAAAGAATCGATGCTTGTGAACTGTGGTATTGGAGAAGACTCTTGAGAGTCCCTTGGACTGCAAGGAGATCCAACCAGTCCATCCTAAAGGAAATCAGTCCTGAATATTCATTGGAAGGACTGATGTTGAAGCTGAAACTCCAATACTTTGGCCACCCAATACAAAGAACTGACTCACTGGAAAAGACCCTGATGCTGGGAAAGATTGAAGGCGGGAGGAGAAGGGAACAACAGAGGTTGAGATGGTTGTATGGCATCACCGACTTGATGGACATGAATTTGAGCAAGCTCTGGGAGTTGGTGATGGACAGGTAAGCCTGACATGCTGTAGTCCATGGGGTTGCAAAGAGTGGGACATGACTGAGTGACTTAAATGAACTGAACCACTTCATGCACAGATTATTTCAATAGCCTTCTAACTATTTTGCCTTGCCTACAGTCTCTTCCCCTTCCAATCCATCATGTACACTACTGCTAGACTGCTCCTATATAGCTCTTTCCAAGTGTAACTCCTTAGATAAGAATCCTTAGATCATTTCCTTTTGGAAGAAATTTCCATACTTAGAATCAAAAGTTCTTCCCCATCCACATCCTCCCTATCCTTATAATCTAATCCTACCCTGTCCTATATGATCTCTGGGTTTCATCAAATCTATCTACATATCATCTCCTGAATATCCTTTCCAAATTGCCACCCATAAGACTGGCCCCACCTGTCTTCCCAGCTAGGAATACTTTTCCCCCTTACAGGTATCCTAAGCTTATTTTTCCAGATAAGCTCATTTTGCAAGTTGAAGAAAAGGCCTGGTAACATTTTGATCAGGATTATTTCGATGAGGACAAAACTAATTTAGAACAGAAAGCTGTGCCACATTGAATCTTTTTACCTACAAACAATACATCTCTCTTCAGGTTTTCAAGCCTTCTTTTATGTCTCCTTGGTAGTGTTTTAAATTTTTCTTCAGATATATTCCAGGAAATCACATTGTATCTGGTAAGCACTTAATAAATATTTGCTAAGGACAACTTTAATAACTTTAAATGATGAATTCATATCTATTTTGTTTGATATGCTGTTCATTTTAATTCATTCAACCTAATAATAAGAGTTAAAGTTAAAAAAAAAACTTTAAAATGAAAATGATTGGTTAAAACCATTGATAAATATATTTAAAAAAGGAAAGTGCCTTGGATGTAAATTCTGAGAACTGGGGTTCACTTTTACTACTTATAGCTAGTGCTTAAAAAAATAGTCAGAAAATTTTGGTAAAAACAAGCAGTAAATACACAAAAACCTTGACTTTCCTGGTACTACCACTGACTTGCTCTTCCTCAGAAGGTTGATTATTTGTCATTCTGATTTCCTTTTCTTTCTATACATTTTAGATAGTCATAAGATCTGTCTCCTCTTCAATGCCCCTGAGTACTCACTGTTAAACTGAAACTAATAAATGTCTTTGATATTAGGAGTAGGTTTTATACTCTTAGAGACAGATTAGATGACTATGGGGAAGACCACAATGATGAACATTTGTGAACAAGATCTTAGAATGGATCTGCAATAAGTAGCGTAACTCTTCCCCACCTGGGTCAGGAGAAGTTTGAAAATGAAGCGAAGAGTAAATATGGGAGCCGAGCTATTACACTTGATATGGATAGAGGCTAGTTGAATGACTTTTTTGGAGTCATGATTAAATTTGAATGAGACTAAGAGCATTTTTATTTTTCCAGCTTTCCCTAGAACTATGATTCACCTTGTTTTATTATTAAAAAAAAAAAGTAGCAGAAGAAAAGACTATGGCATTATCACAGGGGTCCACATACAAGCAAGATCATCTCAGAGGACTTTTCAACTTTTGAATCTTGTGGTTCTAAAATCCATTATCATCCAATTGCATAAAAATAACACATAAATGTTATAGACCATAAAGCTTGAAGTGTGGTTGTAAATTATATAAGCATATCTGTACTATACATATTCATGTTGGGATGCATTCAGATGATGAAAAATATTCTTTGCTCCATTGCTGCACTGAGTTTCTTTTCTAAAATATGTTCTGGAATCATCGGCAGTGTTTCCTCTTTTGCAAATGACTAATGTGAGAAGGTAACTTTGGAAATTGCATTGCGATGTAATCATCCATATTGTGTATTGTAGATAAAATTGATTAGAATAATATTGAAAATCCCCCAAGGGACTCTACAATTATAAGTCAAGTCCCAACTGGAAAAGGTTTTTTGAAAAGTTGGCAGATGTCTTAATGAAAATGAAGCATTGCAGTAATATATTAGGGCAATTTGTTCATTATTGACAAGCAAATCACTAAACTATATAAATTACTGGATTAGACAGGCAGAATTACTTTTCTTTCAGTGAATGGTTAATCAAATATTACTTTTAAATGCTCATTTGTTTAAGTTTTTGATATGTATATTTGTAGACAAATGATTGCCCTTTACTTAGAGCTCCAAGTTGGCTTTAGATGCTGAAAGTCCAAATATTTGAATTTACATCTATTATGAACCAAATGCAATCACAATATTGAAGTCTACCTTTCATAATTCACAGTAAAATACATAAAAACACCCAAATTTTGTATTTCTTCTTAACAAATCCATTTACTTGGCATTTCTGTTTCCTTTTTCCCCCCGTTTTTAAGCAGATTTTCATGAAAGAACAACACTGAAATAAATCCTTGAGGAACAGATAGAGTCGGTTAACAAGTGAAGTAATTATATACCATTATTCCACATGCTGAGGGGTTGTAAATGATTTAAAAGTTTGTTTGTTTTCACATTTGTTTCCAAGGACTTGACCAAGCACAGAAGCTCTATATATTTATATCAGCAACCAGGGTGAATGTATTCTAATAGATATTTATTCTAAGAACAGGGATCTTTCTGTTTCACACTGCACATGAATATTAAATAAACTACCTGCTGGCAACTACACAATATTTTAGTCTCTAATTTTAAAAGTACACTGTATTTTAATACCTATTTTTAAACAGATATCAATTTTTATGGAGCTGTACATGAGTTGTTGATGGATAAATCACCCAAGCATGGTTAAAGACAGCCTAATCTCCAGCTGGTACCAGATCCATTTAATTGTATCATCTGACCTCACCTCACCTGAGCCTGCATTAAACTCATAATACAGTTCAAGTGTAAAAATGATATACTGTTTGTTCGCCCTGTTTATAGAGGGGCAAACATACAGTTAAATTCATATATTTAAAATTAGTGTAGTCATTTGAAAAGGTTGAGTTAGATCAAACTGCCTCTCAGCGTTTTCTCTGTCTTTTTTTTTTATTTAAATGACTAGGCCTCCATCACCAGATGTGAGTGGCTATTAAGAAAGTTGTAGCAGCTTTTCATGGACACCCAGAAGATTGCTCCCCTCCATCAAACACAGAGAGCTTTCAAGCAACATTTAATAATGGAACAGTGCATTTTTTAATGTCTTAGCAAGCAATAGGACAGAAACTTTGGGGCATTCTAAATCCTTCACAAATGTAATATTTTGAAATGGTCTAAACAGCAGCTCTTGAGTTTATCTCCATTTTCATTAGGGTGAAATGTTGTCTTTAGATTCTATGGTAGCTTTATTTTCATCAGTTACAGTCCCCAGGTTTTTTCTGTTTAAGTGTCAAGATGTTTTCCATGGTGGTGGTGTTTTTATTTATCCTTCACCAGCCAGAACCTATGGGCTTCCCTGGTGGCTCAATAGGTAAAGAATCTGCCTGCAAGCAGAAGACATGGGTTCAATCCCTGGGTTGGGAAGATCCCCTGGAGAAGGAAATGGCAACCCACTCCAGTATTCTTGCCTGGAAAAATCCCATGGACAGATGAGCCTGGTGGGCTACAATCCATGGCATTGCAATAGTTGGACACAACTTAGAGACTAAACCACAATGCAATTAGCCAGACCTATATTGATCTTAGGACTTTCCTTGTGGCTCAGACAGTAAAGAATCTGCCTGCAATGTAGGAGACCAGGGTTTGATGCCTGGGTTGGGAAGATCCCCTGCAGAAGGGAATGGCAACCCACTCCCATATTCTTGTCTGAAGAATTCCACAGACAGAGAAGCCTAGTAGGCTATGATCCATGGAGTCACAGACTGGGACACAACTGAGAGAATTTCATTTTCACATTGATCTTAACAATGTTTGGAAAAGGTAAATTGAAAATGGTATGGCTTTTGAATTCCTATTCAAAGGAAGAATTAGCTAATACTCATCACAAATAATATTTTTTGAGAGCTTTCAGTGGATGAGATAGATATGATGTTGAGTCCCCACAACATGTAACCCACTGGAATGTGTCTCTCCCTCTCTCTCAAGTAAAGTTCTCATTTTTTTTGCTCACTATTGAGTCTCCAGTGCCTGAGAGAGTGCTTTGGGAGGAGGCAGATGCTCAGTGAGTAAGTACAGAATCAATGAATGAATGAGTCAATGCATGCATTATCTCATTGAATTTCTACAACTAGCCTATGCAGTAGGAAATATATTTATTCCCATTTTACAAATTAGCAAACTAAAGTTTAGACAAATTGACTAAATTGCCCAAGATCACATCTATTTAGTGGTAGAGCCAGAATTTGAAGATCTGTCTGATTCTGGAGTCCATGCTTTCAACCATGATGACAATAGCTCAATCATAGTGGTTTTCAAACTTTGTCGTGATTCAGAACCTCCTTCAAGCTTGTTAAAACCCAGATTATTAACTCTCCTGCCCCATAGAGTTTCTGTTTCAGTAAGTCTGAAATGGAATTTCAGAATTTGCTTTCCTAACAAGTTCCCAGGCGACACTGAAACTGGTGATCCTGGCACCGCAATTTGAGAAACACAGGCCCTGTGATTCACCTGAGTATTTCAAATAAAATAAATATAGGTATGTTCAGATCTACTTTTGTGTGTGATAGCCACAATCATTTGTTTTTAACAAAATGAGCTCTTTCTCTATGATTTATGATACTGGTCCTTTCCCACATCCATATGCACTCCCCCTAGTTCACCGCAGCATGTGCAGCTGGTTCTAAACAATAAATATATTGAACATTTTGATTAATCTGATGGATATGAGTCTCTTCGCTGAACTAATTTTTATCCTTTTCCAGGGAGTTTTTGCAAAACTTAATTTAGATAATATCAAATTGACTCCAGTATGATAAAAACATACCCAACATCTAGAGCAAGGTCAAAGCATCACAATTACTCTATTACTCTGCCCAAGAAACAAAGAAACAAACCAAACACCTACTATATTTAACTCTCCTAGAAAACATTTGCTGAATTTAATGGCATGGAAATATCTGTGAGATTATTTGTTCGATATAGAAATGTTGAATTAGGATTTTATCTTTACCATCTAGTGTAGCCAAGTCCCTGGGAGGACCTAAACAATCTATTTCTTACCGTGCATTTTTCTTAAATCCTTCAGGTAAAGTCAGATTTTAAAATCATAAAATCTATGATTAGTCATAGATTTATTCCCTGATGTCAATTCTCCCTAGCACACCCTATAGTCCTCATCTCTTTTTCCTGAATTACTGGAAGCGTATCCTTAATGGTTCTGCCACCTCAGGACTGGCCAGTCTCTCCACACAGTCCTGCCAGTTATTTTCTAGGATACAGGCCTAATGACACATCTCCATGACCAACAGCTATCTGTTGCATCATAACATTTTTCAGGTCAAATTTATACTTATAAACTTTCTCTAAAAGATACTTTAAGATGTTTCTTTCTACAGCTCTCATCTCCCAACACTCCTTTCTGACACGTATCCCTCCAACCAGCCTGACTGAAATTCTTGGAGATCCTCCAATGCATCATCTGTTTGGACATCTGTCTCTTTCTTCTACTTAACTCCCTCCACAGCTCACATACCCACACACATAAAGGCCCATACACACCTTTTGTCTACTCAATTTCTATTCATTCTTGAAAACACACTATCTAACAGCCACTTTCTCCATGACCATCACTAATTGCTTCTCCAATTTAAAAGTCTTGGCATTTGCTTCAACAACACCCTTGAATACATTTTCCATAGGATCTAACACTCCACACTCATAAAGCAATTTACTCTATTTCCTCTTCCAGGCTATACATTTTAATGAGATAAGTACCAGATCTTCTTATATAACTGCAGATTTCTAGTGCTGGTAGGGAGTGCTGGGCTCCTTGTAGAGTCTCAAAAATTTGCTTAGTGAATGAATAAATAAAAGATAAGTAGGAACGAAAGAAAGAAAGGAAGAAGGAGAAAGAGAAGCAAGAAGGAAGGAGAAAGAAAGAAAGAGAGAGACAGACACTGAGAGAAAACAAAAATCGTGATTAAAAATCTCCAGTTAGTTGCTTCAGTTAGCTTGAATATCTACTCTTTGGCCAAACCATATGTCACCGAAGGAAATGCCCTGGACATGGAATACCTCCCCAAACAATTCTGAATAGCCCTCTGGTCACTCATCTGCAAAATGACAGGTTTCTTAAGGTACTTTCCAGTGTAAAGTTCTGCTATTATTAACTAGCTCAGAGGGAAAAAGGAATGAAATGAATGATCCCTTAAAACTATAGGAGCTAATATTTTCCCTTTGCTAACCTGAATGTTTAAAGTATTGAAAAAGATCTCAATCTGACAGAAGTCACCTCCTATTCTTTATATTTCCTCAGAGTTTTATATAGTAATCTATCCTCTAAACAATTATGAGTTTAAGTAATCAAAATAGTATGAACTAATTTTGAAGATTAAAAGAAATATCATATCCGAAACTAGCGACTGGAAGAGTGTTGAGTCTTCCGTCTTTAAGGCTGAATTAGACTAATGGTTTTCTTTTCTTTTTTTTTTAACATCATTCTTTTTTTTTTTTCTTTATTTTAGTTGGGGGCTAATTACTTTACAATATTGTAGTAGTTTTTGCCATACATCGACATGAATCAGCCATGGATTCACATGTGCTCCCCCTCCCAAACCCTCCTCCCACCTCCCTCCCTGTCCCATCCCTCTGTGTCATCCCAATGCTCCATCCCTGAGCATCCGTCCCATGCGGTTTTCAACTTTTAACCAATGACCCATTTTTTTAAAATGCAGGGCTTCCCTGGTGGCTTAGTGGCAAAGAATCCACCTGCTAATGCAAGAGACATGAGTTCCATCCCTGGTCCAGGAAGATTCCACATGCTGTGGAGCAGCTAAGGCCGTATGCCACAACTATTGAGCCTGTGTTCTAGAGCCCGGGAACCACAACTAATGAGCGCTCATGCCACAGCTACTGAAGCCCTGGGGCCATAGAGTCTGTGCTCTGCAACAAAAGGAGCCACTGCAAATGAGAAGTCCCAGCACTGCAACTAGAGAGTAGCCTCTGCCCACCACAGCAGAGAAAAGCCCAAGCACAGCAATGAAGACACAGTGCCAACAAAAATAAATAAATAAAATTACTGTGAAAAATGCATGTAGCCAACATGGAAACTTTTAAGTATTTCCTCTGTGAGAGCTACTGCAGTGGTAATGTGTTGACTAGTTGAAGTGGTGGTCAGGGAAGGGTAGCCTGGATTCCTGAGTGCGGATATTGCCACCCTCTCAACGCCATCTCTGGGACACTACAGAGGTGCTCTGCTTTTCACACCAGTACTGTGGCATACATGCATATGCCTAGGGCTAATCTGGGTTTAGTGCAACTGTGCAGGGGTTTTTAAAACCACATAAAAGAATTCTGCCCGCTTATTCTTCTTCCCATCCTCTAACCAAGCATCACTCCATGAATGAGTGAACAGCTTGACGCTTGGCACTTGACACTTTACAGAAGTGATTTATGGTTCTTGGGTCTTATGGATTTTGCCCCTCTGCAGCAGGTTTTCATTTTCAAGAAGTTGTATAAGTGATTAACTAATCATCGTAAATGCCTGCATTATATCTCAGAAATGATTCCAGGTCCTGTCATATCTGTGGCCGTGAGCAAGGCCTTACCATGGGATTCCTGGAAGACCAGAAGTAGGCCTGTAAGTGAAGTAAGCATATCTGTGTTCAAAGGTTGCTTTTTCTCTATTGCTTTTGAACAAAGAGTTCATAGGAACTGACAGGTGGTGAATAATTCCATGGCCAGTAAGAGGAAGGAAAACTCTTATGCCTATTTTTAAGTGTTTATATCTTTCCAAAAACCTTTTTAAATTTTATGTTTCTTTAGAACAACATCTTATGAGGCCAGCTTCACAGTATTTTCAGGTCTGTGATTTTCCCTTATCATTGATTTGTTGTTGCTTAGTCACTAAATTGTGTCTGACTCTTCTGTGACCCCATGGACTGTAGCCCACCAGGCTTCTCTGTCCATGGAATTTTCCAGACAAGAATACTGGAGTGGGTTGACATTTTCTTCTCCAGGGGATCTTCCAGACTCAGGCATACAGCCAGTGTGTCCTGTGCTGGCAGGTGGATTCTTTACCACAGAACCACCTGGGAAGCCCCACCATTGATTAGGTAAATCTAACAACACTATAAGAGAAATAATATCTACTGTAAAGAGAAATTATATCTACTCTCTGCGTTCATAACATCAGAAAATGATGAAGATAGTGCCACAAATATTCAGGGTTAATTGTAGAGAAACTGGGTGAATGCCCAAGATTCTATGGATAACCTTCATATGTCAAGCTTGAGAGTCAGAAGTGATTTCTGGGAGTTCTTAAGTGTTTGGAAAGACAGAATTGACCACATCCAACCCATTTTATTGAAACTTCCAGTCCTTGTGAATATGTTTTAATAAAGACAACAGATAGCATCTAAGTATGCATGATATGGGGCTTCCCCAATGGCTCATTGGGTAAACAATCTGCCTGCCATGCAAAAGATGCAGGAGACTCAGGTTTGATCCCTTGGTCAGGAATATCCCCTAGAGGAGGAAAGGGTCACCCACTCCAGTATTCTTGTATGGAAAATCCCATGAACAGAGGAGCCTGGTGGACTATAGTCTATGAGGTTGCAAAGAGTCAGACACGACAGCATGAGCACATCACATGATATGGCATGCGCTGAATGCTTTCACATTTTTAATGAATTTAATTAAAAAAAAACCTATGAGTTAAGTACTATTACTAATCAAATTTTAAGAATGAGGACTCTGAATCACTGTGAGTGTATGTTACTTTCTCAGTATTGCGGAGTAATAAAGTATAAACCAAGACACTAAGAGGTCTATGCCAACCTTCTGTTACACTATGTTACTCTCTGTTTCTGTTGCTGACATTGAATAGGAATCTCCACAGAAGGATAACAGGATGATAAACTCTGAGAAACTTCATACACCAAAATAACACCACTTTTGTCTGAGTGACCCATAGACCTTACATGACAGTAATTGTGGGGCCCTAATTATTTGGCAATCCATGGACCAAACCATTGAAATGTACTTTTAGAGCAGTCCTTCTAGTCTTCCCTTCCTCCTTTGAACTTTTTTGCTGATTTAGTCTTGAGATATAGTGACTGATGACTTGTCTTATCCTTCCTGGTGTAATTTCTAAGAAGGTAGGGATGGTATCTTATTATGGTTCTCATCTCTGCTTTATCTGGACCATACCTTTCTAATATTAGAGGAAAAAAACTATCCTATCTCATTATCCTCCACTAAATTTTCCAGTAGAATTAAGGTGTCAACTACAAATTGGCACTTGCCAAGAGCATTTGCCAGAGACTAAACAACAACAACAAGGGCATTTGCCATCTGCCTCTGCAGAAATTGAACCCTGTGCTGCTGCAGCTGTCCACGTTCAACACTCTCTAAGGGTAATTTGGGTGGAGAGTGAGGCACTCTGTGCTCCAGGGGAACTGGTGGAACAGGTCTTTAGGTAATTAGCTACTTTCAGGAACTGATTTCATGATCCCAATCATTGCAACTGTTCATATCTAGAAAAGCACTTAATCCCTTCATGGTGACATCAGCTCCTCATGGCTAGCAGAAACTCTTTTGTAAAATAAGTGCTTGATTGCATTGAACTCCCCCTTCACCAAAATATTATCTATTGACCTTCCCCCACTACCTCTTTTGAGCAGTCTCTCAGATCTATCTGAGGTGCTATCTCCCAGGCTGCAGTCCTCATTTTGCCCTACATACATCTTAACTCGCAACTCCATGTTGTGCATCTTTTTTTAGTCAACAAAGGAGTACTTCTTTCCCTGGGCTGGTAAATTTTTAACCACCTGCTCTTTGGAGGAATTTTTTAAAAAATCTTGCTTGGTAGCATTTGTCAATTCCCATGGTATAAATACTATTCCCATCACCAAATTCAAGTGACTAACCAACATGATGTCACTGGATACAGTGTTAGAAGAGATGCTAACAATGGGTTTTCCACCAGCTGCCAACCAGTACGAAGACTCTAGAACATCACTGCGTTAGCCATTCAGTGAAATGTAAGTCCCACTGAAGAGAGTGGGGAAAAGATAAAGAAGGAAAAATATGAGTAAATACTGACTTTGGGGTTTCTATTTAACACCCTCTGGTCCCATGGAACTTCACAAGTAGCTTGGCTAGCTATTTCTTCTGTCACCCTTTCAAAACATTTGTGATGACAGATCAAAGTGTTAATCTCCCTCTATTTTCACTTAACCAGTTTCACTAGCCAACTGTAAACTTTCTGAGGGCAGAGATTATCTTATTGCTATTTTATCCCGACTCTGCCCCAAAGAAAATACAAAAAAAAGAAAAAGTGTTGAATGAAAGAAAAAAGACTTGAAAAATCTTGTTCCAGCCCCAAATATTGTATCTATTTCTTTATTAGAAACTAGAGGTCATGAGTATACACCTGGATTTTGGCCTTAATGCAGAGTTTGCCTGCTCTGTTGATTTATGGTTAATCCATAGACTACCCTTTAACATAGTTATTTGTAGTTGGCGGTTATGTTCTGCAGACTTGTGAATAAGAAGCAACTAATTTTCCATACTTAACACTAATGAAATTTCATTTGAAATGAAAAGTAACTACAGAATTAGCATTTGCATCTACTTAGCAGGTTGTCTTCATTATATAACAAACAGAAACAAAGTACTTCAAGTCCATCTTAGGCAAAGGCTTGAAAATGGAGTATAAAGAGCTAGATAAAGACTGACAGGCAGTTAGGCAAATACAAAGAGAAGGCTAACTCAAATTATTGTAAATGTATTTACAAAGCTAGATTATCAGTTTATTGCAGATATACTGGATAATAGAAAAAAATGAATAATTTACCCAGCAATTCTCATATAAGCAATAAGAAGACAAGAAGAAAGAGGTTATAGAGGAGGATATATATAGGCCATGAATAAATGGATTAGGCAGCAGAGATGGTGAAAGTTTTAGTAGGTTTGGACTAAGTTTTTTTAAAAAAAGAAAAGAAAAAGATACTCAGTTTCTGTAAAATCTTAAAATATCTGCCAGTGGAGGAGAGTAAGGGAGAATGGCCTAGAATGGGATAGCTTTTCCTCATCTTTTTACTGTTAGTCATTTTTTTCAGAGACTAAAGCCAAGTCTTTGTCATACTACTGTTTACTGAAAAGAATGAAAAGTGAGAAGGTGGTAATAGGGAAGAAAAAGAGGAGAGAAAGAAACAGTACAAGCAAACTAAATAAACATGCGCTTGAGGAAGATTAAAAGACGCTTACTCCTTGGAAGGAAATTATGACCAACCTAGACAGCATATTAAAAAGCAGAGACATTACTTTGCTGATAAAGGTCCGTCTAGTCAAGGCTATGGTTTTTCCAGTGGTCATGTACGGATGTGAGAGTTGGACTATAAAGAAAGCTAAGCATCGAAGAATTGATGCTTTTGAACTGTGGTGTTGGAGAAGACTCTTGAGCGTCCCTTGGACTGCAAGGAGATCCAACCAGTCCATCCTAAAGGAGATCAGTCCTGGGTGTTCATTGGAAGGACTGATGTTGAAGCTGAAACTCCAATACTTTGGCCACTTCATGCGAAGAGCTGACTCATTGGAAAAGACCCTGATCCTAGGAAAGATTGAGGGCAGGAGGAGAAGGCGATGACAGAGGATGAGATGGTTAGATGGCATCACCGACTCGATGGACATGGGTTTGGGTGGACTCTGGGGGTTGGTGATGGACAGGGAGGCCGGGCATGCTGTACGGTTCATGGGGTCGCAAAGAGTTGGACACGACTGAGCAACTGAACTGAACTGAACTGAAGAAGATTGCTCAAAACCTAAACTTCCTTGTGATATTTTGTACATTTAGTGAAAAAAAATAATTCCTCATGTTCAGTTTTTAAAAATAATTAACCCATTTCCTCCTTAACATGTATAATTAGATAAATGACATTATTATTATTTTATATAATATATATTTATTTTATTTATTATTTTATGTAACATATGGGCTTCCCTGGTGGCTCAGTGGTAAGGAATCCACTTGCCAATGCAGTAGATGTAAGGTTCAATCCATGGATCAGGAAGATCCCCTGGAGGAGGAAACGGCAACCCACTCCAATATTCTTGCCTGGGAAATCCTATAGACAGAGGAGCCTGGCAGGCTACAGTCCATGGGGTTGCAAAAGAGTTGAACATGACTTAGTGACTAAGCAATAGCAAACAACAACATAATATATATTTCCATAAAATATTATTTTTAAAAACATACTGACTTTTAACTACAGATTTTAAAAACCCAACATACTATCACCATTTTCTCAATGAACAACCTTGATGCTGGCTAAGCAGACTTGGTTTCTGCAGGAGAATCAGGCAGAAAACGATGGTAAATAAATGTTTGCTTTTTACTGAAATGTAATATGGGATGGAGCCTCTGATGTAACTACAGACAGATTTTAGAACTTTAGCAAAAGATGATTTCTGCACTTATAAATATTTTGGACAAGAAAGGATTTTTTGAAAACGAAATCATCAGCTTCAATGCAATGTTCTCTAATAGTTCCTTTTGGATGGGATGGGGAGGGAGGTGGGGAGGGGGGGTTCTGGAAGGGGAAAACATGTACACCCATGGTGGATTCATGTCAATGTATGGCAAAACAAATACAATATTGTAGAGTTAAAAAATAGATAAATAAACTAATTTAAAATTTAAAAAAATCTAATTAAAAAAATAAATAAATAAAAGAGAGCCGTGTTCAGTGACAAACACTGAGATAAAGTGAGCACTCCTGAAATCAAATTCAGAAGAAAATACGCATTTTCTTCTTGTATTAGTATGGCTGTGTTTGCGGGGCTGTGTACCTCTGTGTATCTTGCTAATTATATCATCTGTGCTATTCGATAAATGCAGAGAAACGGATGGTGCTTATGCATGTCTTTAATTTTAGCATTTATTTCTGGACAATATTGGCTCTGCTAATGAGATTCCCTGGATTGTATCTTTCTGTCTTACTGAGTTTTCCAGATACTAATATTTGTGTTTCTGAGCACCAAATCATTTTTCTTTACGAACTTTAGAGTTTTCTAAAATCTTTAAAAATCCCTGCCTTCTTGAACAGAAGAGATATATTAACAGTTACATCTTTCTATGACTCTCTCAATCAGTATCGTCAATAATGCTTACTGTTTGATTCTGTCATACAAAGATGTCCTCAAGGCTCATTATACACTAAAGAGCCCCAATATACCATGTGTTTTGAGTTGTTTACTGATGGTTTTGTTGTTAATCATTAAGGCTGCCAAGTAGTAATACTCCCTCCATCATTGTTTGTTCTCTTTTGCTAAGACCTGAAACAAAACCATCATATTCGTCAAAATAATGTGCATAAAAAATTGCAAAGTAGAAAGTTTTTAGTTCACAAATTCTGATAACATCTCTTTGCACCCAGATATGGGCTCACTTTTAGTTTCTTGGTTACCAGAGGGGTGAGGAGGGGCAAGATAGATGAAGAGGATTAGGAGGTACAAACTACTAGGTATAAAATAAGCTGCAAGGATGTAATGTATACAGCATAAGGAATATAGCCAATGTTTTATAAAAACTTTATGTGGAATATAACCTATAAAAATATTCAGTCACTACTCCTGAATCTAGCATAATATTATAAGTCAAATAAGTAATAAAAATAGAATCAACAAGATATTTAGAATACCTACATTTGAAAAAATGAGGTGTTTGGTGCTGTAGGAGACTATCAGACTCCTAACAATATAAAATAAAAATAAAATTCTAAATGAAAATCTGAGTCAAAGATCCAGGGTTGTTCACAGTTCACTGACTTTGGTTTTGGTCTTTTTTGGTCAACTGACATAAGGGGGACTGGGAAGCATCTTAGAGACTATGCTTTTTGTCTCTCTCTCTCTCTCATGCATACAACCACACCATCCACCCACGCACGTCTCTTGCGTCTTCTCTGGTAAGGAAGAATTTTCTTTCTCTGCTTGTTTGTTTTTTTTAATAGTAATCTTTCTTGATGGTCTGCCCAGATTCCTTCTACATGTCAGGCCACATGTACAATATGAAGCAATAGAGATAAAATCATGACAGATGTTCTGAATAAACTGAAGCTGCTGACCCTTTTACCACTTTCTCCTCCAGCTAGAGTTCCATGACAGAGAAGGATGAAAATTCACTAAGCAGAAAATCTCATTTAGGCCATGGAAATTTGAATGCAATTATAAATTTTTGCTTCATTTCTTTGGTTGAAATCCAACTTATATCAGAAATATCAGTGCAAATTTATTTAAAATAGACTATCTCTTTTTCATTTTTATTTATTTTCCCCCAACCAGAGATCGAACTGTCACCCCCTGAAATGGAAGCACGGTATCTTAACCACTGAACTGCCAGGGAAGTCCCTCTACACTTTTTTACAGTGAAAGGGGGAACTACTCACAGTAATGAAGAGTCCTGGACAGAGGGTGTGTGGTCACCCTACTCAAGTAACACATGATACTGAGTCAAGGCACAGATCCTCACTGACCACTTTGAAGACGTGCTTAGTAAGACTACCTAAAACATCAGAGTTGAGTGTGGCAGCAATATTGGAGAAAATTCAAAATTGAAAATGTGGTATTTTGTTTGACCGTATATTTTTGACCTTGTAATGTTTGACCATTATTTTTGGTACATTTTAAAAATTCTATTTATTTACCTTGAATGTATGTTATTCTATCTGATAGGATTATTAGCATATTAATAATAAGAAAGCTGCCTATTTTAATACATTCCCAAAAATATGGTCCTCAAAAAGAAATTTCTTCCCTAATAGTGGATATATATTCAATACTTAGATGCATTCTTTTGTTCTTTGTGCCTCTAACTTCCATCTCAGGGAAGCATTAAACTTTGTGAATCAAATGACTATTTGACATGTCAAGTGAATCAAGTGAATCAAATGACTACTGGATATATACCACATCTTCTTTATCCACACATGTGTCACAATGGAATACTACTCAGCCATTAAAAGGAACACAATTGGGTCATTTGTAGAGACATGGATGGACCTAGAGACTGTCATACAGAGTGAAGAATGTCAGAAAAACAAACATCGTATGTTAACGCGTATAAATTCCTGGGTCGGGAAGATCCCCTAGAGGAGGGCATGACAACCCACTCCAGTATTGTTGCTTGGAGAACCCCATGGACAGAGGAGCCTGCTGGGCTATAGTCCAGAGGGTCTCAAAATTAGTCTGACTTGACTGAAGTAACCTAGCATGCTTGCACGTGAAATCTAGAAAAATGATACAGATGACCTTTTTCAGGGTAGGAGTGAGATGCAGATATAGAGAACAGATGTGTGGACCTGGGGGCAGGGGTAAGGGGTGGTGGGATGAACTGGGAGATTGGTATTGACATGTATACACTACTACGTGTAAAACAGATAGCTAGTAAGAAGCCTCTATATAACACAGGGAGCTCAGCTCCATGGTTTGTGGTGATCTAGAGAGGAGGGGTCGGAGAAGGCAATGGCACCCCACTCCAGTACTCTTGCCTGGAAAATCCCATGGATGGAGGAGCCTGGTAGGCTGCAGTCCATGGGGTCGCAAAGAGTTGGACACAACTGAGCAACTTCACTTTCACTTTTCACTTTCATGCATTGGAGAAGGAAATGGCAACCCACTTCAGTGTTCTTGCCTGGAGAATCCCAGGGACGGTGGAGCCTGGTGGGCTGCCATCTCTGGGGTCGCACAGAGTCAGACATGACTGAAGCAACTTAGCAGCAGCAGCAGAGAGGAGGGGTGAGGAGGAGGGAGGGGTTGGGAGGGAGGGAGGAGGCTCAAGAGTGACAGGATATGTGTATACATATAGCTGGTTCACTTCATCGCACAGCAGAAACTAACACTGTAAAGCAACTATATCTCAATATTTTGGAAAAAAAATACTATTAGATAAATACTCTTGACTAATAAACAGGCCTCAAGACTAGAGTAAGAAGTCCTTTTTAGAAATTAGAGAGATAGTAAGTTGCTCCTAAAAATGTATTGCTATGTTGGGTGCAGGCTTCTTAACACATGATTCAGACTGATTCTCAGTCTAGAGCAGGATTCTCCAATCCAGCTGGAATTCTGTAGGGAAGAGAGCGGTCATTGACTGCAGATGTCCACTCCAGATGTGAGATGGAGAAGCTGCTGTGAGCTCATGTGCCAGGTGTTCACTGATTTTGGTCTGTTAAAGTCCCAACACTACAATCTGGCATTCAAGGACCTTCTTGGAAACTTTGTTTTCGAGCGTTTTGCCCCCAAAAAACACCCATCATGAAATTTCCACTCTAGCCAAGCAGGTACATTCACAGTCCCCTAAAATATTATTTTATTCCTCACTTTTCTTAGATGGGTTTCCTACAAAAGTGACTGTGACACGGAGCTTTACTTACAGGATTTTTAATGGAAGTGATCTGTGGAACATCTAGAAGAAAGTGATGGGAGAAGGACTTGGCAAAGGCAGAATGTGAACTGTGACATCATTGCAACAGAGCCCACCATCAAATCCATGACAAACTTCAGAGCTGGCTGACCTGGAGAGGTGTTGCGCTGACTGGTCTGTGTACCTTCACATTAACCAGGAATTGGGTGCGAATGGCCCTTGAAAGGGGCCATAACCTTGGGTGATAAAGGTCCCTTGGGCTGAGGGCTATTCCTGGACCAGGACTCAGCTGTGAGTTTCAGCAGCCAATCACTCCTGGTGGTGAGGACATGAGTGCCTGGGTCTGAAGCAGGGAGATGCACGGCACAACAGCACTCCCCACATAACTCTTCTACTTGGAAAGCCACCTCCCATAGGACTCTAACTATTCTTATAGCAGAGGTCAAGTGCCACCTGTTATCCCTTTCCTGTTCTGACTACCCTGGCCAGAGAAAAGTTTCCACACCCCTGAATTCCTTGCTAGTAACATGACAACTCAGGAAACAGCTGATCCCAAGCACAGCAGAGGGAGAGTAGATGTTGAGACACAATCCTATCCAACTTAGTCAATATTTATTTTTTTTTGCATGACCTAATACCCACGGGGGTTTCATTTTGCATCAAAAAAGAAGGGAGGGTACACAGTATCTAGGGCATAGAAATATATGAAAAACAATGAGCCAGAAAGACAGTGGTGCTGATTCTGTTCTCTAGTGGTACCAGAAACCCCCTAAACCTTTACAGCAGTTAGAACAAGAATCTGACAGCTCTATTTCCAGTTTTTTAAGGAATCTCCACACTGTTCTCCATAGTGGCTGTACTAGTTTGCATTCCCACCAACAGTGTAAGAGGGTTCCCTTTTTTCCACACCCTCTCCAGCATTTATTGTTTGTAGACTTTTGGATAGCAGCCATTCTGACCAGCATGAGATGGTACCTCATTGCGGTTTTGATTTGCATTTCTCTGATAATGAGTGATGTTGAGCATCTTTTCATGTGTTTGTTAGCCATCTTTATGTCTTCTTTGGAGAAATGTCTGTTTAGTTCAGTGTGGAGATTCCTTAAAAAACTGGAAATAGAACTGCCATATGACCCAGCAATCCCACTGCTGGGCATACACACCAAGGAAACCAGAATTGAAAGAGACACATGTACCCCAATGTTCATTGCAGCACTGTTTATAATAGCCAGGACATGGAAGCAACCTAGATGTCCACTGGCAGACGAATGGATAAGAAAGCTGTGGTACATATACACAATGGAATATTACTCAGCCATTAAAAAGAATACATTTGAATCCATTCTAATGAGGTGGATGAAACTGGAGCCTATTATACAGAGTGAAGTAAGCCAGAAAGTAAAACACCAATACAGTATACTAACCCATATATATGGAATTTAGAAAGTTGGTAAAGATAACCCTGTATGCGAGATAGCAAAAGAGACACAGATGTATAGAACAGTCTTTTGGACTCTATGGGAGAGGGTGAGGGTGGGATGATATGGGAGAATGGCATTGAAGCATGTAAATTATCATATGTGAAATGAATCGCCAGTCCAGGTTCAATGCATGATACAGGGTGCTCAGGGCTGGTGCACCGGGATGACCCAGAGGGATGGGATAGGGAGGGAGGTGAGAGGGGGGTTCTGGATGGGGAGCACATGTACACCCATGGTGAATTCATGTCAATGTATGGGAAAACCAATACAATATTGTAAAGTAAAAAAAAATAAATAAATAAATACATAAAAAAGTATTTGAAAGCAACATTTTCAAGAATGGTTTTATGATACTTATGATTCAAGTAGCACTGCTTTTGGGGCTAATGCAACACCAATGAAACCAATTATGGAATGTGTCTTCTTCCCAACTGTTTTACAAAACACTGTGTGGCCTGTGCACTCTAACAGGGAGGGGTGGTGGTATCCAAAGTTCGAGTAATCTCACAGAGGACACTGGCAGCCACTGAAGAGGTGAGTATTTTTCAAGAGTCTCATAGGCATCACTGAGGAAGCTGGAGAGAAAACATGAATGAACAACTTGTGAGCACACTGAGTAACTCTCTACGGACATTCATGTATGGAAGAGATGACTGATTTTATACCCTGAGTCATGAGGCAGAGGTTCAGTTCAGTTCAGTCGCTCAGTCGTGTCCGACTCTTTGCGACCCCATGAACCACAGCACGCCAGGCCCCTCTGTCCATCACCAACTCCCGGAGTCTACCCAAACCCATGTCCATCGAGTCGGTGATGCCATCCAACCATCTCATCCTATGTCGTCCCCTTCTCCTCCCACCCCCAATCCTACCCAGCATTAGGGTCTTTTCCAATGAGTCAACCCTTCACATGAGGTGGCCAAAGTGTTGGAGTTTCAGCTTCAACATCAGACCTTCCAATGAACACCTAGGATTGATCTCTTTTAGGATGGATTGATTGGATCTCCTTGCAGCCCAAGGGACTCTCAAGAGTCTTCTCCAACACCACAGTTCAAAAGCATCAATTCTTCGGCGCTCAGCCTTCTTCACCATCCAACTCTCACATCCATACATGACCACTGGAAAAACCATAGCCTTGACTAGACGGACTTTTGTTGGCAAAGTAATATCTCTGCTTTTAAATATGCTATCTAGGTTGGCCATAACCTTCCTTCCAAGGAGTAAGCGTCTTTTAATTTCATGGCTGCAATCACCAACAGCAGTGATTTTGGAGCCCCCAAAAATAAAGTCTGACACTGTTTCTACTGTTTCCCCATCTAGAGGTAGGAAGGAGTAAAACCGCTGAATTAATGAAATTCATCATGGATTTTAGTATGAGCTAATTTGAAAAATTCAGTTTCCCCTAGAAGTTATCACATAATGCCTTTAACTATTTGTCTGTGTATCTCTTCTAACTAGACTATAAAATCCTTGCAGGACCATGTTTTTCCTTCACAAATATTCGATGATTAATTCATAGATTGATGGCTAAAGTTCTTCTAGGGTACTAAAGGATGCTATTTATTATTTATTCCATCTCATGGACTGAGCTTAATAAGCAAATAATCATAATTATAAAGGAGTGCTTTCTCAATAGTCACCACTCAGTGGTTAATGTCTTTTCTATCAGCTTTTTTTTCTCTTATTAATATTAGAGTCCCTATATCCTTATCTGTCTTCTTCCGAATGTCTCATATTCTTATTTTCACTTCTTTCCATCATGGGAGATTCCTTCATGATGACGCTGTTCCACTCCCCCATCAAGACTTACATGACATTTAGGATCACGGAGTTCTTAGATGCTGGTGACATTAACCCAATATAAAGGTGTTTAATAGATCTGAGAGCTTCCCTGGTGGCTCAGATAGTAAAGAATCCACCTGTAATGCAGGAGACCTGGGTTTGATCCCTGAGTCTGGAAGATCCCCTGGAATAGCGAATGGCAACCTACTCCAGTATTCTTGCCTGGGAAATTCCACAGATAGAAGAGACTGTCAGGCCCCAATCCATGATGTCACAAAGAGATGGACACGACTGAGAGACTAACATACACAACAGACCTGAACCACAGATAAGAAAGTGAGTTAAACACAGACCCTAGCCTAGGCTAATTTTTAATCTTCTTTCCTTATGCTCTTAGATTTCTGTTCTTTCTCTCACATGTTTTGCCAATAAAACTGAATACTTATAAAACATTAGTTGGTACATTTCTAAATATTTTCAAACACTGACAGTGAAGGTCAGGTAAACCAATGAGTCTGAGAGGATTTTATGGATTACTCATGGGATGGTAGGTTAATTGGTTATTTCACAGTATTTTCTTGTTCTCTTTCCCAAACATAGAAAATTCTCACTCTACAAAGTCTGCTCAATTCTAAACTTCCAAAATGACCTCCAACATACATACTTTGTTCAAGATGTGGGAATCACTTCCTGAATTTTAACTGGGCCAAAGAGACATATGTGTATGCATATCCATGATAGTCTCATAAATACATAATATGTTACATATACAAGTGTTTCATACTTTTTTATAATGAAAATATGTAGACAACATAGAAACTAAGACAAGTACAAACATAAATATGAGAGGATTCTAAATCATATCTGGGGAGAAAGAAATGCTTGGGGCTTTTAGGGGTCAATACTTTGCTTAATAACAAGGCCCTCTACACTGGGAAGGTTTCCTTTATACTTAAAGGAGGGTTTTGATTGGATGAGCCAGATTATTGTACCACCTTTTTCATGTTTTTTGGAGGCAGAGTCTTAGAAATGCAAAAGAGCAAGAAATCTCCTTTTTTAAATGAGTAGCATTTTCTTACATAGGCTCTAACTGCCTCCGGAACTGCCAAGTGATAGTGAGCATTATAAAACCATCTCAGTAGAAATATCCTATTTCCTGATACCCAGAAAGTATCTTGATAGTTGATTATCCTCTAACTGAATTCCTTATCTGACCCAAGTCTTATTCTGCAAGCTTTTGTTCATGCATTTCCTTCCTATTAGTGTTTACAAAAATTGCAAAGGTCAAAGTGCAAGTGGTAATTGCTTTTGGCACTTTCGAAAATGGTCTTCTTTCCGTACTTATCATTTTCTCTAAAGCTGTCTTCTGCTGGGTCTTTATCAATTGTGCTTCACTCTGTAGATCAACATATTTGGAGCCCCTCTGCCTGCTAAGTCCCTTTCTGCTAATACTTCCATGTGCTAGAACTACTGCCTGATTTCTTCCTTCATTGTTTCCTAAGGACTTATTTCCCTACCTGCCTCTGTTATGAATCCAGAGCTTGTACTGGATCTATCCCTGCTCACCTTGATTTCTTCAGTGATTTGGTTGAGCTCTTTCCTACTATCACCACACTTACTTTATAGAAAACCAAGAGAGAGATTTTCTGACTTAATACCAGTTAGACTTATCTCCTAATGTCGATCTGTCAAGTCATCATTACTTTGAGCCTTTATCTATAGGAACAAAGAGGATTTTTGTTATTGGATTCAGGCTCTTTCTCCATTTTCCTCTCCACATCCACTGTTATAGTAAATAACAGTGCTTACTGTAAAACAAGCATATACTCTTACAGTGAAGCTTTATTCCAAGAGCATCAAATTCTATAGTAAAAATGACATACTTTACGAAACTCATCCAAGCTTTTAAGATTAACAGAGAGGAAAGAGATTCTGAAGGTATTCACAATTTATCAATCTTTGGGTAAAGAAAAATGTATTTCAATTTGGATTCATTAATTTGCCAAAAGTGACCCATGTTTCCCCGTAGCAATAGGAAGAAATATAGTAATATTTTCATTCCTAAAGCCCTTTTATCCCAAAATCATAAATATGCTGCAATCATTAATTAAGTATTCCAGCCTTACCACTGAAGTAGGTGAGTTTCCTGTCTCCAACTGAGGCCAATGCTCAGAGAAAGGCAGAATCTTCCCTAATGCAGCTAATTAGGCAGTGCTACACCACTAGGGAAAATTTCTGATCCCAGCTGGAGATCAACTTGTGCCCTGAAGAAATGAGACTTGATAGCCCTTCAAGTTTTCATCCTAACCTCTGTCCCTGCTGTTGATATTCTTAATCATATCAATATCTAGTTCTTTTTGGCCTAATACAGAGCTGTTGGTCCACAGGGCATCCAGGGTCTTAAAGAAATCACAGACAAAATGTACACTGTATTAAAACAAACAAATAAACAGATCCTTCTCTTCTTCGTTCAGCATTTAACTTCTGTCTGTGGGAAGGTCACATATCGAAAGGGTGTTGTGATCACCTCTCAGAGGCAGGATGGACTCATATGCTCACAATCTGGTTCAGATGTTGAGACTGATGATATACACAAGCGAATATACGAAAGTTTATTCATCACAATGAATACCCCTGGGAAGAGCAGGGCTGACTCCCAAGCTGGTCCAAAAATGACTTAAGAGAGCAGGGAAAAGTGTCTGCCGTGGGAGTTTATTAAAGGTGGCTAACGAGTAAGACTGAGGTGAGGGTCCCACAGGCACTGATGGGGGCTGGCATGGTTGGAACTTCCTTCACATCACAGTCAAAGAAGTGAGGGCATTCTTAAGGCAGAGGGAAAGATGTAGAAATGAGGCAGGAAAGCTGTCAGCACTCAAACACCAAAACTTCCTCACTCTTAATAAAAAAAAACCAGTCACTCTTTATTACTCAATACTGCATAAAATTCCCAGATTGTACAAAGATGTTGTATGCATATTACTCTATGAAAGAATTACATATTAAGGGAGCACTTGGAGAGATATAATAGAAATAAATAATTCAATGCCCTTAAGATTTTTTACTGAGATGTTTTAAGCACAGTCAGTAACAGTTGGTAGGGTCTGTGGTACCAGGAAATAAAAGGCACCTCTTCTGATAAATGCTAAAAAAAACGTGGTCAGGCTTCTCTGTGGATTCCTTGTATTCCTGGCTTTCTTATTTGGCCCTAATTCTAAGAATATCTTTGCTATTTAAAACATCATGGTATTACTCTTTCTGACCATTTAACAATAGTGAAAGTGGTAGCAACTAAAGGACTTAACCCAGGGTCACAAAGACCATATGACTTCTGATTTAGCATTAATCCACCAAAGCAGAATGTCCCTTCCCATTATTTGTCATAATCTCAAGAATCATAAATGTATGATATTCCTTTCCCTCCAAGCTTTCTAAAAAACATGTTGTGGGGTCAATTTTGTTGTACAATTTAATCTAAATTAAAAAGGGGTAAAAAGAGTTTATCCATGTCATCTTAAAAGATTAAAGCTATATAAAGGAAAATTTTGAAGTTATTGTTTGAATTAATGAAATGTTCCCAACAAACATTCCATGAACAAAACAAATTTCTCAATATTCTAAGTTTCTTGTTGTTTCCTCATGTTATAACAAGAGCTCTGATGTTGTTTGGGGGTTCAAGTTAGACAATATTACATAGCAGGGAACACATCTCTCCAGGCTTATACATCCATTCTTGGTACCCTGTTCTGGTTCACCCATGGCTGCAGATCAATACTTCCTACTGTTTCAGTGCCTGTGTTTCTCCTCTCTCCTCATAGATCACAAACTGCTCTCAAGAAATGATCTGATAGTTGTGAAATATAAAACTTTCTTTTATCACTATGAAAGTAAGGTGATTTGATTTATTCTTTTATTCATTCAACAAAAATATATTGAGTGATATATTTTGGGTTTGGGCAAAACAAGACAGACCTAGTCTTCTGCTCCCGTGGAGTACAGCTTAGGATATGAGGCAAGCATTCATCCTTCATGCAAGGTAGACAGAATTTTTGTGATCTCCCAAATGTCTTAAACCAGGACATGGAAGAGGCAATATGCAAATATATGCCTCTGTTATTCTAAATCCCATACCCTTCATTATGAGGTAGCAAGGAGATGTTTCTAAGCTTAAATGCATTCAATTCATGGAGGAGCTATTAATTTTACAAATGGAATTGAATATTGGACAGCAGACCTTACCTAAATCAAAACCATTGCATGCTACATACCCTGTCCCTCTTCAGTACATTTAGAAGGCTTGGGGTTATTAATTTATTTTTCTGAATGTTTATGTAACCTTTTACTATATTCCTTTAGGCTGTAAAAAAAGCCTCAGTAGAGGTTTGTCTGTTGCTAAAGGCAAGGAACACAGGAGCTGGCTCCAGGCACAGTTATAAAATAAATATGGTATTTTTTTTTCCCAAGAAGAAAAATAGCCATGAGAAAGCCAGTTTCCTAAATAGGATGTGTTGGGAAATTTTTTTCCACTCATGATTGAGTGTGGCAACAAACTAGGATTATTGTTTTAGACATCTTAAACTTTAAAAAAAAAAAGTCTGAAATATATTATAGAGGAACGTGGAAGCAAGCAGATCTCATATAAATTCCTAGGAGCCAACACAGAATTAATTTCAAGGCTGACCATCTTAGTATGTATGTTTAATTACTCAGTTACTGATATGCAAAATACCTTGTCACCAATACAGTTGTTGGTTTATCTGGCATATGCTATATAACACCATGGAAGAACAAGCCACTTGACTTTGTGTCTGGAAATGTTAAAAAAGAAGTATACTCCATAATGTTTATTCTGCATCATAGCATCTTTGCAAAAAGGATCAGCTCAGAATGAACTTGCATTTTCTTTCTTTGTGTTGTCAAGGAAATGGCCCAACGTTAGATCAGTTTTTGTCCTTGTTAGACTAATTTCAGAATGAGGTTTTTAAAAGTGGGTGACTGTGTTTTCAAAAGACTCATGTTTTCCTATGAATAACAATTAAGACTCACTTCCTCTGTAGTTAAATACCAGCTGTCTAATTCAATGTCTTTCAGTGGGAAGGTTTAGCCTCCGTATCTTTTCTACTCATTCAGCATTTATAAGAAAAATATTCCTTTTTCATACGTGCCTGAAGGAATGAAGCCAAAAGCTTAAATTGTTAATATTGACCAAAAATGTACACAGCCGCAGCATATGCCCCTTGCCATTCACAAAACATATGCTAATTGGAAGTAAATATCATCCATCCATGACTAGACTTGCAAACTCAGAACTGCTTTACAAATAACAAGGTGTGTCTTCTTTCCTTATCAAACAGCAGAGAGAAGGAAAGTCACCCATGTCTCTGTGAACGCATTGATTGATACCCTATAATTTATGTGATTATACAATGAGAAGAAATGTAGGTAAGAAATGAAGAGAGAATCTTAGATAAAATTTCTCAATGAATTTCATGTCCAAAAAGAAAAAACATGTATTTAAATAACAAAACTCACATTTATCCATTTTAATTCATTATTGATTCCCAGGGGTACTGAGTTGGTTTGTCAAATAAAAATGATGTTTCTGAATACTCTGAATTTTTTTTTTTTACTGAGGTGAAGGATGAAGAAGATTGAAGACATCAAATAACCAAAAACAAACAAACAAAAAAATTGTTCTGAGTTCCTGGTATCTTAATCTTATATACACAGTTGGACAGCTTAGAACCAGGTCGAATGTCATTGTGTCTATATCTAAGAATTAGATGACTTTGGGGTCTAATGGTACTCTCTCCTTCCGTGCTTCTTTCCTCACATCTGGTCGCCAAAGAGTCGTTCCGTCACCCTGTAGCCTGCTAATGAGATTCCCCATTTAATTAATACCATAAGAATTTTAATTCTGACTGAATCAATTTAACGTGATGTGATTTTGTCAGCTCTATTCCCCAAGTAAAAAGTGAGCCTGATGCTTATTACATACATCATTTCACGGGCCCTGCATTCCCTGCTGACTTAAACAAATTCTAATTAAGACTAATTAAAGCATCATTTATGAAAGCGCTTGTGATAGCTATGCAAACATTCTGGGTGGGTATGCTTTGCATAATAATTATCCTAGTTAATATTAAGACTAGGTCCTTGGCAATTAGGTCTTTGAAACAGAGAGTTATTCTGAATTTAGCCCTTTTCAGTGTAAGCAATTAATAAAAAAAAAAAAAGTGCTAAATTTATGTAGTGGCTTCATTAACAAAATAAATTTAGAAGTAGTAGTATTGTTTGCATTTTTAAAACAAAGCATCATTCTTAATCCAGGTGACAGTTATTAAAATAAAAGAATGCAATTCCTTGATCTGGTAAATTTATTATAGCCATCTAAGAAAAAAATTAATTTTATAAGTTTAAGTCAGTTTTATTTTTAAATAAACTTGACTAGTCTAAAGCATATTACTCAAATATTACTTAAATATATAGATGTCTTCTAAGGAACATAGACACCTGAAACAGTATTTTATTTTAAATATCAGTTTTAAAAAACATTTAAAAAATCTAATACAGACTCAACATGTTGTACAAGCAAATTAAATTCTTCAATTTTATAATGACTTGATAGTATGCAAAATTTTTTAAAAAAATGCTTCCTTACCCCTGTTGAGTTTTGTGAAATTAAAAATTCTTACTGCATTCATAGTTTGCTTTCCTTTATTTTTAAAATCCCAATTATATTGTCAGTATTCATTGTGCTGCAAAATTGAAATGTATTAAAATGTTGTAGGAACTGCTAGTCTTTCAAACTCCTATATACACTATTTCTAGCACTATATGGCAGGGTCAAGTTAAGTTGGAGGTTTGAAGAAGTAAATGGGTAGAAAGAAAGAAAATATGACTCTTTCATTAAACAGGTAAAGGAGATTAATAATAGATGTTACCAATAGAAGACTTAAAAGCTTCTTTCTCTTTCATCTTTACAAATACAGTGAATGCAAAATTCAGGGCAGGAAACTCAGAGGTAGACAACTACTAAAAAGGCTGAGTGCATTAAAAATATAGTCGACAGGCTTTTATTCAGCTGTACAGAAAAACAAACAAAAGTTTTGTACAAAGTCCTATCTTTGAATACTGATGGGTTGACAATCACTGAAACTGAGAAAGAAATTCTATATCTTACTATGTAGGGAAATTGAGAATCTCTCTAAATTTCTATCAAATATACAGTTATAAATTTTAAAAGCCTCTATTAAACTCCCATGAGAGCAATATGATGCCATAAAGAGCAACAAATAACAGACTGAACTGTCTCTAATGATTCTGTGAGACAAACCTGAGAGTATGAAGTGACATGCATAAATCTAGAAAGCTCAATCACATTCTACACAAAACTGCCTTACAAAATGTAACCGATCCTACAATTCCAAGAGCAGTACTGAAATGTCAAGCAGGCTACACCCAGGCAGTGAAAGATGCAGCTATTCTAACTTCTTTATCAATTAACTGGATGTAGCAGAGTACGTAGACTCATTAAACTGGCAAATGACACAGAGTGAGAGGTGTATCATTTTAACACCAGTGAGCAAGCATCCAAAACGGTGGCTAACAGAATAAAGCTTACTGGAAATACTTCTAATAGTCAAAACTAGTGGGGAAAAAAACTACAAGACCAAAACATTAAAAAAGATTTAAGGAGTTTTAATAAAAGTTTGATCATGATCCATCCGGTTAGCAGATTTTCTTAAAACTCCTAAATTCAGCATGACCTTGTGTCTATATATTTATATATATACACCTGCTACATAGATAGACCTTTATTGTATGAGAATCATGAAGCAATCCTTCTTTCAAATAAAAGTATAGTCAGTGTAGCCAGAGAGAGACGGGGAAATGACTAGTGAGGAAGGGTTAAATTATGCGATTCAATTTCACAAAGAATTATCAAGGGTCTTCTCAAGGCCAGTCTATTGAGGAGGACTAAAGGGACATAAAATCATAGCTTCCCATTTTAGTAATTTTTTTTTTACTTGTTATTCAGAGGTCTCTGAGAATCAGACAAATAATTAAATGACAAATCACAGAGATTCCTTCTGAAAACAAGGGCAGAATGTTCAGGATCTGCAAGTGTGGTGAGAGAAATATGTCATGGATATAGGCAAATGGATTATGGGATTGGCACAGAGTCTAAGTGTGGGTTGGAAGGATGGGGACAGTTCTTGCCCGAGGTGATCAACAGATAAGAATGTAGGAAATGAGCAGTGGTACGACTTTGTAAGCATCCTCACACAGAAGGGGGACCAGCTGAGCTCTACAAACACTTTGAAGGGGAAAAAATAATCACTAGCAGAGATTTGGGCTTCCCTGGTGGCTCAGACGATAAAGAACCTGCCTGCAATGTAGGAGACCCGGGTTTGATCCCTGGGTCAGGAAGATCCCCTGGAGATTTAGGTGAGAAAATAAAATAGACCAGAAAAGAACCATAGAAGTCATTTGCTTACCATCTAGAAGGTAAATTGTAAGCTAGGGTGGGTAATGCATGACTTCCCTGTTAACAAGAAGCCCTATAAAATAGGCAACTGTTGTAGCATCTTACCAGCCAGCAAAGGTTAAGTTTCCTTAACTTTACCATCATCTCCTTTCTTCTTTTATTTATTTATTTGTTGGCCTCTCTTTTTTGTTCCTTCTTTTTTAATCCAAGTGAATGCCTTAACTGTGGGAGCTGGTCTATATTGAAGCAGGTAACCAAAGATTTATCATCCAGAGCAGTTGTTCTTAAATTGGGCATACGGCAGAACCCCCTGAAAAGCTAATTAAAACACAGGTTGCTGGGCCCACACCCAGAATTTCTGATTCACTAAAAAGACCCACTACCAAGTGGGTGGAGGCTGAGAACTTGCCTTTTCAACAGATTCTCAGATATTGTTGAAGCTGCTGATTCTGGATCACAATTTTGAGAACCATTGCTCTGCCCAAAATTCAAAAGTACACAGTCTGCAAATGGAAACCACAAATGAAATCACTGGTTTGAACAACTGCAATCCTTACATAAACTATTATGATTATTCAGCCAGTAAACATCTAGATGGCCATACCATTTTTTCCAGATGGTGGTTGTTTCAATTGTTCTATGCCCAGGCCAAATTAAATATTTTAAACATGACCTGGACACTGTCCTTGAAATGTCTTACATTTCAAATTCTATACCAAAATTATTCTTGCTGAGAAGAAAAATCTAAAAATTTTGGGCTTAATCTAAATAGTTCACTTTACAGTTGAGGCACTGGACCCCCCACTGTATTAGTTGTAGGCAATCCAACATCACCCAGTTCACACTAAGTAGGAATAGACAATACATATCCCTACAGCCATATCACACTGTTGAACCAATTTACTATATAAAGGAGGAAACTAAAGCTCAAAGAGGTTAAATATCTTGCCTGAGACCACACAACACTAAGTCAAGATTAAGTCTTCCTAAAAGGGAGCAAAGGCTTTTCCACTGTCATCTCACTGTCTCTGTACTTAACCACTGAAGATAATTATTTAAAACTGGCCATCAAGGTTTTTTGGGTTTTCTTAGAGTGGGAATTTCATCTTTCTTAGTGTTCTGACTTTTCTCGGTAAGTACCTAAAGTAAGGTAAGTCCTTTGTTGTATCTTGATTAGAAATGCTCATTTTGGACAAAGTACTATGTCCAAATATGCCTGTTGTCAAGTTGTGTGGACTACTGAGAGATTAAAAGCAGACTAGCTGGTGGGGGGTGGGTGCTTTAGTTTTAAGCCCCTGTAAACCAGGGGGCTACCAGTAGTCCTCTCAGGAAGGAGAAATAGCCAGCTTGTGTCTGAGAGTGCTGTGTTCCATAAATGCCTCCAAGAAACTGTGAGTGACAAGAGATAGGGGAGAGAATTTCCGTTTGTTTTCTTTTTCAAACACACAAGGTTTGTATGGATTTCATTTGATCGAGTGAAAAGCCTATAAAGAGAAAGAGGTGGAATGAGGTTTCGAGATCTATATTCTCCAAGGACTAATAACTGGCAGTGGCAACCAGGGCTGAAGTGGAAGTGAGCAAGTTGGGCAGGGATTTAACTCACACCCCGAAGGGAAGGTTTGTATATGGGTTGTTTGTTCAAATAACAGTTTAGCCTTGGAGTTTAATACAAGGTATTCAAGTAAAATAAAAAGTAAACCCCACTCAGCGAGGCAGAAAGCTCAAGGAGGAACCTGGCTTTGCGACAGACACACATGAAAAGCTAGTGAGAAGAAATAAGCGTGCGCTGCAATCTTCCTCTCCTAACAAAGATGGACAACAATGGAATTTGCAGAAGTCAGTCCTAATGCTTGTGAGCCTTTCTTTGCTTTCAGCTACCTCTTTGATTATTGCCTCCTTCATCAGAGGAGGCATGGAGGCCAAAGAGGGGAAAGAGTAATGCACCCCAATTCACTACTTGTTAACAACGGAGTTTAAAAAAAAGGAGGGAGGCAGAGGTGGGGAAGGAGGAAGGACTTACCAAATGAGGTTTGGGGGATTATCTGTGGATTTCATTTAAACATTCTCTATCTCACCCTCAATATAATAGAAAAAGTAAAATTTGAGCTTTATTCACCTATATGAATATGTGAAATTCAGTCTCTACTTGCCACTTACATCTCTATGAAGGGCATACAAACAGTGCAGATGGAGATGATATTGTTTAATTAGTGAATGTTCAACAGGGTGAACCAAAAATCAAAATATAAATATGCATTGTATAAACAGAGAAATTTAGAAAGCCATGTTAATTGTATCTAGTTAATTTTTAACAGCTTCTTGGTATATTAGCTTTCTAGGTTGTACTCGATTCCTTTCCATATTACTCTATTGACAGGCAGCTGGTGCAGTAATAAAACTGCTATTCCCAGATCTGCCAAGGGCTCAGAGAGAGATGAGTACAAGACAGATATCTACCCACTCACCATTTAACGTGTACCGTTTCCTACTGAACATGCAGATGGCATGGCGGTCCCAGATTTCATTTGAGTTAATCTAATCCCTCCACTGCTCCCACTAGAAAGGAGGGCATTAGCAGCCATATGTCAACCAGATTTGTCAGATTATTCATTACAATTAATTGCTGTTCTCACTTAAGGCCTTTAAGGCTGTGAATTGCTCTGAATTCTATTGCAAACACAAAATTATGAGTAAAAGACTTTAGCCCTGTCATTCAAATTTCACGCTGACCTTTATCAGCTTTTGGCTTTTCCATGGGTGCTGGGCTGAAAGCTTTCTAATTGGTGTTCCATTTCTTCCTCACTACAGGTAAGCTGTCGGCCTAGGCAATAAGTATGACCAGAAAGACAAGAGGAAAAACTCTTAGGTCCCAGCAGACAGTATTTAACTGCCAACTAATAATACATTAGGAGGGTAATGAAACGAGCTAGATGTCATAATGACCCAATATACTAATTAAGTCTCTAAATACTGCAGGTTTTTAAGACATTTTCTGTCTTAGAAAAGCTTATTTTTGGAACCCAGTTTCTTTTTACATTGTTTCATTATTCAAAGTCTTTTGTAAGTTATTATGGATGATCATTAGAAATTAACCAAATTAATACCCACACCTTCACATGAAGGTGAAATCAACTCCAACAAGCTGGACTCTGTCAATGTTGTCATTTTACTGTATTCTCTGACCAAGGAAAATTTGAGACTTTTCAGCCCCTACAAAAGTTGTTATTGAATTTATTTTATTTACTGCTACTGGATACCATAATTCAAAGTTAAAAGCACTGTGTTGTACTCATTCCTTTGATTTTCAAGGTGCTGTTGAATCTGGTAATGAATGTGTCCTCAACCAAAGTGATGGTGAGACAGAATCAGTACTGTTTGATTAAACGATCATCAGAGGAACCTTGATTGCCAAGAAGTGTCTGTCATTGAGATTATTAAGCCACAGTGGGGCTGCCTTGATTAACACTTTGTTTGCAACTTCAGACCAGTGATTTTGGCAGATGTTTCACAAATCTTGACATGAAGCTTTTATTAAGGATCTTCTAAGCAGGAGAAGTTGACAGTTGAAACTTCTGCTCTGATTTCCGTGTTTGCATTTGAAGCCTTTGTTTGTAGAATAACTTAAGGTAAAATCTTAGGTGGGGATGAAGTGGAAGGGAGGAAATTAATGGTGATTTTTTTTTTTCCCCTGATAGTTACAGAGGTTACTACTAGGAACCAAAAGCTATTCTTACCACTCAAGTGCTAGAAGAATCATGTAATATATGAGCATGAGATTTGGCAATCTTCTCTAAAACAAGAATACTAACATTATGCTTCCTTAAAGCAATGTTTTTTTTAAATAAAATGACAAAGAACAATTATGGTACTTATATCAGATCTGCATTTCAGTACACTGCTTATTCTTCCTTTTACTGAACATGGAGATCTTCCAGTGGTAATGCAGGTCAAAAAAAAAAGGCCAAGGATATAGGTATTGGCCTATAAAAGCATAATTAATACATTTTTCCCTCTAAATGAGAAAAGAAAAAGAGTAGTGTCTTTCAGGTAGGCTTTTCTTCTGATTAAATATGATCTTTGCTCAAATTTTTAAAACCCTGAACATGATTCAAAAGAGTACACAAGATGACTACTATGTCATGGATAGATTTCTCTTCTTAATTTAAAAATTAAAGGCACTATATAAAAAACAAAATGTTTAATTTATGTAAAGATATGTAAGGAAACATCTTTTGTTAATATAGATGAAAGAAAAATATGTCCATTTCTGCAAATTAATATTTGTCCATCTTTCAAATGATGAAAGATTAATTTCTCCATTAGAGCACAAGTAGTTTTATCTTTACTTTTTTAATTCATTTATTTTAATTGGAGGATAATTACTTTACAATATTATGATGGCCTCTGCCATAAATCAATATGTAACTTTGGAGCATATACGTTACCATATGTAAAATAGCTAGACCTATTTTTTTCATATGTTCTGGCATCTTTTTTGTCCAACCAATAGGATTTTCTGATTGAACTAAGCTGAGGGATGATGTGACTGACTGAACAAGCTTTGCTATCAGATGGTTATTAGATCAAGAAAAAGTTAGGCCCTGTATTAAAGAAAAAGAAGGACAACCACTAGATGAAAAAGGAAACAATAATGACGCAATGGATACAGGAGGAGATGCTCTACATTTCCAGCAACCTCAAGCAGCAGAAATTGATTGCTGAGAGAAGTCTGAAACAGTGATCCCAGATTTATTATATAAAGGTAATATTTCAACCTTGACCCCTGCTAGTAATAATCAAAACCGAATGATCTGATCAGTCATATTGCCCCACTGAACCTCACTTGCTCCATCCATATAAGTGAGAGAGTTAGAATAAATCATTTCTTTTATTTCCTAAATTTGGTACTAAAAGTTATGAAACACTGAGGAAAATAAAAACAAGTATAAAGCTTATCCAGAAGCAAAAACATCTCAGAATGAAATTGAAGAAAGTGGGGAAAACCACTAGACCATTCAGGTATGACCTAAATCAAATCCCTTTTGACTATACAGTAGCAGTGAGAAATAGATTTAAGGGACTAGATCTGATAGACAGAGTGCCTGATGAACTATGGATGGAGGTTCGTGACGTTGTACAGGAGACAGGAATCAACACCAACCCCAAGAATAACAAATGCAAAAAAGCAAAATGGCTGTCTGAGGAGGCCTTACAAATAGCTGTGAAAAGAAGGGAAGAGAAAAGCAAAGGAGAAAAGGAAAGATATTCCTATTTGAATGCAGAATTCCAAAGAATGGCAAAGAGAGATAAGAAAGACTTCCTCAGTGATCATTGCAAAGAAATAGAGGAAAACAATAGAATGGGAAAGACTAGAGATCTCTTCAAGAAAATCAGAGATACCAAGGGAACATTTCATGCAACGATGGGCTCAATCAAGGACAGAAATGATATGGACCTAACAGAAGCAGAAGATATTAAGAAGAGGTGGCAAAAATACACAGAAGAACTACACAAAAAAGATCTTCATGACCCAGATAATCACCATGGCATAATCACTCATCTAGAGCCAGATATCCTGGAATGTGAAGTCAAGAGGGCCTTAGGAAGCATCACTACGAACAAAGCTAGTGGAGGTGATGGAATTCCAGTTGAGCTATTTCAAATCCTGAAAGATGATGCTGTGAAGGTGCTGCACTCAATATGCCAGCAAATTTGGAAAACTCAGCAGTGGTCACAGGACTGGAAAAGCTCAGTTTTCATTACAATCCCAAAGAAAGGCAATGCCAAAGAATGCTCAGACTACCGCACAATCGCACTCATCTCACACGCTAGTAAAGTAATGCTTAAAATTCTCCAAGCCAGGTTTCAGCAATACGTGAACCGTGAACTTCCAGATGTTCAAGCTGGTTTTAGAAAAGGCAGAGGAACCAGAGATCAAATTGCCAACATCAGCTGGATCATCAAAAAAGCAAGAGAGTTCCAGAAAAACATTTATTTATGCTTTATTGACTATGCTGAGGCCTTTGACTGTGTGGATCACAATAAACTGTGGAAAATTCTGAAAGAGGTGGGCATACCAGATCACGTGACCTGCCTCTTGAGAAACCTGTATGCAGGTCAGGAAGCAACAGTTAGAACTGGACATGGAACAACAGACTGGTTCCAAATAGGACAAGGAGTACGTCAAGGCTGTATATTGTCACCCTGCTTATTTAACGTCTATGCAGAGTACATCAGGAGAAACCCTGGGCTGGAGGAAGCACAAGCTGGAATCAAGACTGCTGAGAGAAATATCAATAACCTCAGATATGCAGATGACACCACCCTTATGGCAGAAAGCGAAGAAGAACTAAAGAGCCTCTTGATGAAAGTGAAAGAGGAGAGTGAAAAAGTTGGCTTAAAGCTCAACATTCAGAAAACTAAGATCATGGCATCCGGTCCCATCACTTCATGGCAAATAGATGGGGAAACAGTGGAAACAGTGGCTGACTTTATTTTGGGGGGCTCCAAAATCACTGCAGTTGGTGACTGCAGCCATGAAATTAAAATACACTTATTCCTTGGAAGGAAAGTTATGACCAAGCTAGACAGCATATTAAAAAGCAGAGACATTACTTTGGCAACAAAGGTCCATCTAGTCAAGGCTATGGTTTTTCCAGTGGTCATGTGTGGATGTGAGAGCTGGACTATAAAGAAAGCTGAGCACCAAAGAATTGATGCATTTGAACTGTGGTGTTGGAGAAGACTCTTGAGAGTCCCTTGGACTGCAAGGAGATCCAACCAGTCCATCTTCAAGGAGATCAGTCCCGGGTGTTCATTGGAAGGACTGATGTTGAAGCTGAAACTCCAATACTTTGGCCACCTCATGCGAAGAGCTGATTCATTTGAAAAGACCCTGATGCTGGGAAAGATTGAGGGCAGGAGGAAAAGGGGACGACAGAGGATGAGATGGTTGGATGGCATCACCGACTCGATGGACATGAGTTTGGGTAAACTCCGGGAGTTGGTGATGGACAGGGAGGCCTGGCATGCTGTACTTCATGGGGTCGCAAAGAGTCGGACATGACTGAGCAGCTGAACTGAACTGAACTGATATCAAAGACAAAAAATTTTGACAAGTTATATTGGTCTCTTTTCACATCATCCATGAGAATTAGTTTGAGGTGAAATGAAAACAATAATATGAAATCACAAGTGATTTTCTAAAACGTCTAAGCCCACTGCTTTCTTTCTGTGAGGGCAGTCCTAGCTAGGCTACAGCTGTTTAAAGTTTTTTGTTATGTTTTGTTTTGTTTGATTTTGTCTCTCCTGTTAGTGGTACAAACAAAATCTGTCACTTTTGATTTTATGTTCTGTGATGAGAAAAACTATATATGTATGGTTCTTGTTATATATTCCTAGAACTCAGTGTAGTATCTAGTGCTTAATGGATATATAATAAATATTTGTTGAATGAGTAAAATAAATGAATCACAATGACAAACATAAATGTCTTTTTTTTCCCCCTTAATCTGGCAAAAATATGGTGTCAAGTGTCTAATATCTTATTGGAATAGTTTGTATTATAGTGTTCAATATTGGGAAATTATAATGTCCAATATCTTATTGGAATAGTTTGAAATAAATTTATCTTGATTTCCATTGATTTTCTTTATCCTGTTTTATATCTGTTTACTTAAGTATATCTGAGTTTGAAGATAATTTGGGAAGTTGAAAAATCCATTCAGCCAGGGCTGAGTTCCTTATAAATTTACCAATTACATTTTTGCTAACTAAAAATAAAGATGTTCTAATATTTGAATAGTTGTATGACTTCAAATACATAATAGCACATACATAACACATAATAGGTTGTTCAGTCGCTCAGTCAGGTATTTGAGTAATTGTATGACTTGAAATGCATGATAGCATATACATAACACATAATACATGTCAAATATGGTAGAATTTGTAAGTGCTAAAAAAAAAAAAGTCACCTGCATAGGTAAGTTTTTGTTTCAAATATATGCAAATATTTGGTTTTATTCTTCATTAAATTTTGTGACATTAATTTAAACTTCCCATAACCAAAGTCCATCTCATTTAAAGTCACTTCAGTTGAAAAATGTCCCAGTTAGAGTATTAATAGTTAAGTTAACCTGTCACAATGAGGAAAAGTTTTTTCCTTCCTTAAAATAGCACAAAACCAAAATGCAAACTCCTAGCTGATGAAACATTAAATAGCTCCCACCAGCAGTAGAAATCAGCAATATTAAGGTCCAGATTACAATATTCAACTTAGCCTTATTAAGGTAACTTTTTCCCTCTAACACATTGGTTGTTAAAAGCAGAAATGAAGCAATCTAGTTTTAAACTAGTTTAAACCAAAACTTTAAGCGTATGAAGTCTCAGTTCTTATCCAAGTTATTACATAATCATTATGCATTTCAACTTAAAAAATAGGCCAAATATGTATAAAAATGAAAGAAAATCTTTGTTCAAATAAATATGAAAATTTTCCATTCTTTGTCAGAAGACTTTGTTTATATTTTGGCTCTCCTCTGTGCCATTTTGACTCTATGAAAATTCTAAACTGAGAAAGTTATGGAAAAAAGCCTTAGCATAATATAATGACCAAAACATTTCTGTCAGAGAGAAAAGTAAGGAATATGGCAGGGCAGATCTTTGTAGGCAACTTAGATTTTTAAAAGGGTAGCTATTCTCACTTACTGATAACAAGGGTGAATACCCCATATTTTCTTTCTGGGTCTGACTGAACCAGTCTATTTAATCAACATCCAGTGCACACATAACTGTACAGTTTTTGTGGGGTTTTTTGAGATTAAGCGATATTCTAAGTACTACTGGGGATAACCTGATGTATGATCTCTAATATAAAAAAACAAAATAATAGTACAGAAAACTGATTTGATATCAAGTAAGAGTTCTAAGCAGAAAGCTGTAAATGCTAACTTGAGGATTTTCAAATATTAAAGGATTATTAAATATCATATCATTAAAGAATGTCTTTGGCTAAAAAACAGTGTTCCAGATAGACACAAAAGTAATCAAAGCAGACTAAAAATTAGAATTCTATTACGTTGCTTTCACATACCAATATGCAGGGGAAAACACTAGAAATACATATATATATATATATACCAAATGCTAACAGTGTTTCTTTAATAAGTTTTTGGTCTTAACAACTGTTCACATATATTTTCTAGAAACACTGCATGAAACATACTCTCTTAAGTGAGGGAAAATGTTAAGGGATACAGTAAATTCAAAAGATGGACAGAAAATTTGGTAGTTGAAGAAAAAAACATGAAGAAGTATGATTTAATCTGAACTTCGATGAACAAGCGGAAGTTTTTCTGGGTGCAGAGAATAGCATAAATGGCACACAGGTGGAAAGCAACAGCTCAGAGTTCATGTTGCTGGCGTATGGACTGGTTCAGGGTTAAGTGTGAGATGGGACTGAAGAGAGTTGGTTTGGATTCAGGTTATGGCTAGTCTTCAAAGCCACGCTAAGGACCCTACTTTGACTGGAGTGACAGAGGGGCAGGGGCAGAGAATACTGACAGCCCGTGAGAAAGGGACTCACATGAGTATAGAAATTTGGAAGGGGATCTCCTTCTGGTAGCTCATGATGCTAACTGAAAGCAGGGAAATTTCTCAGAAAGTTTTTGCAAAGTTCCCTTCAGAGGTTCTAATAAGAGTTAGGTTAGGCAGCAAGAGATTTGAAGGCTTTTCAGAGCTAAAATTACAAGGATTTGCTACTGGATTTGCTACTGACTGGCTCTGAAGACATGTGGTGAGGGTGAGCTCTAGGAAGACTACCAGGGTTTAACAGCTCGTTGTGCAGAAGAGGCATCAACTGTCAGAGCCTGAAGTCAGCCCACTAGTTAAAACCTCATATTAATACTCTGACCTGAGAATGTGAAAGAACTGAGTTTGCTATGCATGTATGCAGGGCAGAAAATATAAAGCTAAGGACAAAATTCTGGAGGATTTCTTATTTCAGGGACAAGAGGAGAAAGATAAGCCTTTGAAGAAGCAGAGGAAAGTTCAAATACAACCAAGATGTTTCCTTTCACAGGAGACAAGAAAGGGAGAATATTTCAAATGGGAAATAAAGGGCAGCACAGTCAAGATGCTCCTAGGGGACAGGGAAAGAATGCTGAGGGTTTTAGCTTCACTCCTTCCTCTGTGTCCCACTGCCAGCCTTTGAAGCTGTAACACTTGTCCCCCAAATATCCCCTATACAAACGAATGTATGAGAGAAGAGAAATAATAAAAAAACAAAAACCTGCCCTATGATTTATTTAGCTAAGAAACAGTGCATCTTAAACCTAGAAGGACTTCAAGGTCAGTTATGTAAACTTTCATTTCATTTACAAAAAAATATGTAAGGCTGCCACCAGACTCTATGACTTGCTCAGGCCCCCCAAAATCTCAGTCCCCCTGGAACATGCCTTAGTGCTTGTCTTGTCCGCATCTCCACTGATACCAATCTTAGCTAGTTTCCTCTAAGAAGGTTAGAACCACAGAAAACACCACTGAATTTATGACGTACAATTCGGAGTCTTTTAAGCATTTTTTCTGGCTCTAAAGCCTTCTTTTCCTTGAAGTCGGCTTATCTGTAGTAAAGACTACCTCCTTGTCCATCGTCATTAGTATCCAGGTTTTATTTCTAATTGTTTTCTTGTTTTATAGTTCACAAGTAAAAAGGAACATTGGAAATGATATTTTTCTTTAAAAGAAAAGCTAAATAGATAAGAAAGAATATCAGGACGGAAAAAATGGGGGTAGTGTGTGAGTACACATCAAAAACATCTGACACAGAACTAGCTGAACTATGAGAAGTGAAACATGAAGGAAGACAGCAGAAAAGAGCATCCTTAAGGGCTCTCTATTTTCTCCTGTTTCATGAGGGAAAAGATACAAGAAGCTGGTTGAGAAGATCACAGGTTCACAGCATCCCCAGCAGTCAGCAGGGAGGGCCCTGTATGCAGGACAGTGGAAATGATATCCAGAGAAAAGGGTTGGATGGAAGTTGGAAGCAGTCTCTATGTGAGTTGGAGGAAAAAAAAAAAAAACAGCGTGCAAACGGTCACTCTTATACAACTGACAAGAATGTAATTAATTTCGAGAGCAGCTATTTTGAGGAAACTAGGGTGATACCGGGCTTCCCAGGTGGCGCTTGTGGTAAAGAGCCTGCCTGCCAATGTAGGAGACACAAGAGACAATCCATGGGTCGAGAAGATCCCCTGGAGAAGGAAATGGCAACCCACTCCAGTATTCTTGCCTGGAGAATCCCATGGACAGAGAAGCAGAGGAACCCTATACAGCCCATTGGGTCGCAAAGAGTCGGACAAGACTGAAGCGACTTAGCACACAAGGTGATATTATCTGTTACGGACCGAGGGTTTGTGTTCCATCAAAATGTGTCTGTTAAAGCTCCAACCATCGTTGTGGCTGTATCTGGAGATAGGAGCTTTGAGGAAATAATATATGTTTAAAGTGCTCATAAGAATGAGGCCCGGGCCAGACCTGACGGCCTTCAGCAACGCATGCCAATTCACCGTGCTGCACTCCATCTCAGACCACACTGCCTGCACTACACTGGCGCCTTCACCTACGCCCTGGCTTGTCATGTCCGCTACCTTCGACATCAGTAGGTCGGCCTTGCGAGATCACACGTACCTACCCTCCCCGGGCTAGTCACGGGCGTGGGAACACCCCTTCCTGGGCAGCTCGCCGTCCAACCACCTCCGCTAGGGCGGATCCACCAGCTCCTACCAGTTCTCCAGGATGGGCCATGCATCCCGCCGTCCTGCACCAACACAACGCTTCCACCGACTCTGTGCTGCTCAACCTCAGCCTCTTGAACCACAGTGACGTGATGGAAGCCAGGCGGACCACAGCTCCAGTAACTCCCATACCTACAGCGCATAAGCGCGCCTTGCGCCTCCTGCTTTAGTGTAGCCACCTTTCTGAAGTGCGCATACTCCCACCCCTGCCCCGTTCTCTAGTCGTTCAGGCGGTGCAACTGGAAAGCACCTCCTTTCCTGTTCAGCTTTTTGTTCTGGGAAAACCCATGTGGGCTCACGGCCCCTAGCCTGGGAGGAGAGTATCCCTGTGAACCGTGATGCTGGATCTCGATCCCGTCTAGGACCTCCCAGCCACCTGAGCTTCTGAGGTCTGTGCAGTTCGCAATTGCTATTGGTCCAGCTCAGATTTTTCGAACCTGATGCAACTTGAGGGTGTCCACTTCACCACCACGTGGACACGTTCTAAGGCAAACCGGAAGACTGCCAGAGGGAAACTGTGCTTCTGATTTAGCAATGATGTGAAGGAAAGAAAAAAAAGAAAGAAAGAAAGAAGGAAAGGGGTCCTGACCTATAGAATTAGTGTCCTTGTAAGAAGAGAGTCCAAGGAGCTTGCTCTCTTTTCTTGCAGACACAAAGAGGTCATGTGAGCACAGTAAGAAGGCAACCACCTAAAACCCAAGAGGGGAGCTCTTACCAGACACCTTAGTCAACCCTACCAACACCTTGATCTTGGACTTCCTGTCTTGAAAACCATGAGAAAATAAACATATTGTTTAAGCCAGTTAGTCTGTAGTATTTTGTTATGGCAGCCCTAGCTGACTAACAGAGTTCCTTCTCTGTAAACTGAGACAATAGAAGTACCTATCTCATTGGTTAATGTGAGGATGAATTGAAATATATGTGTAAAGTGCTTGTACATAACTAAGTAGCCAATAAATATTAATTAAAAATAATAAAGGAATAAGGTTTTTTTCACCTACCATGATTATGAGTAAGATAAACCACCTTGAGCTATAAAATAATTGTGATGTCACTTTTAGCATTCCTAGGTTATATCTCATTTGTATAACAAAAATCTGAATTTATAAATTAATTTCTAGTAATATTATAGGTAACTCTTATGCAGAGTACATCATGAGAAACTCTGGACTGGAAGAAGCACAAGCTGGAATCAAGATTGCCGGGAGAAACATCAATAACCTCAGATATGCAGATGACACCACCCTTATGGCAGAAAGTGAAAAAGAACTAAAAAGCCTCTTGATGAAAGTGAAAGTGGAGAGTGAAAAAGTTGGCTTAAAGCTCAATATTCAGAAAACTAAGATCATGGCATCCAGTTCCATCACTTCATGGCAAATAGATGGGGATACAGTGGAAACAGTGTCAGACTTTATTTTTGGAGGCTCCAAAATCATTGCAGATGGTGATTGCAGCCATGAAATTAAAAGATGCTTACTCCTTGGAAGGAAAGTTAGACCAACCTAGATAGCATGTTAAAAAGCAGAGACATTACTTTGCCAACAAAGGTCAATCTAGTCAAGGCTATGGTTTTTTCAGTGGTCATGTATGGATGTAAAAGTTGGATTGTGAAGAAAGCTGAGCGCCAAAGAATTGATGCTTCTGAACTGTGGTGTTGGAGAAGACTCTTGCGAGTCCCTTAGACTGCAAGGAGATCCAACCAGTCCATCCTAAAGAAGATCAGTCCTGGGTGTTCATTGGAAGGACTGATGTTGAAGCTGAAGCTCCAGTACTTTGGCCACCTCATGCGAAGAGTTGACTCACTGGAAAAGACCCTGACGCTGGGAAGGACTGGGGGCAGGAGGAGAAGGGGACAACAGGATGAGATGGCTGGATGGCATCACCGACTCGATCGACGTGAGTTTGGGTAAACTCTGGGAGTTGGTGATGGACAGGGAGGCCTGGCGTGTTGCAATTCATGGGGTTGCAAAGAGTCGGACATGACTGAGTGACTGAACTGAATATTATTGGGGGCTCAGAAGTTGAAAGCTCCGAAAATACTGAATTTGGATACCTTCATCATATCAGGGTGTCACAGAGTGAATAGCTTTCATTCTTGCTTTTGTTGTTGTTGTTCAGTTGCTAAGTCGGGTCCAACTCTTTGTGACCCTATGGACTGCAGCATGCCAGGCTTCCCTGTCCTTCAGTATCTCCCAGAGTTTGCTCAAACTCATATCCATTGAGTTGGTGATGCTATCCAACTATCTCATCCTCTGTTGCCCCCTTCTCCTGCTGCCCTCAATCTATCCTAGCATCAGGGTCTTTTCCAATGAGTAGACTCTTTGCCTCAGGTGGCCAAAGTATTGGAGCTTCAGCATTAGTCCTTCCAATGAATATTCAGGGTTGATTTCATTTAGGAGTGACTGATGTGATCTCCTTGCAGTCCAAGGGACTCTCAAGAGTCTTCTCCAGCACCACAATTTGACATCATCACAATTCTGACTCTTACTTCAATGAATTCTAACAGTCTCAGACCTTGAGACAGTTCTCATGATATCATCATACCACAATGAAGCCCTTAAGTCTACATTAGTATTGCTGTAATTCTGACATTTCTCTACCTCTTTCATGTAGTTATTTGATAAATAGCTATGCCTATGACATGTCGTTTAAAAATATATTTCACCTTTAGTCAACTTCCTTTTCTAATCTTCAGATTTTTAAAAACATTGCTTGTTTTTGCACAACACTGTCCTGTTTTCCTGGAGTTTTCAAAAATCATGTGCATGTTAAAAAGCATGGACTCACTTTAATGTTCTTTCTTCCCACATATCTTAGTCAGAAGAGGCTTTATTATAAGGCTAATGAAGACTCAGCACCCATCAGTTACAAGGCCCCTTCCAAGGATCTGACAGAAGCTCTTGGAATTTTGTATTCATAATTCTGGATTACATCACTTAAGGAGGTCTTCCAATTGTATACAGTCCCCCAAACCAGAATCAAGTCTTGCTGTTGCTGTATCTTCCGAGCTTTCAAAATCTTTAATATTTAAAGTAACATGCAAAATTTTAAACAAATAGAATTAGAACTTGTCCTCAAAAGAAGTGGTTTCTAGTGGTCAATAATCATGCTGGTTGATTCATTTCTGGAATCTTCTAATGTAGCTAGGTATTTAATAAATGTATTCTGTTGCCTTGGAGTAACCATCTAAGCAAGATGCATAAACATTGCATTTGGTGGAAATTTCATATTTCCATGAATGCTCAGAAATAAGTTCTATATTTCATTTTCTAATCCTTTGCTTCTTTTATATGTGTGTTGTTAATCTAATATCTAGGATAAATTATTTCATCATACAGATTAAGTTGCTACCAGTACTAGATATGTTTCTAATCATGAGCTTACTTAGAAATTACACATACTTATTCAATACTCTATAAATTCCTAACTGGAGGACCAAAATCCTATACAGTAATTCCCCTACATACAAACCATCAAGTTGCAAACTCTCAAAGCTACAAACATGTGTTCCGTCATCAGCGTTAGACATAAGTGAAATTGCAGCTTACCCTCCATCTCCTATTCCTGACAGTCCTTTAACTCTACCGTCTCCCACTTCATCTCTCTCCAGGCAAGAGTCAATAACTCCTCTTGCCTGTTCACTTGATGTCAGCCCCTATATTCCAGCTGTTGTACTGTACTACTGGACTTTTCAAGGTACTGTGTTTCAAGGTACTGCAAGATTTAAAATGTTCTCTTTATTTTTTGTGTTTGTTTTTTATGTGTTTGTGTGAAAAGTATTATAAACCTATTACAATACAGTCTCTATAGCTGATTGTGTTAGTTGGGTACCTAGACTAACTTTGTTGGGTTTAGAAACAAATTGGACTTACAAATGTGCTCTCAGAATAGAACTCATTAGTATTTTGGGGACTTACTGTAGTTACACAGGAAATGCTGATTGTATTATCACTTAGTGTTTATAGCATTAGCCAAGAATTAGTAAAATGTCTTCTAAGCAAGAATTAGGAATAATGTATTTTGGAGATCCTGCTTGAGTTATTGTGAATTAATTCAGTATTAGGGCCCCAGTTTCTGAGCATCTCATTGGTTTCCTTTCTTCCCCACTAATATTTGCATCACCGATTACACTTCAAAGGGGATTCCTTCTGGTAACTGAGCCTCTCATCTATCAACACCTCATACTTTCTTTTATTTAAAGCATTCTTGAGTTCAAAAATTTTTTAGCCATCCAAGCCCAGGGGTTATGTCCAACTAGCTACTTTGCTAGCCTATAAGGGAAGGAAACAGTAGAGGAGCCTTATTCATCTGTTTTGAAAACACCTGGTCTGGGGAGAAAACCCACTTTCTATTTATTTGACTTGATGGCACCCGCTTTTACTCTTATCAGCCTACACTCCCTATAATTTCTGATGTACCTGAGTGTAGCCTGTCATGGTTACCAGTGACTGATATTATTAAATATACAAAATCATTTTACCAGATGATAAAAGAAGCTACAGTGTCTAAAAATTTCATATATCTAACGTGTTGTATAAACAGCCTAAATCCCCATACATTTTATAACTTCAGCAGTCTAAAGGTTAAAGCCTGTCAGTTGAATTTCATGAATTTCAGGAAGAAATGGGGAAGTAGCACCAACTCTTCATTGTATACCAGTGATCAAACATCTCCTCATTACACTTCAATATTGTTGCCTCTAAAGGTCACCATTGCTGAACATAATCACACAAAATCAAAACTGCAAACTTTATATATCATAGAGGTAGTAAATAGCTTGGAGGTTTATTTTCTGGCACCTGAACAACATTCTGAACCCATTTATAAATTCTTGGTAACTGTGGTGGGAACCAAACATATTTGCAATGCTTGACAATAGCTCCAATTAAATCAATTTCATATAAAAATATTTTTTCAGTCATTTCAGGTGAAAAATACAACTCTTATTCACTAAGTAGAAAACATTTTTTTAATTGGTCTGTCTAAAATGGATTTTTCCTTCCCTTGTCTTCCTGTAAAAACAAATTTGATAATTATTTATAAAGCACCTTCAGAATGGAATGTATAAAAGTTGAACTCAAAGGGAAGTCATGAAGTTCATTTAGTAAAGTCCTGGTATGCCCAGTAAGTCACAAATGTTCTTTAGTTTTTCTGTGCATTGATTTTGCCGTATGTTATTTAGGCAATCTACCACCTTGTAAAATCTATAGCCTAGCTTTATCCAGGCCACCATTGGCTTTTGCTTGAATTACTGTAACAGCCTAACTGCTTCCACTCTTACTCCCCTGCATTCCCTCTCTGTTCTAGAGTCAGCATTATCTTTTGAACAAATAACTTCATATCTAAAGGAAAGGAACCCTTCAGTGGCTTCTGATTACATGTAAAATAAAATTCAAATTTCTTACCACCGTCTACAAAGCCCTGAATAAACTGACCCCTGCTTATCATTCTGATCTCAACTCCCACCATTGTTTTTCCTTACTCAACTCTAGCAGCACAACTCATTTATTGAACATGCCAAGTAATTTGTGCCTAGAGATCTACACTTTTATTATTCACTGTGCAGGTAAGCATCCTGTCCCCAGATCTTGACATGGCCATTTCTTCTTTTTTTTTTTTTTTTCCCCTTCTGTCTCCTCTAGAATACTCTCAGAAAGAAAATCTGTTTCTACCCATCCAAACTGTTTACTTTCCCCTCCTTAAGACTCTTTCCCCACCTCCTCACTGTTTCTTTCATGGAATTTACAATCTGAATTTATAATCTGTCTTATTCAGATATTTTGTTTGCTGGTTCTTTCTGTCTCTACCTTCACTAGTAAACAAATTGTGCTCAGTCTGTCTTATTCAATGGCATGCAGTAGAAACTCAATAATAATTGATGTAAGTATGATAAATTCCTGGAATATTTCTCTTGTTAAAAATGTCTTTATGCCATTAAAGCAAGCTTGCAGACAGACTTAATTCAGAAAAAAATAGCATAACAGTTTGACATGTATAGATGCAACAAGTATAAAGTACACTTTTATATGTTGCACTATTTTACATATTCATTTATAATTTTTGCCATTGTAGCTTGGTAAATTCAATATGATATTTTTTGGAAAGTATGATTTTTACCATGCTATAATGAAAAATGATTCTAATTAGATTCCTAATACAATTTTCACTTTAAAAAGATGATAAAGTGTTTCTCTTTCAGTATGAAGCGACTACCAGGGAGTATTTTTTTAAATGTCCTCCCCATATTTAAATCAAACCATTCAGTACTGTAGGAGCAGGAGGCCAACTGGTGATAAAATAATGCCCTTTGTTCTGATTTCTTGCCTTCATAGTAAAGAACTTAAGATGGTTAGTTGCTTGTTTTCATAATAGATCATTAAGTTGCCCACTTAAGAATTCAGAAGAGAACAATTCAAAAAGGAAATTAAGAAATCCCATTTTCTATAGCATCAAAAAGGTTAAAATACTTGGGAATACACTTAACCAAGGAGGTGAAAGACTTGTACACTGAAAACTACAATATTGCTGAAAGAAATAGAAGATATAAATAAATGGGAAGACATTTTGTGCTTATGGATTAAGAGTTACTGTTGTTAAAATATACATATTGCCCAGAGTGATCTACGATTCAATGCAATCCCTATCAAAATTATAATGGAATTTTTTGTAAAAAATAGGAAAATAAAACCTCTAAAATCCACTAGGAACCCCCAGGGACCTTGAATAGCCAAACAATCTTGAAAAAGAACAAAGTTAGAAGCCTAATATGTACTGATTTCAAAACATACTACAAAGCAACAGTAATCAGGTGGTGTGGTATTGGCATAAAACAGGTATACAGACCAATGGAACAGAATAGACAATAAACCCTTGTATATGTGGTGAAATGATTTTTGACAAGGATGCCAAAACATAGGGAAAGGACAATCTTTTCAACAGATATCAAAATCAAAAAATGGTATTGGCAGAACTGGATATCCATATATAAAAGGACGAATGTGGAACCTTATCTTATATTAAAAAAATTAACTCACAATGGATCAAAGATATAAATATGAGACCTAAAACTATAAAACTTTTGAAGAAAACAAAGGAGAAAAGCTTCAGGACATTGGATTTGGCAATGATTTATCGGATATGACACCAAAAGTTCAGGCAACAAAAGCAAAAATAGAGACTGTATCAAACTTAAAACTTCTGCACATCAAAGGAAACAATCAACAGAGTAAAAAGACAAACTTTGGAAAGAGAGAAAATATTTGCTCATCATCAGGAAGTTAATATCTAACGTCAATATGATACAACAATAACAACGAAACCTTATTGAAAAATGGGCAAAGAATTGAACAGACGTTTAATGGCAACCCACTCCAGTACTCTTGCCTAGAAGATTCCATGGATGCAGGATCCTGGTGGGCTACAGTCCATGGGGTTGCAAAGAGTCAGACATGACTGAGAACTTCACTTTCTTTTTCTTTTCTCCAGAAAAGATATGCAAATAACCAACAAGCATATGAAAACATGCTCAACAAAGGTAATCATAAGAGAAATGCAAATCAAAACCACAATAAGATATCATTTCACATCCACTAGGATTGTTGTTGTTCAGTCACCCAGTCGTGTCTGCTCTTTGCAACCCCATGGACTGCAGCACTCCAGGCTTCCCTATCCTTCACCACCTCCCGGAGTTTGCTCAAACTCGTGTCCATTGAGTCAGTGATGCCATCCAACCATCTTGTCCTCTGTCATCCCCCTCTCCTCCTGCCTTCAATCTTTCCCAGTATCAGGGTCTTTTCTAATGAATTGGCTCTTCACATTAGGTGGCCAAAGTGTTGGAGCTTCAGCTTCAGCACCAGTCCTTTCAATGAATTCAAGGATTGATTTCCTTTAGGACTGACAGGTTTGAGCTCTTTGCTGTCCAAGGGACTCTCACGAGTCTTTTCCAACACCACAGTTCAAAAGCATCTGTTCTTCAGTGCTCAGCCTTCTTTATGGTCCAATCTCACATGGCCACTATCAAAAGAGCAGAAAATAACAAGTGTTGGTAAGGATGTGAAGAAATTGGAATATTTGTTCATGGTTGTTGGGAATGTAAAATTGTGCATTTATTATGGAAAACAGCATGGCAGTTCTTCAAAAAATGAAAAATGGAATTACCATATAATTCCACTTCTGGGTATATCTCCAAAAAGATTCAAAATAGAATCTTGAAAAGATATTTGTACACCCATGTTCATCACAACATTATTGACAATAGCCAAGAAGTGTAAGCAACTCAAATATCCATCAACAGATGAATTGATAAAGAAAATATATTACACAAAGGAATATTAGGAAGTCTTAAAAAAAGAAACCCAATTACATGCTGCAGCATGAATGAACCTTAAGAACATTAACACCAAATGAGATAAGCCAGTAACAAAGGACAAATATGGTATGATTCCACTCATATGAAGTATCTAAGGCAGCCAAAATCAAAATCTTAGAAAATAGAAAGTTGATTATCAAGGTCTAGGAGGAGTTAGAATTTAATGGGTATAGAGTTTCAATTTTGCAAGATGAAAACATCTGAGATCTGTTGCACAACAGTGTGGATATACTTAACACTACTGACCTGTACACTTAGAAATGGTTAAGATGATAAATATAATGTGTTTTTTACCACGATAGCAAAAGAATTCAGAGTAAAGCTTTCTAGTGTTATTTCCTGTAGCTAACAGAAATAAGCTTACTTCGTGAAGTGCTTGTGCATGTGTGCATGCTAAGTTGCTTCAGTCATATCTGACTCTTTGCGATCCTATGGACTATAGCCCACTAGGCTTCACTGTCCATGGGATTCTCCAGGCAAGAATACTGGAATGAGTTGCCATGCCCTTCTCCAGGGGATCTTCCTGACCCAGGGGTCAAACCTGTGTCTCTTGCATCTACTGCATTGGCAGGTGGGTTCTTTACCACTAGTGCCACCTGGGAAGCCCCATGAAGTGGTTACTTCTGTTTAATTTTCTGCACTCTGCTTGTTGATAAAAAATTAGGTAAAATTAGAGACTGAGAGCCACTAAAAAGAACTTTTGTCAAGGCAATCTATCAGATAAAAATTACAAGGACACAAAGATGAGGAAAAGAAGATAAAATTGATTCCCACATTAAAATGCTACTTCCCACAGCCATACCTGCTGGTTTAATCAGAATATTTGATGTATGTGTTGCAATGTGTGAACACTTAATATCAATGACAGAAATAAGGGTGACTCTCTAGAGATTTCATGAAAAAAAACCCATGAACTGAATTGTTCAAATATTTCTTTGCATTTTGTATTTCACATAACATGCTTTAATTCTACTTGTTTATGATTAATACCCAAATATGTTCACAAAGACTTCAGAAAAGTTTTATTGTGGGAAATCAACTAATAAATTTCTGTCAACATATGAAAAACAATTGTCAACTTTACTCTTTTGATTGTAAGATTAGGTTTAATTTCCACTTAAGAGAAATCTAAAAAACTGTTTTTCTGAGTATAGCCTGGTTGTTATTTCACATTTCTTAGAAAATACATGTTGTTTTTGTTGTTGTTGTTAAAATCTTTCCTGGCTGTTGATCCACACCTGGATGTGCCATACTCCATTCCAAAGAACTTCGTTTCCCTTGATTTTTCCATCATCTCGTGGCCTCACATTGCCAACAGTGATTCGCATCCAAACTTCCTGCGAGACAGGGACTCCCTGTGAGCAGTGGGGCTGGCACATTTCTCAGTCTTTGGTATCAGCATGGCATCCAGGACATGTGCCATTTGCTGCTTCTTAAGCAGGGCTCTCAATTCAGAGATGAAAGAGAATTACAGATAGAGACAGATGATTGGTTTCTTATAACTTTTGACTTCATGTGCTGATTCTGTTCAACCTAATGACTTAATGCTGAACCATTACAGTTCCCACTGCTGCTGAACATTATTTCATGGAGTTATGTAGTTTTATGTTTCTTCTCTTATTTATGTTTGTTTGGGGAATTTGTGAAATGCTTTTTGATCTGCAATAAGATGAGGGTTTTTTATACTGCAAAATAATGGGACTACATGCTGCATGAACCACCTCATCCTTTGTTCATTTTGCCCATTTTATTATACCCATTGGTAGCCAATAAATATGTCAACATGCTCTCATGTGAAACCTGTCAGACCTGTGAAGCATGACTCCTCATCATTGGGTAGAAGTCTGAAAACAAATTTATCCCTGAAAAGAAATGAATGATAGGTTAAAGTATTCAAATCAGCCAGGAAACGGTAGCAACAATTTTCTTAAATGGCCATATTTAAACAAAGAACACTTTCTTTTTCTACTTTGAAATTATTAAGAAGTCTCAGTCTGAAAGGAAATCTGAAAAGTAAGTGCTACTAGCAGGAAAGTAAATTGGCTGCTACCATCATCTTCCAGAGTTTAAAGTCCTATTACCTCAATTTTATCATCTCTTTAAACCACTAAAAAACAATGACACATTTGAAATCACTAAAAAACAGTCACAGCTGCACCATTCAATACAGTAGCCACTAGCTACATATTTAAATTTAATTTAAAATTAAAGTTTAATTAAAATTACACTAGCCGCATTTAAAGCACTCAATAACCACATGTGACTGGTAGCTACCATACTGAACAGTGCAGATAGAAAATATTTCCTTCATCACAAAAACCTCAATTGGTTAGCACTCTCTAAAGCATCATGTATACACATTTGCCATCATTTTTAGCTTTGGAAAATGTGCTCCACAGTCAAATTGTTAAATGCCACTTGTCTCAACCTGCACCTGTCCAATTTTACAAAGAATTTTAAGAAATCTCTAATTTGAGGTAAATAACTAGTGAGTGGCTGCCTTGTGAAACATAAGAGCCACTTTCATAATTTAAGGATTCCCAAATATCCTTTAGAAAAGATCTAATAATCCCTTTTAGACAATTGTTAGATACTCTTGTCTTTGTTTTTCTGAATTTCAATGAATTTAGGGAGTAGGCAGTAAACTTGTATTCCTATTAAATATTCAAAGGACATTAAACATTACAAAAATCTTTAATAGTAAGGAAATGAAACATCATGTTCCATTCAGATAGTACCATATCTTAATTATTTGAATGTAAGATCCCTTTCTCAATCTGAAAAGCACCTCTTAAACAATAATTGATCCCCTTTGTTAAATGCAGAAGCCCTTTCTTTCATCAAAGAAGTGGATCTTTATCAGTCCAAAATGAAATGTTGGGGGTAGGGGATTGGTGATTGGAAAGGGGATTATTTTAATTCAGGGACAATGGAAGAATAATTCAGATCATAGAATAAAGCTATTTGTACATCACTCAAAGAAAGCCATTTCTCTCAAGTCATAGCCATAGCTGTGGTTCCCAACCCACTGCTATGCCTCCTTCCACTCTAAGGCTTACACAGCCACACACTTATAAACTATAGGTCATGGGATTATTAACTCCCAGTCTCAGTGCACCCAGATATTTAAGTGCAAATAGTGAATGTTTTAGGTGGGCTCTAAAATTCTATGTGATTCAACAGTCAAGAATCCACCTGCCAATGCAAGAGATTCAGGTTCAATCCTTGGGTCGGGAAGATCCCCTGGAGAAGGAAAGGGCAACCCATTCCAGTATTCTTGCCTGGGAAATCCCATGGACAGAGGGGCCTGGCAGGCTACAGTCCATGGAGTCACAAAGATTTGGACACAACTTAGCAACTCAAAAATAACAACAGCTATGAATGAGTGGCTTATCTACTTCAAAAAGCATGAGTCACATTAAAGATTACAGAGGAAGGCCCTACTCAGGACCACATTGCAGGTAGGACAGGTCACACCCTCTAGCTCTTGTCTTTAGAATATACCCAACAGTGGCCCTTAAGTGGAAACTGACGTGTAAAGAATCTAACTTTAAAGATGAGGCAATTTTGATTTTGACTTGGATAGTTTGGTAATTTTTTTTCAGACATTTGTGTATTTTGCTATTGCTTAGCAGTTTAACTTCTCATTAAGGACTGTGAAGTGTGGTGGAGTCACACGCATTTGGGATCAAAACCTTAATCCCTGCCACTTAATGACTTGATGATCTTGGGTAAATCTCTCAACCCTTTTGAAATTCAGCTTTTCCTTTTGGAAAAGGTGAGCTTTTTGACCTCAAATGAGGTTCATAAGAGGTCAATGAAATTGCATATGTTGAAAATGCAATCTGTACAATTTATATTAAAAACAAGCTATTTTTTTTTAGTTATTTGCTCAGTACTTCAAAATGGTAGATAATACCCTTCCTCTTTCTTTCAAGCACTACTATTTTAAATCACTCATCGCCATGTATCCAGTGCTTGCTAAGTCATTTCTATATATTAAGTTTATTTATTATACATATTTTTAGATGAGGAAACTGAGGCAGAGTAATACTCAGTAATATGCCTGCACAGAATTAACCCGAAACAGAGTTTCATGTGTTGAAACTCGGAATGTGAACCCAACTTTCTAGTTCCGAAGCCACAGTTTATGCAACTTCACAACAGATGGAAATATATTATTTAGTTTAGCCAATGTGTAATAAAAATCTCAGGAAAGTGTTCATTTGTCTTCAATAAGGTAGAAAGTATGTTGACAATTAACATTCTCTTCCGATGAGTCAAAGGGAGCTTCACTAGAGAGTGGAGGCAGTGAGTATGTCTTATTCATACCTATTTTTTCACCAGTTAGTGCATTGTCTTTTGGGCCACTGTGGTTGGCTCTCACTAAATGTCTCTGTTGTTGGCTCTCATTAAATGTCTCTAAGTCATGCCTGACTCTTTACAACCCCATGTATTGTAGCCCACTAGGCTCCTCCATCCATGGGATTTTCCAGGCAAGAATAGTGGAGTGGATTGCCATCCCTGCATCTTCCTGACCCAGGGATCGAACCCACATATCCTACATTGGCAGGCAGATTCTTTACCGCTGAGCCACCGGAAAGCCTTAAATTTCTCTGTAGTTGACATAAAAATGTTTTGCATCATTCTGCTGTGAAGATGACTGAAACACAAGGATATGTGTAGTGTCTTATTCCAAAATATGGAATTTTATCTGAGGATTGTTTAAAAAATTAAATGTTAAATAATGAAGAATATATATGTATATATATACACATACATAAAAACACACATGCACACACATATATATTTCCATCATATGGTCATGCATTTTAATTCTTTAACAAGTATGGAGAGAAACAGAATAATTTTCATTTTAGTTAACAGTATACTAATATAAAATTTTTTTTGAAGTTTCAATTTCTGATTTGTTTCCATATCAGCAGTTTCCTTTAAAAAAAAAAAATTTCCTAAAAAAGTATTGGGTTGGTAGTAAATCCACAACAAAATTAAAATCTGACCACTACCTACCAAAATTTTCACTCTGCAACAGGAAGACTCAAAGGAGATGAAACACTCAAGGTTAATAAGATTATCACCATTCTCTCTCTCTCTCTTTTTTTGTATGTATATCTAAATCTGAGCCTCCCGGCCTTTCTTCACTAAGCAGAAGATTGTAATCATTGCTAAAGTCTCAGGTTTTTGCTTCTGTGCACAAAAATGAAATCAGTGGTGTGTAGCTGAATGCATTCCAGATAGCAATAGCATATCATTAGCATATCAGTGACAGCAACAAAGAATACATGACAACAAAACATTGCATACAAATGAAGATGTGTAAGAGTTTTCTACAAAAGAGAAACTGTTTCCTTGTTACTTTTGGAATGAGTCTTTACATTTTAGTATGCAGATCCAAAGCTTTGAAAATCTGAAAGTTCTAGGAAATAAAATAGGAAACTCTGAGAAATCCAGATACCACCCCGTTAAGTCCCTGCTGTTTTCTAAAGCATATCCTAATCTCCCAAAGCTCCAAAATTCATCATCTATCTGCCCACTGTTAATACTTGTTAATGCATCTAACCAGGAACACCCAGTAAAAGCTGCAGTTTGTTTTATAAGCAAACTATTAAGATTTTTTTCTATTTTCACATTAAGATATAAGAAAAGTATTTTAACCTGATGTGGTAAGATAAGTTAATACTAAAAGTAATAGAAACATATATATAAACAAATATAATAATATTAAATATATAAAATAAAGGCATTTGTATACAATTATACATAAATACATAGGTATATTTCTCATTCCCTAATAGACAAAAGATAAAAATGTTCTTTGTCAACAGGGAGTTGTCTTCTACATGGTGATTCACTTAACAATAATCTTTCCATCTTCTGATGCCTCTTCTAAAGTCTTATCACCATCTACATCCAGTAGGCAGAAGGGGAAGCCTCAGGGGAAATTTTATGGGCCTTACTTGGAGATACCATTCACATTCTATGGGTTAAATGAAAATCAAAGGCCCACATGTAACTGCAAGTCAGGCTGGGAAATGTACTAGATGTGTATCCAGGAAGAAGAGGAAACAGATTTTGGTGAAGAGCTAGTAATATCTACCATACCAGAATTCTCTAAATGCTGCCTGGCATAAATTATCACAGTTCTCTTCCAGCCTTTTCTCCAGCATAGGAAGTTACATTTTTCTCAGTGGAAGACACGCGATGGAAAAATTAAATGTGTGACTCATGCAGTTTACTACTTCTGTAGAACCATTGCAAGTCATTCTGCCCTTCTGTGGTTTGATCTCCACACAACCTTCTCTCTAAAAGAATTTTAAGTGCTATATTTTCAGTGAGTTTAAAATCTCACTTTATACAGGATTTATTTCAGAAATAACATCAGAGAAGAAACTGGAAACTGTTTTTGAAAAATACAAGACTCATCTGTCTGTACTTCTGACAAATAAACAAGGACTGAGAAAATATTGGTCAAGTCATATGAAAGACATAAAACAAAAGCCTTCTCTCCAAATGACATACACAGTTCATGACAAACCTTTAACCTGAAACTAAATACATCTTTAAAAATTAGCAGTGTTTTCTAGGGTGTGAGCGTGACCCATTTTAATCAGCACACAGAAGAAATTTTATGAAGTCAGAATGCTTTTGTGCTAGTACATTCCCCTTTAATTAGACTTTATTTCTGAACCTATGACGCGTGCTCTAAAAATTCTAAACTATTCATAAAATATCTTTGAAGAACAGATTAAGGTTTCACTATTTATAACTCAGTCAAGATACCAAACTGGGTAGATTGTAAACCTGCTGATACAGTAGTTTTCTTCATCACTCTGAATTGTTGCTACTCAAGTTTCTAATTTATGTGCAAATTGAATTTGCCTAATGCATATAGTAAACTCCTTTTCTATTTTTTAAGCAGTTTCCTATACAGTGTGGTTTAAAGCACTCTTTCTGCATCTTATAAAAAGATAATGTAGCAAAGAGTTTATTTATTTTCTTTGTTTTTCATGTTACTTTCCATACACTCCATCTAGAGACTGGAGTGATTTTCTTTCATGAACTGAATATTCATCTGAAAGCAAAGTCTCCTATGCCCTGATCAGATTTAATTCAACTGAGAAACAAATGCACAACTGCTTTTGTGGCATTTGTTGAGAGCACAGATACCAAGGCATCAGGATTCTGTTTTCAATGTTGTTCCAAATCTTCTCAGACAGATGATTTGCTGTTGCTTCCACTTACATTGTTTAAAAGGAATACATAATCCCCTCAGTGTGGGTTCACTTAATTTCCTTGGACATTCACTTTATTACACACTATCTGAAAAACTAGGAATCAAGGACAAAATTTTTACTGTTCTAGGGGAATGAACAGTTTAGCAAATAGGATGGGCATGTTGACAGATCACTCGTGTTTATGCCAATGCTTATCAACCGCTCAGTGTTCTAGGAATAATTTCAAATACTAGAGTCATTGATGGAATATTTGAAAAGATTAAAAGATTCAAAATATGTCAAAAATAATTTTCAAAGTGCCATTACTACTGAATAACAATTTTGTAGGACTCTAGGCAGGCTTCCCCAGTGGCTCAGCGGTAAAGAATCCGCCTGCAATGCAGGCGCCACAGGTGACTCGGGTTGGATCCCTGGATGGGGGAGATTTTTATTTTTCTTTAAAGAGAGAGGTGTTTATTCCATGATCAGTACAGATCAAATGCATATTCACTGTTTAAAAGTCAAACCAATGACTCCAGAGTCTGGCCAACACTGAGGTGCCAGCGTCATGGTGTAGAGTGGGTTCTCATGGCACGTGTAACCGCACCAAGGGCTCCAATTATAAACTTAAAAAAAAGAAAGTCAGGGAAGGGGCAGCTGGTTGGTCGGGCCAAGCACTGGGAAGGGAGTCTCTGCCTCAGTCTGTGGCCTATGGCCCCTTGTACCCACGTCACTCCATGGCCCTTCCTTTTCTGGTTAAAAAAAACCTCAAAACAGATTTTACCTTAAAAATGAAAAGAAGAAACCAACGAATGTGGGAAGGAAACAAGGATAAGAAAACGCAGTTTTCCAGTTTTATAGTTAAAAATAATAAAGTTTGAAACAGTAAAATATAAGCAGTTTTTCTTGTGTGTGTTTTGTATGTTTTGTTTTTTTGTGTGGGTGTTTTTTTCTTTTTTTGAGTTTCTTTACACCAGTTTGGTGGAGTCACCAACAAACTTCGAACAAAGATATGCCAACTATGTTTCACTACACAGTACAGCCACAGTCACACACTACTCACTGCCTGGTGGCAGCCGCTGCTCAATGAGGAGACGATCACACCATTTCGGAGACAAGCAGCACCATTGTGTCTGGAGGAGAAGAAAGAATTAAAAATAAAATCCCTCAAAAAAAAAAAAAAAAGAAACACAGGTGGGAAGGAACTGGTTGGTTCCTTCCAGTTGAAAGGAAATGGTTGGTGGCCTCACTCGCCAGGCGAGACCAGCCCACACACACACGTGTGACAGTTACTTCGCTCCAGATTGCCATGGACACAAACACACCTTCACAGCACTACTCCCTTTTGCACAAGCAAACACTTACAGAGAGCAGCTCTCAATTAAAGGCTTGTGGGGGGAGGGGAAGGGAGGAGCGGGGTCTATTCAAGGCAAAGTCAGTGCCAGCAAGGGGGTGGGCCGGCGCCCTTGCCACTTCCAGCTCTTGCAGGCCTGCCCTGGTCTCCTGGGTGTGGGCAGCGGCAGCTGGGGTGTGGAGAAGGACTCCGGGCGGGCAGGACGTCACGAACGTCACACTCTTGGGGACAATAAACCAGTCACGGTGGCGGCAGCAACGATGTCCTATGCGCTGTGTAGCCATTTGGCGGAGAGAAGGGCCTCTGCTCCACACCCGGGCACTTGGGGCTTGGGTCTAGCCGGCACTTGCTCCTGGCGAGGCATGCCCTGTGCCGATGCCCTGTGGGAGGTAACAGGACGTCTGGCTGGCTATAAGGCAGCCCGCTCTGCGACCCTCAGCTGCCTATCAGGCCTGCCCCAGGCATAGCATGCAGGAGAGCCAGGCCTGGAGATATCCCTTCGCCGCTGCTACTGCCTCCACTGCTGCCCCTAACACTATGGAGAGTCAACGTTTTGTCAGGAAATCAAAGTCAGAGGTCACCTAGATGCTCTCAGAAAAGATTTTCTTCAAATATTGACAACAGATCACTCTGGAAATTCACGTCAACGGTAGATGCCGTCGCTTCCTGGCGCCTTCGCTTCTGCTCCTGCTTCCAGGCCAGCTCTCTCTGCTGGTCCAGCATGGGCTGGGGCTGGCAGCTCCAGGCCTGGGGGGCGGCGGCGGCGGCGGCGACTACAGCAGCTGCCTGTGGCTGCTGCTGCTGCCGCTGTTCGCCAGGAACAGCAGGAACAGCTGCTGCTTCTCTTCCTGGCGCCGACGTGCCTCCTCGCGGGCTCGCCGGGCCTGCTCCAGCGCATCGTCCTCCTCCTGGCTCCTCATGCGCTCCTGCCGCAGCCGCTCCTTCTCCTTCTCTGCGTGCTCAGCCTGCGCCTTCAAGACCTTCTCGTGCTCCCCCTTGTCCCCGGCCGCCCAGCGGAACTGCTCGAAGCTGTCACTCGAGGACTTGCCTGTGGAGGACGGATGGTGGGATGCTTCTGCACCTTGCTAGCCCAGGAGCCCATGTTCTTGATTTTTAGGTCCTTTTTGGGTGCAACTGGCGTCTTCGGCTCCTGTTTCTGTTTGTCCTTGTCTGGGGCCCCCGGTGGGGTGCTTTCTGCTTAAGCAGCCAAATGACAGGCCTCCCGACATCCACAGGCTTCATCTCAGGCCTCTGGGGCAAGTGGACGGGGGCCTTGATGCTCTCCGAGGAGGAGGGCATGACAACCCACTCCAGTATTCTTGCCTAGAGAATCTTGTAGACAGAGGAGCCTGGCAGGCTACGGTCCATAGCGTCACGACGAGTTGGACCCACTAAAGTGACTTAGCACTCACCCACGCAGGACTCTCGGCATTATTTGATTCTCTATTTGCTTGGTAACTATAGCATTCTGTTGCTGTTTAAATAGACTGCCCTGACCATATTCTCTTACATATTCACTAGAAAAAGTTAGCATACATTCCAGTAAACATGGAAGTCTTTTCATGGGACTGAGCCACCTACCTACCAAGATAATGTGCCTTGGATGATGATGACCATGATAAATACAATTTCATTATGTTTGGGCCATTATAAATTTGGGGATTTTTTTTTTTTACCACTGCCTAAACTACTCTAACTAATACAACAATATAACCTCTAACCCCTACAATTTGTCACTTTATTAATCCTTGCTCCACTAAGCAAGCAAGCAAGCACTAAGGGGTCAGAAGAAAGAGGCTAAATAATATTTGCAAAATAGTTTCTTCTCTACCTGACCCTTAAGAGCCTTTTCATAGAAACATCCACATACTTCTTCTTCACACTTATTTAAAAATAACCTCCTCATCTACAGTCTTATTCATTTGAAGTCCCTGACATCCTAGACAAAGGGTTAGCCACTGTCTGTCCACTCATCCATATAACCCATACCCCTTATCCATGTATTTTCCCAAAAAAAAAAAGACAAGAACTTGCCTGAAGTCTAGACCTGAGAGGCTTTCCCTGCCCCATTTCTCTTCAAGGCAATCCTGTGTGGGACTGTAATGCTACCATAGTCCACTCTGGACAATACCATCCTCAAACTAGGCTAACTGCTTTTTCTTTTTCAGTGAACTTTTTGAGGGCCTAGGATTTATTTTAGGGAGGGGTCGCAATGCAGCCTGAGTATGTGCAATGCATCTGAGGAATCCATTCTCTCAATTTACTTGTGCTTTGAGGTCTTTCTTCAGGTGCTGAAATGGAACCATAGCCCAGGAGTATGAGCCCGCATAAAGGCAGTTTTATTAAACTGGCCCTGACCCATCATCCAAAAGAAGGTATTTACCTTTCCTTGAATAAACATTCCCAAATAAAATTTTTCTTTAACTACTCACAGTTCTTCTGAGTTCATCTCCATCAACCTATTTACTGAATGCCTTATTCTCTGCAAAATATATTTTATGATATTATCTTGACTAATCATTTAGCAAAATGACTAGTAAAAGAAGTGAGGTAGTGGTCATATATTAATCGATTTCACTGCATATAACCTATGGGCTTCCCAGGTGACACTAGTGGTAAAGAACCCCCGCCTACCAATGCAGGAGGCATAAAAGATGTGGGTTTGATCCCTGGGTCAGGAAGATCCCCTGGAGGAGGGCATGGCCACTCACTAAAGTATTCTAGCCTGGAGAATCCCATGGACAGAGGAGCCTGTGGGCTACAGTCCATAGGGTCGCAAAGAATTGGACATGACTGAATTGACTTAGCATGCACATATAACATATACTTCATTGTCCAGAGAAGCTGGCTTTGTAAAATGTTACCCCTAGAACAGCCAACTGGAGGTAACATTTTCTGAAGTTGGGTATTTATTCTACATAGAGTTCTCAGGTAAAAAAAAAAAAAAATAGGACACCTAGTTAAATATGAATATCAGATGACAAATTTTTAGTGTAAGTATACACTAAATTTTGCATGGGACATGCTTATGTTAAGAAGAACTCTTTGTTTATGTGAAATTCAAATGTAACTGGGCATCCTATACTTTTAATTGCTAAATCTGGCAACTCTATTTCCATAAGATGTGCTACATATTTTGTGCCATCAACAAATAAATGACACCATTTCTCACATTACCAGAGTACATGAGCCCAATAACCAAAGGGTAGAGGTAGGAGTAGCACTGATTACACCAAATAGTACATTAGAAAACAGTTGGTTTTCCATCTCTAAGATTTGTTGCTGCTAATTTAGAAATCGTAGCTACTAAGAAAGGAGTGTTTCCACCAGAATGCATGATAATGGTTACATTGAGCTGAAAGCTGAGACTCCCCAAGCCAAGAACAGGGCTGCTGTATTTCCTGGTGTTTGAGTTATATATTACTGTATAATAAGTCACCCCCAAATCAGTGACTTGAAGAAACAATAACATCCCATTTGGTCAAAAGTTTTCAACTGGTCAAGCTCAGTGGAGGCATTTTGTCTCTGGTCCACTCAGAGATGTTCCATGTCTGGGGGTGGGGAGGACTTGTGTGGAATCAACTGAAAGCTCAGTCACTCATATGTCTGGTGGTTGATGCTGGCTGTAGCCTGGTACCTCAGCTGGATCTGAAATCAGAATGTCGCGATGTGGCTTTTCCATATTTTTTCTTGGCTTTCTCACAACATGATGGCAAGATTTCAACAGGTCAGATACCCTAAGAGAGAACATCAGGTGAAAATTGTATTGCCTTTTCTAACCTTGCTTTTTTCTTTTCAAACCATCACTTTGCCAAGTAAGGGCCATATAGTCAACACTATCATTTTTCTGGTAGTCATGCACAGATATGAGAGATGGGCCTTAAAGAAGGCTGAGCAGCAAAGAACTGATGCTTTCAAATTGTGGTGCTGGGGAAGACTCTGGAGAGTCCCTTGGACAGCAAAGAAATCAAACCAGTCAATCCTGAAGGAAATCAACCCTGAATATTCATTGGAAGGACTGATGCTGAAGCTGAAGCTCCAATACTTTGGCCATCCAATGTGAAGAGCTGACTCACTGGAAAAGACCCTGATGCTGGGAAACACTGAAGGCAGGAGAAGGGGATGACAGAGAATGAGATGGTTGGATGGCATCATCGACTTGATGGACATGAGTTTGAGTGGACTCTGGGAGTTGGTGATGGACAGGGAGGCCTGGGATGCTGTGGTTCATGGGGTCGCAAAGAGTCAGACACAACTGAATGACTGAACTGAACTGAATTATGTTCAGTGTACCATATTTTCAGAGATTAAGAAATGTGTGATGCATTTTGGAAAATTTCCCATCCAAATAATTAAAGAAGCATGTTCCAAAAAGTGATACCTTTACATTGAAATTCAGGACACACACACACACATACACACTCCCCTCTTAACCTCAATGTGAACTCATAACTTTATCCCAAGATAATTCCTTCTTCACATACCTGTATTTAACGGAAAATTAGTTTACCCAATTAACCAAGAATAAAACTGCAGTTGAATTTGATTTTTCCCAATCACTTTGTCTTATTTCTCCTCTAAAATCACTCTCAGGTCTAACAACCATGGTTCCATCCTAATTGTAGTGTGTACAATGGATGTTCATGGACCTGGACCCTAGTTATAAGTAGTGGGACTCTGAGCAAGGCTCTTGGTTTCTATAGTTAGTTTCTTTCCCAGAATGTAAAGGGGTTACACCTGATCCATATTTTACAAACAGCAAATCACAACTTACTAGAAAATCTTTAAATAAATATAATATGTTTCCATCAGCCTCTCTAAAATGTAAAAAGAGCCGAGCAAAATAATGTCAAATGTCATCATAAATACTAAGGATAAACACTGTTCTGTTAAACATTTTTGTTTGTTTTGTAATTATGTGTGTATGTAAAATATTTCCTGTCTATGGGTCACAATTAAAAAAAAAAAAACTTGAAAACCACTGCACTAGATGATTTGAAGTTCCTTCCATTGATAAATTATAAGATTTTATTCTGGGCATTTACCATTTCATGCCGACAAATGTCCATCTAGTCAAAGCTATGGTTTTTCCAGTAGTCGTGTATGGATGTGAGAGTTGGACTACAAAGAAAGCTGAGTGCCAAAGAATTGATGCTTTTGAACTGTGGTGTTGGAGAAGACTCTTGAGAGTCCCTTGGACTGCAAGGAGATCCAACCAGTCCATCCTAAAGGAGATCAGTCCTGAATATTCATTGGAAGGACTGATGCTGAAGCTGAAACTCCAATACTTTGGCTACCCTATATAAAGAACTGACTCACTGGAAAAGACCTTGATGCTGGGAAAGATTGAAGGCAGGAGGAGAAGGGGATGACAGAGGATGAGATGGTTGTATGGCATCACCGACTTGACATGAATTTGAGCAAGCTCTGGGAGATGGTGAGGGACAGGGAAGCCTAGCATGCTGCAGTCCATGGGGTTGCAAAGAGTTGGACATGACTTAGCAACTGAACAACAGCTACCTTGCTTTGGAAAATATGTTAAGTTCATTTCTGCCACATCCTATTTGTTAAATTTAGGTCACTCAGGTGGGCCAAGTTCAAGAGAAGAATTAGAGTCTACCATTTAATGAGAAGACTCTTAAAGAACTGGAGGGCATTTTTCTTTTTTTATCATTGCAGCTTGTGGGATCTTAGTCTCCCAACCAGTGATGGAACCCCCTGCATTTGATGCAAGGAGTCTCAACCACTGGACCACCAGAGATGTCCCAAGGGCATTTTTAAAGGATCAGTCTATCCTCTTTGCATAAATTATTTACATTCTTGCTACATGCAGAAGTGCTTCCCTGGTGGCTCAGATGGTAAAGAATGTGCCTGCAATGCAGGAGACCCGGGTTTGATCCCTGGCTCCGGAAGATCCCCTTGAGAAAGGAATGACAATCCACTCCCAGTATTCTTGCCTGGAGGATTCCAAGGGCAGAAGGGCCTGGCAAGCTACAGTCCATGGGGTCACAAAGAGTCAGACACAACTGAGCAACTGACACAACTTTATGACATAAAGTTTCTGATCTTAGGCCTAGAACTTCATCATCTAACCAGACACAGATACGGATAAGGCTTTGTGCTTGTGATTCGAGTACAGCTCCTTCAAAACAGTTCTTGATATGAAGACTTAAAAACTAGAAACAAGTTATCTGCTGTTCACACATCCAATGTACAATGGCTGGACATGGATAAGATAGCTTCGGTAAACCTTCCTGTTCAAAAATGAGGGAAATTAGAGATACTCAAGAGTTTCTAGTCCACAGTAATTCTGGAATGCAGCCAGACACAAATTCCCATAATTTTGGTTAGAGCTCTGTTCTGACAACTGGAAATGATTCTCCACAGCTTTTGACTCTGCCCTCTGAACTCTCAGTCCACTCTCTGAGTCATTGTTTCTTTTCCATAAGAAATTGCCAGTGTTTGTAGCTAAGTAGATTCTCCAGCCTTTTCCTGTCATTCAGGGATCAAAAGCTTCTTTTAATTTTGTACTGTCTCAGTTCAAGTTGGTCATGTTTCTACCAAAACCATTTCCTTAAACTCTTTGTGACTTATTGACTTCATTCCATTAGTAAAAGTCATACTTTTAAATCTCATGAAGATGAATCTTTCTTTAAATTGAGGTTGCTTTAAGACTCTATGAGATAACACCTTTAAGATTCTTAGAAGTTCTATTTAATATTGGAAAAAAAATCTGTGAGACATACCTGTAATATTATTAGAGGAACTTTTGTTTAAGGTGCCAAATTAAATCTTTTTTGGTTTATATCAAAGGTTTTAAGTTCATGGCCTAGACTTAATCTTTAGGATGTATTCCTGATAGGAACCTGGATTTCATATCTACCCAGAAGTTATTTTTTAAGTTTAGCATTGTTTGCCATCTGGAAAGACTGGCGATAAAGAACAGTTTGTTTTTGATTTTCAAATGAAGCAAATTTTGGCTCCTTAACATTTCTTTTTTCAGCTTATCTCTCCTTCTTGCAGCATTTTACTATAGGCAGCTAGAAGAAACCAGGAAATACCCTAAATACTGTGCCTAAAATTATCCTTAGTTAGGTCAGCCATTTCATTGAGTATATTTTCTATTTTCCATGTTACTGCAGGTGACAGTATTGTTAAACTTTCCACCATCACAGAGCAAGAGCCTCCTTTTTTTCCAGCTTGCAACAATGTTTTCCTCACTTTCTGTTAAGCCTTCACCAATGGCCCGTTCATGCACCATCAGTCTTCTGCTAACAGTCTCTTCAAGGTTCTTAAGCTTTCACTAACATTGCCCTCCTGGTCCTTCCAGAACCCACTCATAATCCAATTCCAACGCCACTGCCATTTTAATTTGTATTATGGCAGCAGCCTACTTTCAAGTACCAAAATGTGTCCTCTAAATGTGTCCTCTGTTACTGAGAAATAAACCATCCCAAAATGTAGTACTATAAAGATAACATTTATTTTGCTCACAAATCTGAAGTTTGAGCAGGGTTTAGCTGGGAGGTCTGTCTCTGCTCTACTCACCTTCAGCTAGTACGGCTCAAAGACTGAGAGCTAGCGTTCAGGTGGAAGCCTTACCACCTTTCATGATCTAAGTGTCATTTGCGCAACATTCTGTTCATGAGAGTGGGTCACTAAAGCCAGCCCATTGGATAGAATTAGACTCTACCATTTAGAGGAAGAATTTTCAGATATTTAGAAACCACCACTGATGGGAAGACTGCTTTTGATTTTAAAGAGAAAATTTAGCAGCTGCTACATAGTGGAGCAGAAAGGAGTATATCATGAACTTGGGGGTGGAATAACTGTACAGCGTGAGGAGAACTCAGACACTGTTCTTAGGTGTGTAAGTCAGAACATTTGCTCTGGAAAGATCTAGTTGTTTAGAATGTGTGCATATTATTCAGCAGAGCAGCTACACCCGCTGAAGACATCTAAGAGAAACTAACAGATGCGCAAAATGAGACACCACCAACACGACAGAGCTGGTAATAGTATTTCCTAATGGCTCAGATGGTAGAGAATCTGCCTGCAATGGAGGAGACCCGGGTTCAATCCCTCAGTCAGGAAGATCACCCGGAGAAGGGAATGGCAACCCACTCCGGTATTCTTGCCTGGAGAATTCCATGGACAGAGGAGCCTGGTGGGCTACCATCCATGGGGTCACAAAGAGTCAGACATGGCTGAGCAACTAACACATTCATTTTCACAGTTTTCAACCTATATAAATAATTTAATAAAAAATTGATACTGAAGTACATACAATGAAATAGTATGTAGTATTTAACACAAATAACCTTGAGCTATATGCATCAGTGAGCCTCCCAGGTGACTTAATGGTAAAGAATCTGCTTGCCAATGCAGGAGGCACAGGTTTGATCCCTGGGTTGGGAAGTCCCCTGGAGAAGGAACTGACAACCCACTCCAGTGGTCTTGCCTGGAAAATCCCATGGATAGAAGAACTGGCAGGCTACAGTCCATGAGATAGCAAAAGAGTCAGACATGACTTAGCGACTAAACAACAACATGCATCAGTAGAAATAAATCTACAGAACAATACTGAATGAAAAAAGCAGAATTATATACAGACAGTGATGTTTGAAAGCTTGCAAACTTTTTATTTGGAATATATACATATATAGTAATAGAATAGAAATATGAATATTGAAATGGTATATATCAAATTTAGCGAAAATGATTATCTCTGGGAAGAAAGAAAAAAAGGATTGGAGAAACAAGGAGCTTTACTATATTTGTCATGTTTTACTTTCTTAAAAATAATTTTGAAGCCAATATTGGGAAAACGTCAAGAGTTTATTTAAGATTGGGTGGGGGGTACATGATTGCTCTCTTTGTTGTCATGTCTTCTGTAATCTGAAGTACTTTAATTAATAAAACAACGTATATATAATAAACAAGCTCCATAATGTTTATCTTGAAGATGAGAAAGAGAAACTGAGTGGGAAATGTTGGTTGAGATAATGACCTCAAGAATTACCTCCATCATAATGCAACGAGTTCATTGGGCTCAGCTCAGGAGACAGTGATTAGACTTCCGTTGTCATGAACACAGAGCAAAGAGAATGATGTCTAAAATTTGCAGCAGTCACAGGGTCAGAAGCCCTTACCCTCTAACTATTCCCAGCAAGGAAAGCTGTCCCAAATCACCACTTGTGATGGTCTGATGGGAATGGGAGTTGTCCCCTCTATCAGGACTTGCCTTGTTTTCAGAAAACACTATCAGCTGAGCTGTCATTTTTAACAAAGCCCAAAAGGAGAGTGAAAGCTTTGTTTCTCTCTTTGCCCACCCCTCAAATGTTGTTTGACAAACCTATTCAGTTTTAAATAAACCGTTATGTTGCACAGCTGCACTGTGCTGATATGGAAGTGAGTTGATCGTGCTGTCTGTAATTATAAGGGGCAGTGTGGAGGTTGTGTGATGTGAAAAGTTTATATGCATACAGATTAACTGCAAAACCAAATAAAAAACTACTCAGCAGAGATGAGGAGGTAGAGATATTGGATCTTTCTGGGATTTAGGGCTGGGTTTCACTTTTCTCCAAAGAGGTAACCCATTCATGTCTAAAGGTAAAGAAAAAAATGAAAGAGAATACAGCTAAATACAAGAATTTTAAAACATTTTTTAGGCCTTTCTTTCCTTATTTCAGTAGTTGGAGACCAAATTGAATCAAAAAATAAGGATAACAAAAAATGAGTAGCAATAGCAGATTTTTGAATTGACCAAAATGAAGGTCATGTAGGAAGGCCCCCTGGAAATGATGAGAATCTGACAACTGAGCTTGAGACTTAGACCTGACATAAATTAACATTTCTGTGAAGTTGAGGCATCATATAATGAGAGTCAGGGGCTAGATCAATGTTTCTCAAATGTATCCTGAGGCCATCTATGTCAGAATCAAGTAGAGGTCCCCGTGACAAATGCAGATTCCTGGAGCACCCCACAGATCTGCATGATTAGCATTCGTTGGCCAGGCTAATAAGATACATTTTAACAACTCCGTGAGTTTGTGTATACTATTTGAGATCCAGTACTGAGTATACCAGATGTTTTTTTTTTTAATGCATGTCCAACACCCTTCATTTTTTTTTTTTTTAATTTTAGTATAGTTGATTTACAATGTTGTGTTAATTTAGGTCTTTAGCACAGTGATTCAGTTAGTGTTAGTTGCTCAGTCGTGTCCAACTCTTTACAACCCTATGGACTGTAACCTGCCAGGCCCCTCGGTCCCTGGAATTCTCCAGGCAAGAATACTGGCGTGGGATGCCATTCCCTTCTACAGGGGATCTTCCCAACACAGGAATCCAACCTGGGTCTCCTGCATTGCAGGCAGATTCTTTACTGTCTGTGTCACCAGGGAAGCCCAGATATATATATATTAGATTCTTTTCCCTTATAGGTTATTACAAAATGTTAAGTATAGCTGTCCACCTGAAACTATCACAACATTGTTAATCAGCTATACTTCAATATAAAATAAAAAGTTAAAAAATACATTTCATAGAGTTCCTTGTGCTCTACAGTAGGTCCTCATTGGTTTTCTACTTTATATATAATAGTGTGCATACCAGATTTTAAATACTACCTCTAAATCTTTGATGATTAAACAAGATTCCATTTGACCATGCCCAGATTGTATGACATTTTCTTCATGCTGTAAGAAAATTAATCTGTTTTCTTAAGGTTTTGGGGTAGTTTTCCAAAATGTAAGGTATAATCTGCTCTTTGAATAAAAGTGTTCCTAGTGAAAAAACAGCTCTGTCTAGAAATTTCTGTTGATGACACTGATGAAGAAATAGAATAGATAGTTCTTACATTCAGAAGCATTATCATTTAATTCCATACAGTGAAGCAGAATAGGATATTTAGAAACATTATTTAGAAAGGGACGGTAAGAGTTTTATAGGAAATACCAGAATTAGCTTCCTTAGTTTATTGCTTTCTGCACTCATCTGCAATATTTCACTGTGTTGATTCTAGTTCAGTGTCTTTAAATTTGCTTTCTACTCGTTTTCTTTCATTAAATATTTGCTACTTCTTCTAAATGCCAGGAGTTTTGTTTCATGCATGGGATACTAAGATTGAAAAAGACAATTTCCTCAAAGAACTCACATGTACTGGGGTAAAGAAGCAATATATACTACCATATTATTGTTGTTGTTTAGTCAGTAAGTCATGTCTGATTCTTTTGCGAATCCATGGACTGTAGCCATCCAGGCTCCACTGTCCATGGGATTTCCCAGGCAAGTATACTGGAGTGCGTTACCATTGCCTTCTCCAGGGGATCTTCCCAACCCAGGGGTTAAACCCATGTCTCCTTCATTGGCAGGAAGATTCTTTACCAATGAGCCACCAGTGAAGCCCCAACCATATTATTATGGAGGTATTTATGTGAATAAAATGATTTAACACCATAGAAAAGGAAGCAACTTGCTCTCCTTCAGAGAAGTCAAGGTCAGTTTTACCAAAGAGGTGATACTGGATCTGGATCTTAGAGACTTATGCTAGAGAGGGAAGATGGGCAAAAAAGGTCAGAGTGAATGTGAGTAAGAAGGGAAGCCTAAGCAAAGGCATAAAAATTTTAAATGGTTCCATCTGTTTAAGAAATGATATATTATTCATGATTTAGGGGAGAAAGATAGTATATAAGTTTGCAAAATAAACTTAGGATCAAGTTGGGAAGGTCTTGAATGCCATGCTAAAACTTACAATAATTTTTAATTCAATACTAAGGCTTGCTGTGATTTATGCTTGAAAAATGTTCTCTAGAACAAATATGAAAAGTAGAGAATAATCAGTTGCGAATAGGCCAGTTAGGAGACTGGCACAGTACAGTTCTAGAGGAGCCCCTGAATTAGTAAAGAAGCAAAAGCAATGAAAAGAAAGGAGAATTGGAGAATTATTTCAGGAGCAAAACTTAGCAGATTAGGTATGTGGAAAGAAAGGGCCTAGATGAAAGGTCAGAGGTGTTTCTGTGGTTTCTAGATTTTGGTGACTGAGAAGATGGAGAAACAATTAATAAAGATAGATCAATCGAGAAATAGGAGTAGCATGGGAGGATGAGCTTGATTTTTGACATTTTTGAAGTACTTGGGATTTGGAGCTCATGAAAATGTGGGCCTGGGCAAAGCGAATTGGAAGAAATCAGCATAAAGTTCATGGCTGAAATCACCAGAGCACATAGGCTGCTAACGGAGGAAGTTAGAATGACAGTATAAAAGAGTTAAGGTTTGAAATCGGAGTATAGCTGGGACTTCTCTGGTGGTCCGGTGGCTAAGACTCTGAGCTCCCAATGCAGGGGGCCTGGGTTTGATCCCTGTTCATGGGACTAGATCCAGAATGCCACAACTAACATACCCTGTATGCTGCAACTGAGACGGGTACAGCCAAATAAATACAAGAAAGAAATAAAGAAACTGGCGTACCTCTACTTTTAATTCCTGTTTCATACTGGCAGACATCACAGTATATCACCTGTAACAGAATGAGATGGGCTTCCCTGGTGGCTCAGACAGTAAAGAATCTTCCTGCAACGCGGGAGACCTGGGTTCGACCCCTGGGTCAGGAAGACCCCCTGGAAAAGGAATGCCAACCCCCTCCAGTATTCTTGCCTGGAGAATTTCATCTACAGAGAAGCCTGGTGGACTACTGTACATGGGGTCGCAAAGAGTCGGACACTACTGAGCGATTAATACTAACACTAAATAGAATGTGACAGCCAATGTGAGCATTTAGTTAACATGAAGAAGAAAGTTATAAAAAAGTTAAAGAAAGGCACAGAACTGCTAAATTGGCAATGCTTAAAGTAGCAATTGACTATAACATTTCTTTCTTCAGATAGGACCACACCAGATACATAACATGTTCATAAGAGAGGGTTTATAATAATTATGTTAAATATATTTAATGAAGGGCATCAATATTATTATCTTAAAAGAAAGAGAAGCTGGTGACAGCTTGTTTGCAATTAACGCAAAAATAGATATGCCATTACTTTATGTGGACCACCAACTAAGTCTTTTATAAGTTTTCTACAACTTGTTAAGAATTATTTGTGAGAAATTGAAAGGAAAAATTATATGAAGAGGGAAATACCCAGAAATAAAAGGAAGTGAACAAGTTATGTTTTAATTTTCTCTCAAAGTCTTTCTTAGCTTATGATTTTATTGCTAAAATTGAAAGAGTGAGGAGAAGAGAATGAATTTAATTCATGATAATAGACACTTTCCCATTAGATAAAGAATTCAGCAATTTAGAGAATGAGAATCTGGCTCATTATTTTAATTAATTCAGTAAGATTTTAACAAATTTTTATTGAGTGCTTACCATATGCTAGATACTATTCTAGGTGCTGGGATATACCAATGAACAAGACAGATGAAAATTCCTGCCTTTGTAAAGCTTATCAAATAAATGGTTGTTGTTGTTCAGTTGCTAGGTCATGTCTGACTCTTGGCAACCCCATGGACTTCAGCCCACCAAGTCTCCTGTATCATGGGATCTCCCAGCCAAGAGTACTGGAGTGGGTTGCCATTTCCTACTCCAGGGGATCTTCTCCACTTAGGGATCAATCTTGCATCTCCAATGTCTCCTGCATTGGCAAGCAGGTTCTTCACCACTGTGTCACCAGGGAAGTCCTGTCAAATAAATAACTAACAATTAATCACTGGTAATTAGAGTAAAGGGGAGTCATGGAAAAGGGATAGGATGTGTATGGGGACAGCAGTGGTTGAAATTGCAAGAAGAATGATCAAGAGAAACATCATGGAGAAGGTAATATTTGAGCCAAAACCATGGAGAAATTGGAGGGAGGAATGGTTCCAGGCAGCGGTCATAGCAAATTCAAAGACAAGAGTAGGCAGATGCTTGCTGTGTTGGGAGAACAGACAGGAATCTTGAGAACCTGAACTGGAGAATCCCCAGAGGCAGGGCAGAGGTGACAGGCAGTCTTGGCCATCCTGAGAACTTTACCTTTTTTTCTGAGTGAGATGCCAAAGGAGATGTCAAGAAGAGTTGAAAGAATTCTACAGTCTTATATAACTGTGGAATTAGGTTTGGGCAGCCTTCTTACAGTAAATAAATTTCTCATTTTTTTGTACGTACATGTTGTGTTAGCCGGGGCTTCTCTGGTGGCTCAGACGGTGAAGAATCTGCCTGCTATGTGGAAGACCTAGGTTCGATCCCTGGGTTGGGAAGATCCCATGGAGGAAGGCATGGCAACCCACTCCAGTGTTCTTGCCTGGAAAATCCCACGAACGGAAGAGCCTGGTAGGCTGCGGTCCATGGGGTCACTAAGAGCCGGACACGACTGAGCGACTTCACTTTCACTTTTCCCTTTCATGCACTGGAGAAGGAAATGGCAACCCACTCCAGTGTTCTTGCCTGGAGAATTCCAGGGACGGAGGAGCCTGGTGGGTTGCTGTTTATGGGGTCGCACAGAGTCAGACACGACTGAAGCGACTTAGCAGCAGCAGCAGAGCAACTAAGCACAACATAGCATATTGTGTTCGGCAGAATTCTAAGGATGTCCTTCAAGATTACCCTTCTCTGGTTGCTCAGTACTAATTTGGATACTAGTATGAAGCTGTTATTAGCTGGCTTTAAAGTAAGGAGATTATCTAGGATTATCTGAGTAGGTCCAATGTAACAATGTGAGCTCTTAAAAGCAGAGGAAAAAGACAGGTGAGTTGAGCAGAGGGTGAGATAAGAGACCTTGGACTTGGGGTATCTCCTCTTCGCCGCTCGCCTCTCCAGCACCAGGCAGCTGCCGCGCACCACTCCAGCGCCACGCGGTCCCCACGTCCAAGGTCAGGAGCAGTGGCTGTGCTTCACTGGACCGGCTATGTGGAGATATCCCACGTCCAAGGTCAGAGAAACCCCAGTAAGATGGTAGGCACCAGAGCGGCTATGAGGAGATACCCCATGTCCAAGGGCAAAGGAGAAGCCCCAGCAAGACAGTAAAGGAGGGGCGAATTCACGTTTAGAATCAAACCCCATTCCCACCTACCAGTGACGCGCAGAGGACTCAAAACAAACCTTGTACGCACCAGGACCCAGGGACCCCACGGAGACTGAGACAGAACGGTGTTTGAGCATCTCCCGTGGAGGTACAGGTCAGCAGTGGTCTGCCACAGGGACAGGGGCTTTGGGTGTGGGTATGGCATAAGTCCTCTTGGAGGAGGTCGCCATTAACCCCACCATAGAGCTGCCAGAACTTACACGGGACTGGGAAATAGACTCTCGGAGGGCACAACAGAACCTTGTGCACCAGGACCCAGGAGAAAGGAACAGTGACCCCACAGGAGACTGCCCCAGACTTGCCTGTAGGTGTCCAGGAGTCTCCAGTGGAGGCGTGGGTCGGTGGTGGCCAGCTGCAGGGTTGGGGGCACGGACTGTAGCAGTACATGCATGGGATCTTTTGAGGGAGGTTGCTATTGTCTTCATTACCTCCACCACAGTTTGGCCCCAGGTAAACATAGTTTAACATAGTTTGCTCCCCAGGGAGGGAACACAGCTCCACCCATCAACAGAAAATTGGATTAAAGATTTACCGAGCATGGCCCCGCCCATCAGAAGAAGACCCACCTTCCCCCTCAGTCAGTCTCTCCCATCAGGAAGCTTTCATAAGCCTCTTATCTTTCTCCATCAGAAGGCAGACAGACTGAAAACCACAATCACAGAAAACTAACCAATGGACCACAGCCTTGTCTAACTCAATGAACCTATGAGCCATGCCGTGTGGGGCCACCCAAGACGGATGGGTCATTGTGGAGAGTTCTGACAAAATGTGGTCCACTGGAGAAGGGAATGGCAAACCACTTCAGTATTCCTGCCTTAAGAACCCCATGAACAGTATGAAAAGGCAAAAAGATAGGACACTGAAAGATGAACTCCCCAGGTCGATAGGTGCCCAATGTTGCTACTGGAGATCAGTGGAGAAATAACTCCAGAAGGAATGAAGAGACAGAGCCAAAGCAAAAACAACACCCAGTTGTGGATGTGACTGGTGATGGAAGCAAGGTCGAGTGCTGTAAAGAGCAATATTGCACAGGAACCTGGAATGTTAGGTCTATGAATCAAGGCAAATTGGAAGTGATCAAACAGGAGATGACAAGAGTGAACGTTGACATATTAGGAATCAGTGAAGTAAAATGGACTGGAATGGGTGACTTTAACTCAGATGACCATCATATCTACTACTGTGGGCAGGAATCCCTTAGAAGAAATGGAGTAGCCATCATAGTCAACAAAAGAGTCTGAAATGCACTACTTGGATTCAGTCTCAAAAACGACAGAAAGATCTCTGTTCATTTCCAAGGCAAACCATTCAATATCATGGTAATCCAAGTCTATGCCCTGACCAGTAATGCTTAAGAAGCTGACATTGAATGGTTCTATGAAGACCTACAAGACCTTCTAGAACTAACACCCAAAAAAGATGTCCTTTCCTTTATAGGGGACTGTAATGAAAAAGTAGGAAGTCAATAAACACTGGAGAAGGCAATGGCACCCCAATCCAGTACTCTTGCCTGGGAAACCCCATGGACGGAGGAGCCTGGTAGGCTGCAGCCCATGGGGTCGCGAAGAGTCGGACACGACTGAACAACTTCACTTTCACTTTTCACTTTCATGCACTGGAGAAAGAAATGGCAACCCACTCCAGTATTCTTGCCTGGAGAATCCCAGGGACGGAGGAGCCTGGTGGGCTGCCATCTACGGGGTCGCACAGAGTCGGACACGATTGACGCGACTTAGCAGCAGCAGCAGCAAGAAACACCTGGAGTAACGTGAAAATTTGGCCTTGGAGTACAGAATGAAGCAGGGCAAAGGCTAATAGAGTTTTGTCAAGAGAACACACTGATCATAGCAAACAGCCTCTTCCAACAACACAAGAGAAGACTCTACACATGGACATCACCGGATGATCAATACCAAAATCAGATTGACTATATTCTTTGCAGCCAAAGATGGAGAAGCTCTATACAGTCAACAAAAAGAAGACTGGGAGCTGACTGTGGCTCAGATCATTAACTCCTTATTACCAAATTCAGACTTAAATTGAAGAAAGTAGGGGAAACCACTATTCAGGTACACCCTAAATCAAATCCCTAACGATTATACAGTGGAAGTGAGAAATAGACTTTAAGGGACTAGATCTGATAGACAGAGTGCCTGATGAACTATGGATGGAGGCTCATGACATTGTACAGGAGAAAGGGAGCAAGACCATCCCCAAGAAAAAGAAATGCAAAAAAGCAAAATGTCTGTCTGAGGAGGCCTTACAAATAGCTGTGAAAAGAAGGGAAGAGAAAAGCAAAGGAGAAAAGGAAAGATATTCCCATTTGAATGCAGAGTTCCAAAGAATGGCAAAGAGAGATAAGAAAGCCTTCCTCAGTGATCAGTGCAAAGATATAGAGTAAAACAATAGAATGGGAAAGACTAGAGATCACTTTAAGAAAATTAGAGATACCAAGGGAACATTTCATGCAACATGGGCTCAATAAAGGACAGAAATGGTATGGACCTAACAGAAGCAGAAGATATTAAGAAGAGGTGGCAAGAATAAACAGAAGAACTTACAAAAAATAGCTTCACAACCCAGATAATCACCATGGTGTGATTACTGACCTAGAGCCAGCCATCCTGGAATGTGAAGTCAAGTGAGCCTTAGGAAGCTTCACTATGAACAAAGCTAGTGGAGGTGATGAAATTCCAGTTGAGCTATTTCAAATCCTCAAAGATGACTCTGTGAAAGTGCTGCACTCAATATGCCAGCAAATTTGGAAAACTCAGCAGTAGCCACAGGACTGGAAAAGGTCAGTTTTCATTTCAGTCCCTAAGAAAGGCAATGCCAAAGAATGCTCAAACTACCGCACAATTGCACTCATCTTACATGCTAGTAAAGTAATGCTCAAAATTCTCCAAGGCAGGCCTTCAGCAATATGTGAACTGTGAACTTTCAGATGTTCAAGCTGGTTTTAGAAAAAGCAGAGGAACCAGAGATCAAATTGCCAACATCTGCTGGATCATCAAAAAAGCAAGAGAGTTCCAGAAAAACATCTATTTATGCTTTATTGACTATGCCAAGGGCTTTGACTGTGTGGATCGCAATAAACTGTGGAAAATTCTGAAAGAGATGGGCATACCAGATCACCTGACCTGCCTCTTAAGAAACCTTTATGCAGGTCAGGAAGCAACAGTTAGAATTGGACATTGAACAACAGACTGGTTCCAAAAAGGGAAAGGAGTACATCAAGGCTGTATATTGTCACCCTGCTTATTTAACTTATATGCAGAGTACATCATGAGAAACACTGGGCTGGAGGAAGCACAAGCTGGAATCAAGAGTCCCACGAGAAATATCAGTAACCTCATATACACAGATGACACCATCCTTATGGCAGAAAGTGAAGAAGTGCTAAAGAGCCTCTTGATGAAAGTGAAAGAGGAGAGTGAAAAAGTTGGCTTAAAACTCAACATTCAGAAAACAAAGCTCATGGCATCTGGTCCCATCATTTCATGGCAAATAGATGGGGAAACAGTGGAAACAGTGGCAGACTTTATTTTGGGGGGCTCCAAAATCACTCCGGATGGTGACTGCAGCCATGAAATAAAAAGACGCTTACTCCTTGGAAGAAAAGTTATGACCAACCTAGACAGCACATTAAAAAGCAGAGACATTACTTTGGCAACAAAGGTCCATCTAGTCAAGGCTATGGTTTTTCCAGTAGTCATGTATAGATGTGAGAGTTGGACTATAAAGAAAGCTGAGCACCAAAGAATTGATGCTTTTGAACTGTGGTGTTGGAGAAGACTCTTGAGAGTCCCTTGGACTGCAAGGAGATCCAACCAGTCCATCCTAAAGGAAATCAGTCCTGAATATTCATTGGAAGGACTGATGTTGAAGCTGAAGCTCCAACATTTGGCCACCTGATGAGAAGAGCTGACTCATTTGAAAAGACCCTGATGCTGGGAAAGATTGAGGGCAGGAGGAGAAGGGTACAACAGAGGATGAGATGGCTGGATGCCATCACCAAGTCAATCGACATGAGTTTGAGTAAACTTCGGGAGTTGGTGATGGACAGGGAAGCCTGGCATGCTGCAGTCCATGTGGTGGCAAAGAGTCAGACACAAGTGAGCAGCTGAACTGAACTGAACTGAGATAAGAGAGATTCAAAGCAAGGACTCCACCTGCCATTGCTGACTTTGAAGAAGAAAAGGGTGCTACTAAATAAGGAATGTTGACAACATCTAAAACCTGAGAGCCTTCCAAGTCCTACAGCCATTTAGGGAGCAGGTACCTTAGTTCTTGGTTCTTACCTGTCACCACACCAAACTGATGTCTGCCAATAAGCTGAATGAACTTGGAAGTGAGTTCTTTCCCAAAGTCTTTGGAAAGGGGTACAGGGAGCCCTGCCACTTTGATTTTAACCTGTGAAACCTGGAAAAGAGAGCCAACTGAACTTTGGTCTGTCCAGACTTCTGAACCAAAAAAATGTGAAATAATAAATGGTTGTTATTTTAAGCTGCTCACTTTGTGGTGCTTTATTACAACAACAACAGAAAACTAAAACACATGTAAAGGATAAATCATCTCAATATTCTATCAGTGTAAGATTTCATTAAGAACAAATCAGCCCCCTGTTCATCTAAGGAAATTCTCTTTACTCCTCTGTATGTGAAATTCCTGGTTCAGACATGACCCAGTATCAGAGGTGAATTAATGAACTGGAGAAGGATCATGTGTTGCTTCAGTGGAAAAAGAAATCAATATGCTCTACTTTGGGAATCTTGTTTATTTTATCATTTTCTAAATAATCTCTGTTCTAGTCAGTTCAGAAAGCCTAGAATGCATTAAGGAAAGTTAAAATACATCAGGGGCTGGGGACCAAATAAATAAATAAGGTATTCAGAGTACTCTTTTTTCATAGTAGTAATAGTGTGTGTGCTCAGTCATGTCCAACTATTTGCAACCCCATGGACTGTAGCCTGCCAGGTTCCTCAGTCCATGGAATTCTCCAGGCAAGAATACTGGAGTGGGTTGCCATTTCCTTCTCCAGGGGATCTTCTCGATCCAGGGATTAAACCCACATCTCTTATGTCTCCTATCTGGGCAGGAGGATTCTTTACCACTGATAGGTGTACATTGGGAGTGAAAGTGAAAGTCACTCAGTTGAGTTCGACTCTTTGTGATCCCGTGGATAGTCCATGGAATTCTCCAGGCCAGAATACTGGAATGGGTAGCCTTTCCCTTCTCCAGGGGCTCTTCCCAAACCGGGGATCAGACCCAGGTCTCCCTCATTGCAGGTGGATTCTTTACCAGCTGAGCCACAAGAGAAGCCCAAGAATACTGGAGTGAGTAGCCTATCCCTTCTCCAACGGATCTTTCTGAGTCAGGAATCAAACTGGGGTCTCCTGCATTGCAGACGGATTCTTTACCAGCTGAGCTAGCAGGGAGGCCCAAACATTAAAAAGAAAAAAAAGAAAAAAATTCTCTTAACTATTTAAGATCAAGAAAGCAATGAAATAAAAATATACCATAATTTCATACTGCTGTAAGGAGTTTCAGAGATTTGCAGGGTTATAGGTATAGAGGACAGATTCCATAGTTCCCACAAACAGTCCTAGGTTTGGTTGCCTGATTTGTTATTGTCAAATCTACCATAGAATAGAAGACAGACTTATTTCATGACCATCTTTTTTCTTAATTCCACGTCAACATAAAAGACAAATGGCCACAGACTCTCAGCCTCCTTAAAGCATGAAATATCTTACAGCCCTTAAGTCTTGCATAAGTCACAGTGCTTGCTCTTATCTGAACATCTTGAGCTTGGTGTTTCTCTGGCTAGATTTTTTTCTGATGCACTGTGTGCATTTGTGTGAAGGCCAAGTCACTGAGGTCAAAACACACACTCTTGCATTTTCCTATAAAACGTTTCAGCCACTTTAAAGCCTATCAAAAAATACAGTGAAATCTGCCCCCACAATTCTAGTCTTTAGTGAAGATGATGAAACACACTCAGAAATAAATAGCTTCATTCAAACTGGAGCTTAAAAACACAAGATTGATCTACTGGTTTCAAACGGGTTTTCAATAGCAGCTAACAGCGGAATCCCATGGAGCTCAAAAGATGGTCTTGTCTTATTTGAAAGTGGGCTTTTCAAACACAGCCGTCATTCGGAACAATTTTGAAAGCCCTTATCCCTGTGTATTTGACTCCATCCCTTTCTCTTCCCCTTGAAAATTTTCCTACAGAATTAATCAGCTAAGAAAAAGGAGGGAAAACTTTGAGAGATATATGCGTGTACGTGCTCAGTCATGTCTGACTCTTTGGGACCCCATGGACTGTGGCCTGCCATGCTCCTCTGTCTTTGGAATTTTCTAGGCAAGACTACTGCAGTATGTTGCCATTTTCTACTCCAGGGGATCTTCCCTACCCATGTCTTCTGCATTGCAGGTGGATTCTTTACCACTGAGCCACCTGGGAAGCCCATTTATTCTGATTAAACTAAAAACATACACCTATCTCCTTCCTAGATTCCCCAAACAACCAAAGAGTATGGCATCATATTTTTTACAATAGATTTCTCTTTTGGATATCTTGAATTTTATTAGAACTGTTGAGAAGATTAAAAACCTATAATTGTCCTTTCTCACTTGAGGCAAGCCATATTTTAGAAAGCAAATATCCTATTCTGCTACTCTAAAACCGCTTCAGGTGTCCGTGTTTTCATTCACTCATTTTAAATAATTTTTAAGCTTCTACTGAATATCTACTGTCATGTACCAGGTTCAGTACTTGGTATTGGGGATACATAGATCAATACAATGCAGTCCCCACCTACAAAACAGTTCATAATCTACTTATCCAACCAATTTCACACACACACAACCCCAATGCACACCCACCAACTAATGAATACCAACCAATGAATACTAATACCAATTGAAAGCTCTTTCTACAATTAAGATGATTCGAGTTCATCTCAGTTGGGGAACGCAAAATTTCTTAATAAATTATGACCTGACCCTTTCACCTACTCTCAAATGGATTTTTATCATCTATTATTTATCAATTGATCTTTGAAGCTGAACTAAATCAATATATTTTTACTGTCTTATTGAAGGCAATTATGTTTCTTAGAATTTAAATGTTCTAAGGGACTCATCATTGTTATCCTTAAACAATTTTAATAAATATTACAAAAAGCAAAGACCATTTCTATCAGATTGAAATAGATGCCAATAGAGACAATGGTGGGGGGCAAGCAGGAGAGAGTAATCTCATACAGTCCAAGAACCTGTGGGCAGAACATGTTTCATGGCTGTGCATAAAAAATAATACCAGTACCTTTTGTAAGTTATTCTAATGATGATTCAGAGAAACCATCTTTAAACACAATGACATGAAATACAAATTTACTACACATATATCTGAGAATTTGAGGCCTTTTCTTTTAAAATAGGCAATGAATGGATGAGTGAATGGAAATAGCAGCAGAAGAAAAATGAGAATCCCCTTCTCTGACAGTCTTGCAGCTGAAAGCAGAGAAAACTGAAGAATTAGATGCCCTCTGAGGATGAGATATCTTGTTGCAGAAAAGACGCAAGGCAGCAACTTCTATCATTGTAATCTCTTTTCTAGAAAATCTTGAAGATCTTTAAAATACCCCTTTTTCTTAGGACCAAGCTTTCATAAGTATGGTGGAATTTGCATAATTTATATATTTTACCTTGCCTTATATTTCCATAACCTAATAAAATTCTTTATTTTAATAAAATAGCAGCAAGATCATACATGATTGTTAGGCTCAATATCAACTGTCCCTCATTAATGTTGCAAAGAAGTGATTAGCATTTTGAGGCAAACAAGATATACCTAGTTAGTGGGACGTGACCTTGCTGTCACTAAATTATACCTATGATTAATGATCTTCTTAAGTTTAAACTTTGAATCACAACAATTAGATTATAAGTGAAAGTCAGGGGAGGGATAGAGAAATGTGGAAAAGATGAACTTTAAGACTTGAGTCATACTTGCCATTTTTCAACATTGAATTCAGCTCATAGTGCAATTGTCTTTGAGACTGATGCTCAAATTCCAAGGCAGTGGTTTTCAACACTAGACACACATAAATATCAGAGCTTTTTAACAGTCCCAGTGTTTGGGTCCCATCTGAGACTAATTAAATACTCTGGAGGTGAAATCTGGGTACTATGAGGTTTTCAAAGAATAAATGCCATAATATCTACATTTAAGAAATGAATTTGGAGTCAGGAAAAGAAAAATAATAGGAAACCAGTAGATCTATATTTAAGCATGTTATAAAAAAGAGGTTTTGGTTTGGGTTTTCTGTGTTACACTGATGGGATGAAAATTACGTTATTGTGACATACTAGTTAGTCCAGAGCTAAAGAGAAACATATTTGGTGCTGCTGCTGCTAAGTCGCTTCAGTCGTGTCCTACTCTGTGCGACCCCATAGACGGCAGCCCGCCAGGCTCCGCCGTCCCTGGGATTCTCCAGGCAAGAATACTGGAGTGGGTTGCCATTTCCTTCTCCAGTGCACGAAAGTGAAAAATGAAAGTGAAGTCGCTCAGTCGTGTCCGACTCTTCACGACCCCATGGACTGCAGCCCACCAGGCCCCTCCGTCCTTGGGATTTTCCAGGCAAGAGTACTAGAGTGGGGCGCCATTTTGGTGTTAGTGTCTAGGTATTTATCTCACCAGTGGAAGTATCACTTTATTCTATGAAACATAGTTTTATTTCACTTTAATTAATCCAACATAATCACAGCCAAATATGAGAAAGTAGAAAACTACAAAGTTAGAGAGAACTTTTATAGAACTACTTGCTCAAAGCTTTGACCTGTGGGTGTGTACACGTATGTAAATTCACACACCTACTATAGTGTGACTCCCTTTTCAGTAAGTCTGATTTAGGGGCCATTCAGTTTCAGAACAACAGATTTGTTATCAAAAATGCTGAAAAGACTTAACTATTGTAGGCCAGCATTGTCTAGAATGAGATATTTCAGGAGGCATCAAAAATAAAACATAAGATTACATTCAAAAGTTTACAAGCTCTAAACTTTGAGAAGAATATGGTATAGCTCCAAATACAATTCAGAGTAAACACAATATGAAAGAAAGGGAGAGAGGGAGGGAGCACGGGAGGAAGGAAGAAGTGATACAGATGAAAGCAAACAAAATTTGCTGTTCTTTTTCACCCTTAATCCTCCAACCCATTTCTACTGTTTACTTGCCTTCCCCTCTTCCATTCATCCCTCCATCCCTTCTTTTGACACATATTCCAAGCAACATCCCAAAGCTGGTGAATTGCCACCAGACTTAGTAAAACAGTGTCACAGGAGATGGCAAACTACATTCAGGAATAAATAATTTCTAGTTTTAGTTCTGAGTAATCCTCCTAGACATTGCATAGGTCATGCAGTTTTGAAGTCCGCCCTGTTCCCCTACTGCCTTCAGCTCTGTTCAAGTGCATGCTTAGTTGCTTCAGTTCTGTCTGCCTCTCTGTGACCCCATGGGCCATGGCCTGACAGGCTCCTCTTCCATGGGATTCTCCAGGCAAGAATACTGGAGTGGGCTGCCATTTCCCTCTCCATCTGTTAAAGTAACTATTGATATACAGTTTTTGAATGTATTCACTTTATTATTTAAAGGAGTCATTTCACCTTGAGAGTGCCACCTATTAAATTTAGTATGTTGGTCCTTTCAGCCTAGATGTTAGAAGATACTGTATGATATGACTTTTTGTGAATCTGATCTTTTGCAAGATCTTTTTAGTGCTTATATTGAAGAGTTAATTCATTTTGCTTCTTTTCTCAGCTTATAAGCAGTTAATATGACCCTGAACTCCTTGTGAATGAAACACCAAGTTTAGTTAAGCAATTTCAGATAGAGAGGAATCAGCACAGAGATTCACTCTTCCCTACATACAAACCACTTCCTTTTACCATGTATCTAGAAATAGCTAATAGTCACTAGAAAATAGAAAAATATCTTTATTTTCTACTAGTGTCGTGTAGTCATCACTTAGAAAAAAGTGAAGTCTTTTTTCAATTTAGTGAAACAAAAAAATGTTGTTAATTGTATAATTACTTGATTTATTACTAACTCATTTTATGCAGTGGCAGAGGCATTTAATCTTGAGTCCTCCATATCCTTGGAATATATTAACATCGGAAATCATGGATTAAATTCTTGGGCATATCGGAAAGGTAAATATAATGGCGATATGTGTTATATAAATATGTGCATAAATATGTAGGTAGATATAAGATTTGGAAATGGCTGGACTGGTACATTATCTTATCAGTTATGAATTTTTTCTAGATTCCTAACTTGCTGCCAAATTTCGTGCTTAGTTGGAGAGAGTTTCGTATGATTTTTTGTATGTTTATTTATGGTATTTTTTTTTTCACTAAAAATGCATCATTACCTTAGCAGCTGCCACACCACATGGAGCAGCATGTGTGCTTTTTAAAAGAGATCCAGAGCACCTTCCCCCAGAAACCCGAAGCCAATATGCTTTGGGAAGTCTGCAGTAGGACTCAGATTTCACCAGCAGATAATATACAATTTAGATATTTTTGCAGACTTTTTTTCTATAATAATTTTCTTTACCATTTCTTCTTTCCTAAGTATTCTATTTAAAAATACTATTTCCAAAAAGGAAAAATATATAAAAGTTAATGCATAATGAGTGAGACCTTAAAATACATTCTCTTTTTTGCTTGGGGCCATTTTGAGAGGCGCTAGGGACTGCCTCTACTTGACAACAAAAATAGGAGAGAAAAATACAGAAATGGGTGATGGTGTATGTTTCATGAATGAGCCTTCCTTTCTTATATACTTGAAAGAGTTTGCACTTTATTTCTTGTTTCCTGTTTGTGTGTATGAGAGAGAGAGAGAAGAGAATGAAAAGGGGAAGTGAGGGAGGGGAAGAAAAGCTTGAACAAGAGTCATTCTAGGTCCCCAAGTCCATAGTCTTCCTCCGCCTAGGCACTCAAGTTCCTGTCCCCAATTTCACGCATCTCTTGAAAATCTCATTTCAATGCCCAGCCCCAACTCAATATTCTGAATTTTATGGTTCTTCCCTTTAGTCATATCTTTGGATGATACAACTTCAAGGTTACTATTCAGGTCAGCATAGACAAATAGGGCTTCCCTGGTGGTTCATCTGGTAAAAAATCTGCCTGTAATGCAGGAGACCTGGGTTCGATCCATGGGTTGGGAAGATCCCCTGGAGGAGGGCATGACAATCCACTCCAATATTCTTGCCTGGAGAATCCCATGGACAGAGTGGCCTGGTGGGCTACAGTCCATGGGGTCATAGAGAGTTGGACATGACTGAGTAACTAAGCACAGCATCATAGACAAATAGACAATGGAGTAATACTGTCAAAAAAGAAAGAAAGTGAAAGTTGCTCAGTCATGTCCAGCTCTTTGGGACCCATGGACTATTCAGTCCATTGAATTCCCCAGGCCAGGAAACTGGAGTGGGTTGCCTTTCCCTTCTCCAGAGGATCTTCCTGACCCAGGAATTGAACTAGGGTCTCCTGTATTGCAGGCAGATTCTTTACCAACTGAGCTATCAGGGAAGCCCACAATACTGGCATAGTGATCCATAAATGTAGCACACTGCGTATTTTGTGTAAATGATATTAAGCAATTCCTTTCCCCAACTTTTTAAGGAAATTACATGTTTAAATGAAATATCTGATTTGTTTCAAATCATATGAAGTTGATAGATAAGACTTTATCTCATCAAAACCAGGTTCAAGATAGGCAGTGGACTTTTATCAAACCCCCTGCCAAACTCACTATCCAAGAGTTGTAATTTGGGAGTAAATTTCTAATGTCTATTTTTTTTTAAAAGAAAAGATACAATTTGAAGAATAGCATCTTAAAGCAATACACATATCAAGATTACTGATACTGTTTGTACAGATCAATTACCAGTGAAAAAAATCAAGCGTATGAATATATTTGATTTGATATAGGTAGCAGGAAGATATTTAATATATGGTATCCATTATTATACTTAATTGTTTTTAAAACATGAATCTATAGATATGTGGACAGTAAGATATATCAGGAGAGAAATACATTGTCCTGAATGTGAAGCTGGGCAGCCAAATCTAATTCTGACTACCAAGGTTGGGACCACGTATGTGGTCCTTCAGACCCTCCACAGTAAAACTTGCAGGATGGATGACTTCCAGTGGCTCATTTTCAATGGTTTCAGACTTGGCAGGTGATCTAAGCAAGTGAAAGACTGTGATATTGAAGGCAGTGTCAAAAATGTCGCCTGATTCTTGAATCCCACGTCAGGGAAAGAGTAGGTGGTGGGGATGGGAACTAGAGCGTGCATGTCTGATTAAAAAGGGGCCAAAGCCACCCAGCTACAATTGCTTGTGTCGCATGGGAATCTGAAGCTCAATGTGGCATATCTAAGTTTAAAGAAATCCTATAAATGCAGATTTAAACATGAAATCATGACTTTCCCAAATTGATTCTCAATTCAAGTTCTGCTTTGTTTTGTTTTTTTTAAACAAAAAACTTTGCACATCTGTGGCGCATATTTGATTCACAGGCTATCTGTACATGTTAATACCTTTAGTCTGGATTATCATGAAGATGCACTAAAAGTCTGTGGATTTAATGACAGTGTGAATTTCAAATGGCAAAAGGCTAAAGGGCTAGTTTGGCTTAGTCAGAAAAAACTCTGAGCTCTGGAATAGTGGGCATGACTTTGTGATCTGGATCAGCCATATGTAAACAGAGTCAGCCAGCCCTGCCACTGTCTATGCTCAGCATGGTCTAGTCACTGCTCTCCCAAAATGACCTTCTCACCTTTCAAGGGAGCCCCTCAGTGCTAAAAAATTCAGTTTATTTCTACAGCATACAAGTTCAAATCCATGGCCAATGTGCTAGATTAGATTAGACCATCACCCAGCCTGACTTTTGTCCTGCCTGGCTCTCAAAAATCTTGGCAAGATAGAATAAGCCACGTTCAAGTGAGAGTTTGTATTGGAGAAATAGGAATTGGCTCTTGGTTCAGTCTGTGATCTAAAAGGCTGTGCTGTGAAGGGCAGCAGGGGCCAAAAAGCCAGAGGAGCTGTGAAGTAGATATGCCAGAGACACAGGCAAGCTAGAGCCAAGGGTTGGTGACTTGGAAAGCTGGTGTAATAACTGTGACTGTGGCTGTAGGCCACAGGGTAAGCTTACTTAATTCTGCTGGATAACCTCTCTGCCCAAGAGCTGCTGTCCCAGAGCCGGGAGATCTGTGTCCTGGCTCTTTTCTTTACAAATCTTAGTGGTATCTCTCTGCTCACAACAGTTAGAGGGTGTCACCTCCACATCTACTGTCTAGCTCCTTGGTAACAAAAACTTGTCTGAGACATTTGAAATTGAGGTATTAATGAGATTGTCATGGGGGCGTGCTAACCTACATTCCCTGGGTTGGTTACTCCAGTTCTGTCCTTGGATTATAGAAGACTACCAGATCTGTGGATAGTTTAGCTTAGGTCCTCAGATTTGCTTTTGCTGTGTTGCGTTTTAACAGCAAGCCTTCTGATTTTATTAAAAATAATTAGGTGGATCAGGGATATGATTATATCCCTGAAAAGTGCTTTTGAATATCATTTCCATTATATCACTGAGAGTGCCTGCTGTAAAGCTTTAGAAAATATTTCTATTAAAGTTCAGTGAACTTGCCACTTTTTGGCCCATCTGTAAAGAAGTTCAAAGCCAAAGATTCACTGTGCAATAAAGCTAGGTTATTCCTTGAGTCTGCATATTTATAGTGTACAATTTTTCTTGGTCTTATTTATTTACTCAAGTGCCATCTGGAAAAGGGGAGGGAATAAATAAATCCAATGAACCAGCTTTAACAGATATTTCTTTTTTAAATGCAAAGAAATTAGAAACTACTAACTTTAAAGTTATTCAAAATGGAAACAAAACAAATTTAGCTACCTTCTATATAGGTATGCACAGGACTCCAAGTCAATAATCCAGGAGAAAATACTCTTCCTTTCCAAATCTTCAAACATAGTCATGTGTAGTTTTTATTGCATCATTAATAGCAGTTACATTCACATCACTGGACCTTCTCAGAAATATTCTGATGTTGCTACCATATCAGTTTCCAATATCCCTCTACAAAAATCCTGTGCCAAACTCCAGCTTCAATTATATTATCTTCTTAGCAATTGTAAGTTTATCTTCTTTTTAATCTTCACCTTAGTAGGCAAACTAGATGACCTGACCAGAATTTAACCTTATTTTTATGCACGTTGGACAAAAATACGTATTTGTAGTATTCCCATCACAAGGAGGAAAGGGTGAAAAGCAGTCTTCTTGGAAAGGTTGTAAACTTCTAATACCCTATGCTGTTTCAGAATCTAGGAATCAAAAAAACTGTTCTTTTTAAAAAATACTTGTTTATTTACATGACTGTGCAGGGTCTTAGTTACAGGATGTGGGATCTAGTTCTCTGACCCAGGATTGAACCCAGGCTTTCTGCACTGGGAGCATGAGGCCTTAGCCACTGGACCACCAGGGAAGTCCTGAAAAACTGTTCTCAACATTGTTTGTCAACACTGTCCAAGCCAGGGAATCTGGAAGGTTGATTCCTGAACTTGTGTTTCTTTATCTGCAAAATGAAGATAATAGTTCTTTCACTGAGTAGCTGTGAATTTTAAATGACCTGTTGTATTTGCAGTTAACTAGAAAGTCATTATTCAAAGGTGAATTTCCATTTGTTCATTTTCAGGGGTGAAGCTGGAGGGCATTGGTGGAATCCTGGACTTGTGTCCCGATTTTGACTCACCCTAAGACCTTAGTCACTTAACTCCCCTAAACTGCTGACTTCCTACTGGAAAACTAAACATCCTGTCTACCTTAGCAGATTGTTGGTTATGCACATAAATTGAAATTACTCTCCAAATGAAAATCATTATTAAATCTCTGAAACAGTCTTATCAAGAAACTATAATTATTTTTATTTAAATAATTCATTTGTATCCATTTCCAATGCACAAATAGCATGCTGTATTGAAAGTAGACATAAAGACATTATCAATAAAAATTAGACATTTTTTAAAAGTGGAGATTATATTTACTGAAAGGGATTCTGGTTGAAACCTGAAAGTTGATGGTTATTAACCAAATCTGCTCTTTTTAGAGCAATTTACATGCCTTATATTTCAATGATTTCTACGGAATATACAGACAAATACTATTGCTAAAATATTTAATAGTAGCCCTATCTCTAGAGTTGCCACTGATGTGATGAAGGTCCAGAACTATAACATTTCCATTTTTTTTTCAACTCTGTGACAAGTCTGCAAATTTTATGACACCAAGTTTTGTAAGGGTTAATAGTTGTAACAGTATTACATTTTTGTTTCCTATGTATTTTAACTGCTAAAATGAAAATGGTGCTTTTGAAAACCACAGCAAGAGGGCAAGAAAGTATACAGTTAGAGTGGTATTTATCAGGTTGAACCAAGGCCAGAATCTTGGTGTCCAGTCCCTTGATCTTATTATTTATCACACAGTAAGACCCAAAAAATAGAGGCATGGGAGGAAGAGAATAAAAAGCCCTCCTGCAAGGACAGACAAAACCAATCATTGATTGAATTGTATCTAATTGTTCACTGTCTAGTGCACCTGTGCTGATTCCCACCCCTAGAAAAATCTCTTTGGTCCTGAGGTTGAACAATGTTCATCCTGCAAACAATATCCAAATTGAGATTGGAAGAAAGACAAAAGCTAAATTTGTCCTGACACATTCTTCATTGCAAGCTCCCACTTTCCTGTGACGCACAATCATCATTTTCAATGAAAATGAAAAGCTATTTTCAATAATGAAGAATGGAGTTCCCCTTCCTACCACCAATATCAGGACAACTGCATCCCACAGAAGTGTCACTTATGGAACTGAGAACAGGAAGGCAGATGCCTCTGTGTCCTCTCATGTGTGCTAATTTTTCACAGAGCTGTAAAGGCAGGAAATAGGGTGTGGGGAGAAGGCTCCAACCCAACTGGGAACGACCGCACAATGTCTCCTAAGAAGCTATTTCATTTTCATTGCAAAAGGAAAAGAATTTTCGATTAATTATCTCTTATGATTCTGAAATTATATCAATTTTCTAGCAAGCAAAAGGCAAAAAAAATTCTGGTTTGACAGAATCAATATCCAAGTAGTCACAGCAAATCTCTGCCTTCCTTTGGCTTAAGGGATAGTTTGGCAGCATAATAGTCATCAAAATATAATCTTGCATCTAACCAAAGCAAACTAACAAAATCTTAAGTAGCCTATAAATGTGTTTCTAAAATCACACTTGGAAAGTCATTGTATTAATATCTGAGCATGAGATGATGTCACCCAAATCGGAAGCTTTGAGACCAGATAATCAGATAAATAATAATAATTTCTTTTTTTAGAAATAAGTGATAGGATATCTTCATATAGTCTCACGCAAGGAAAGCTAAAATTTGTGACTGGGTCATCATATAGTGTTTATAATAGAAGAATGTGGGTTTGAGGCCAAATATACTTGTGAAAATGGAAATATTGATGGGATATTCTGAAACTCAGTTTTTTCTCTAAAGCATGTCAGTATCTGTGAGGACTGGTGGGAATATCAAATGAAATGATGAATATGTTAAGTGTTAATGGGTATTAAGCAAATTACAGTTTTCATTTTATTATCTTTATTATAGTTACTAGCATTTTAAGGATTTAGTTTAACTTTGGAATGATTCTAGTACAGATCTCCTGCTACAATGACTTGATCTTTGAGAAAAATAACATCAGGAATAAATCCAAATATGGTAAATAAGAAAGCAGTTTTAAAACTACTGTGCATTGAAGACAGCTAGATTATTCTAATAGACATAATAATTAAAGTACCCAAGCCTCTCATTTCTCCCTGAAAATACAGACTGAGAAGAGAAAGAAATAGTCAATGATGTGTAAAAAAAAAAATCTCTACTCTTGGTTACCCCTTATTCAGTCTATTTCATGCAATCATGCTTAAAGGGATAAAGGTGGTCTAGAGGCTGGTGGTAAAATGTGTTTCTGCTCCTCTGAGAAGCTGTTAACTCAACAAGATGTGAACAGCCTCCCAAGTCCTGGGAGAACAACTATACGCTTCTGATTGTGTTCTACACATAGGCCAGTGAGAGGACAGGCACCCAGAGACTGAGAGTGGTAAAGAGCCCAAAGGAAAAAAGAGGCCCATCCTGCCTGTCCCAGGAAATCTTCCTGTACCAGCCCTTGCTCTCATTTCTTTAATCTCATAAAAGAAGGCCCCTTGCATTTCACTTGATTCAATTTTTAAGAAACTTAGAGTGTAATGGAGGGGGCTTTGCCATGTCATTACTTAACATTTTGCATATAAGGAGTCTTAGACACAGAGAGGTTAAATGTCCTGCATAGGTACACACCTGGACTGCTGATGGTTTGGGGCTTGAGCCCATGTACACTGACTGCAGAACTTGAATTCTTCTTTTTTTTTTAAATTGAATTACAGTTGATTTACAATGTTATATTAGTTTCAAGGGTATAGCAAAGCGATTGAGTTGTGTATATACATTACATTATATAATTTTATAGTATTATTTAATATGTAATTTTTCAGATTCTTTTTCCTTATAGGTTATTACAAAACATTGAGCATAGCTCAGAAGCCCCAGCAAGACAGTAGGCACCAGAGTGGCTGCTGCACCGCATTGGAGCGGCTGTGAGGAGATAACCCACGTCCAGGCACAAAGGAGAAGCCTCTGAAAGACGGTAGGAGGAGAGAATTCATGTTTAGAATCAAACCGCATCCCTGCCAGAGACTCTCAAAAGGCTCAAACAAACCTTGTGTGCACCAGGACCCAGAGACCACCACAGAGACTGAGACAGAACTGTGTTTGAGCATCTCCTGTGGAGATGCGGATCAGCAGTGGACTGCCACAGGGACAGGGGCTCTGGGTGCAGCAGACTTGGGTATGGCATAAACCTTCTTGGAGGATGTCGCCATTAATCCCACCACAGAGCTGCCAGAACTTACACAGGACTGGAAAATAGACTCTTGGAGGGCACAAGCAGAACGTTGTATGCATCAGGACCCAGGAGAAAGGAGCAGTGACCCCACAAGAGACTGACCCAGTCTTGCCTGGGAGTGTCCAGGAGTCTCCAGTGGGGGCGTGGGTCAGTGGTGATCTGCTGCAGGAATGGGGGCACTGAGTGTAGCATTACATGCATGGGACCCTTTAAAGGAAGTCGCCATTATCTTCATTACCTCCACCATAGTTTGGCCCCAAGTAAATAACAGCTCCACCCATCAACAGAAAATTGGATTAAAGATTTACTGAGCATGGACCTGCCCATCAGAACAAGACCCACCTTCCCCCTCAGTAAGTCTCCCCCATCAGGAAGCTTCCATAAATCTTTTATCCTTATCCATCAGAGGGCAGACAAAATGAAAATCACAGTCACAGAAAACTAACCAATCTGATCACATGGACCACAGCCTTGTCTAACTCAATGAAACTATGAGCTGTACTGTGTAGGGCCAACCAAGATGGGTGGGTCATGGTGGAGAGTTCTGACAAAATGGGGTCCACTGGAGAAGGGAATGGCAAACCACTTCAGTATTCCTGACTTGAGAACCCCATGAACGGTATGAAAAGGCAAAAAGATAGGACACTGAAAGATGAACTCCCCAGGTTGGAGGGTGCCCAATATGCTACTGGAGATCAGTGGAGAAATAACTCCAGAAAGAATGAAGAGACGGAGCCAAAGCAAAAACAACATCCAGTTGTGGATGTGACTGGTGCTGTAAAGAGAAATATTGCATGGGAACCTGGAATGTTAGGTCTATGAATCAAGGCAAATTGAAGTTGTCAGACAGGTGATTGCAAGAGTGAATGTCCACATTTTAGGAATCAGCCAACTGAAATGGACTGGAATGGGTGACTTTAACTCAGATGACCATTATATCTACTACTGTGGGCAGGAATCCCTTAGAAGAAATGGAGTAATCATCATAGTCAACAAAAGAGTTTGAAATGCAGTACTTGGATGCAGCCTCAAAAACGACAGAATGATCTCTGTTCGTTTCCAAGACAAGCCATTCAATATCATGGTAATCCAAGTCTATGCCCCGACCAGGAATGCTTAAGAAGTTGAAGTTGAACAGTTCTATGAAGACTTACAAGACCTTCTAGAACTAACACCCCCAAAAGATGTCCTTTTCTTTATAGGGGATTGGAATGCAAAAGTAGGAAGTCAAGAAACACCTGGAGTAACAGGCAAATTTGGCCTTGGAGTACAGAATGAAGCAGGGCAAAGGCTAATAGAGTTTTGCCAAGAGAACGCACTGATCATAGCAAACACCCTCTTCCAACAACACAAGAGAAGACTCTACACATGCACATCACCGGATAGTCAATACCAAAATCAGATTGACTATATTCTTTGCAGCCAAAGATGGAGAAGCTCTATACAGTCAGCAAAAAGAAGACCTGGAGCTGACTGTGACTCAGATCATGAACTCCTTATTGCCAAATTTAGACTTAAATTGAAGAAAGTAGGGAAAACCACTAGACCATTCAGGTGTAATCTAAATCAAATCCTTTATGATTATACAGTGGAAGTGACAAATAGATTCAAGGGTTTAGATCTGATAGAGTGCCTTAAGAACAATGGACAGAGATTCATGACATTGTACAGGAGAAAGGGAGCAAGACCATCCCCAAGAAAAAGAAATGCAAAAAAGCAAAATGGCTGTTTAAGGAGGCCTTACAAATAGCTGAGAAAAGAAGAGACATAAAAGGCAAAGGAGAAAAGGAAAGATATGCCCATTTGAATGCAGAGTTCCAAAGAATAGCAAGGAGAGATAAGAAAGCCTTCCTCAGTGATCAATGCAAAGAAATAGAGAACAATAGAATGGAAAGACTAGAGATCTCTTCAAGAAAATTAGAGATACCAAGGGAACATTTTATGCAAACATGGGCACAATAAAGGACAGAAATGGTATGGACCTAGCAGAAACAAAAGATATTAAGAAGAGGTGGCAAGAATACACGGAAGAACTTATAAAAAATATCTTCACGACCCAGATAATCACCACGGTATGATCACTCACCTACAGCTAGACATCCAGGAATGCAAAGTCAAGTGGAACTTAGGAAGCATCACTACAAACAAAGCTAGTGGAGGTGATGGAATTCCAGTTGAGCTATTTCTAATCCTAAAGATGACTCTGTGAAAGTGCTGCACTCAATATGCCAGCAAATTTGGAAAACTCACCAGTGGCCATAGGACTGGAAAGGTCAGTTTTCATTCCAATCCCAAAGAAAGGCAATGCCAAAGAATGCTCAAACTACCGCACAATTGCACTCATCTCACACGCTCGTAAATTAATGCTCAAAATTCTCCAAGACAGGCTTCAACAGTATGTGAACCGTGACCCTCCAGATGTTCAAGCTGAATGTAGAAAAGACAGAGGAACCAGAGATCAAATTGCCAACATCCATTGGAGAATTGTAAAAGCAAGAGAGTTTTAGAAAATCATCTCCTTCTGCTTTATTGACAATGTCAAAGCCTTTGTCTGTGTGGATCACCATAAACTGTGGAAAATTCTTAGAGATGGGAATACCAGACCACCTGACCTGCCTCCTGCAGGTCAGGAAGCAACAGTTAGAAGTGGACATGGAACAACAGACTGGTTCCAAATAGGACAAAGAGTACGTCAAAGCTGTATATTGTCACCCTGCTTATTTAACTTATATGCAGAAGACATCATGAAAAACGCTGGGCTGGATGAAGCACAAGCTGGAATAAAGACTGCCAGGAGAAATATCAATAATCTCAGATATGCGGATGACACCACCCTTATGGCAGAAAGCGAAGAAGAACTAAAGAGCCTCTTGATGAAAGTGAAAGAGGAGAGTGAAAAACTTGGCTTAAAGCTCAACATTCAGAAAACTAAGATCATGGCATCTGGCCCCATCACTTCATCACAAATAGATGGGGAAACAGTGGAAACAGTGACAGACTTTATTTTGGGAGGGCTCCAAAATCACTGCCGATGGTGACTGCAGCCATGAAATTAAAAGGCACTTACTTCTTGGAAGAAAAGTTATGACCAACCTAGAGAGCATATTAAAAAGCAGAGACATTACTTTGCCAACAAAGGTCCATCTAGTCAAAGCTATGGTTTTTCCAATAGTCATAAAGAAAGCTGAGCACCGAAGAATTGATGCTTTTGAACTGTGGTGTTGGAGAAGACTCTTGAGAGGCACTTGGACTGCAAGGAGATCCAACCAGTCCATCCTAAAGGAAATCAGTCCTGAATATTCATTGGAAGGACTGATGCTGAAGCTGAAACTCCAATACTTTGGCCACCTGATGTGAAGAAATGAGTCATTTGAAAAGACCCTGATGCTGGGAAAGATTGAAGGTGGGAGGAGACGGGGAAGGTAGAGGATGATATGGTTGGATGGCATCACTGACTCAATGGACATGAGTTTGAGTAAACTCCGGGAGGTGGTGATGGACAGGGAAGCCTGGCGTGCTGCAGTCCATGGGGTCGAAAAGAGTTGGACACGAGTGAATGGAACTAATTTGTGCTATAAAGTAAATCCTGGCTGGTTATATACTATATATATAGTAGTGTGTACATGTTAATCCTGAACGTATTAGTTGTTCAGTCATGTCCGACTCTTTGTGATGCCATGGACTGTATCCTGCCAGTCTCCTCTGTCCATGGAGTTCTCCAGGCAAGAATATTGGAGTGGGTTGCCGTTCCCTTCCCCAGGGGATCTTCCCAACCCAGGGATTGAACCCTCATCTCTGACATTACAGGCAGATTCTTTCTGTCTGAGCCATCAAGGAAGCCCCGTTAATCCCAAGCTCCTAATTTATCCCTCCCCTCCTTTCCTTTTTGGTAACCATAATTTTGTTTCCTATATGTGGATCTATTGCTTTTTTGCATATAAGTTCATTTGTATAATTTTTTTTTTTTTTTTCAGATTCCACATAGAAGTCTGGCTTTGTCTTTGTCTGGCTTACTTCGGTTAGTAAGATAATCTGTACATCCATCCATGTTGCTGCAAATGGCATGATTTTATTCCTTTTATGGCTAATATTCTATTGTGTGTATGTTCCACATCCTATTTCATCCATCCAGTGACAGTGGGCGCTTAGGTTGCTTTCCCGTCCTGGCTATTGGAAATAGTGAAGAATTTGGTACATGTATCTTTTCAAACTATGGTCTCTGGATATATGCCCAGGAGTGGGACTGCAGGATCATGCAATAGCTTTATTTTCATTTTTTTAAGAAAGTTCCGTACTCTTCTCCATGGATCAATTTACATCCCCAAATACAGTGTAGGAGGAGTACTTTTTCTCTACACCCTCTCCAAGGCTCTTATTTGTAAACTTTTTGATGGTGACCATTGTGACTGATGTGAGGTAGTTTTGATTCGCATTTCTCTAATAATTAGCAGTGTTGAGTATCTTTTCATGGGCCTTTTGGCCATCTTTGGAGAAATGTCTATTTTGACCTTCTGCTCATTTTTTGATTGAGTGGTTGGGTTTTTTTTTTTTAATATTAAGCTGTATAAGCTGTTTGTATTATTTAGATATTAATTCCTTGTCTATCACATCATCCACAAATATTTTCTTCTATTATATAGGTTGTCTTTTTGTTTTGTTTACAGTTTGCTTTCCTGTGTGAAAGCTTTTAAGTTTAATTAGGTCCAACATGTTAATTTTTGTTTTTATTCCATTACTCTAGGTGGTTGTTACTGTTTTTTAGTCACTAAGTCATATCTTATTTTTTTGGATCCCAGGTACTGTAGCCCGCCAGGCTCCTCTGTCCATTGGATTTTCCAGGCAAAAATACTCAAGTGAGTTGCTATTTCTTTCTCCAGGGGATCTTCCTGACCCAGGGATCGAACTCGCATCTGCTGCATTGGCAGGCAGATTCTTTATCACTGTGCCACCAGGGTAGCCCCATTAGTCTAGGAGATGGATCCAAAAAGGTATTTCTGTGATATATGTCAGCGTGTCCAGCCTATATTTTCTTCCAGGAATTTTATAGTACTCAGTATTATATTAGGTCTTTAATCCATTTTGAGTTCATTTCTGAATATGGTGTGAGAAAATCTTTCAATTTTGTTCTTTTATATGTGGCTATCCAGTTTTCCCAGTACCACTTATTGAAGTGACTGTCTTTCTCCATTGTATATTCTTAACTTTGTCATAGATTGACCATAAGTATGTGGGTTTATTTCTGCCGCCTTAATTCTTAACCTCAGCCACTTGCGTTCTTTGGACAAGGCAGTTTTAAGCACATGTTGAATCTGAGAGGCAGAAATACGGAAAAGAGTGAGTCAAAAATGATTGTATTTACAGTGTTTTACATGAATTGAGTATAAAATGAATGCATGGTACAGAAGGTGAACAGGAATGCCCATATTATAGCATGGTCTCCAATCCTAAGACCACAGATCTGTACTACAAATCACAAAAATCAGATCAAGCCACCAGACCATAATAAATAATAGAATCAACTTCAAGGTAGGAATTTGTGGAGCTACACACACACACACATTCGCATACACACACACACACACACACACACACACACACACACACACCTCAGTAAGACAAAACACCAAATTACAAACTTCTTGAGGCCAAAGATCCCAGTAAAATGTACCTTTGTCTCCATGATTGAAAGCTTAAAAAGTAATTTTAAATGAATTGAAAGTCTGTAGATAGCTTTGAAGAAAAGATTGATTGACAATATAGTTTTCATAATGTCTTATTTTGTATTTGCTATGAACTGGAAGTTTGTGTCCCCACTCCCCCAGAATTCGTATGTTGAGACCTAATTGTCAGTGTGATGGTATTTGAAGATGGGAATTTTGGAAGGTGATTAGGTCATAAAGGTGGAGCTCTTATGTAAGGATTAGTGCCCTTACAAAAGACTCCGGAGAGTTCCCTCATTCTCACCCATCATGAACCAGGAAGAGGGTACCAGACACCACATCTGCTTGTGCCTTGATCTTGGACTTCCTAGTAACCAGAACTGTGAGAAATACATTTCTATTGTTTATAAAACACCCGGTCTATCACATTTTGTTATAGCAGACCAAACAGACTAAGATAGCATTTGATAATTTTATGATTTGGAAGAAAATTTCCCACAATTTGTCCTAGTTTTCTTTAATATTATTTCATGCTCTCATTAAAATAGAAAGAACTGGCAGAAGTCTCTTGAGGGTATCTCTTTTGCAATTTAAATGATTCTTATTAAACAAACCTAGAGAAGAAAGTCAGTTTTATTATTTTTCAGAAATAACTGAATCACAGTATTTAATCAATGACTCATTTTGTCAAACAAACACAAAAAAAGTATTGAGTTACTCAATAGAATACAATATCAATTTGTATGACAACATTATTTAAGATTTTAGAATGACACCATGCCAAATTAAGGAAGCATCTCTGAGATCTTTTCTCATCATATAGAGAATGACAATGATGAGGAGAAGGAATTAGTATTGTTTTGGAGTTATAAATGGCTTCCTTTCAAAATGCAATTCTTTGACAAGAACCATGATACAGATGATAAAATGCAGAGACTCGGGTCAAAACGACAGGCTATTGTAAACTAGCTGTCAACGGATGTCTACAGAAACAGGAATTACCCACCACAGTATCCATTGGCTAGTTGAAAAGGTTAGCATCCTTTTCAACAAACTAGTGAACTATCCACCAGAGGAAAAAACAAAACAAAACAGAATTTACTGATAAAATCAATCTCAGCTCAGAAAAGGATTTAATGCTGTGTATTAGGAGGAAATGGTGTTCATGATTTTAAAATATTTAGCTAACAGATTGTTTAGCTCCAATCACAGATCTGTATCTGCTGTTTAGCTCATGGAACTAAAAATATTCACTTATTTGGCACTTTCTTCTGGTGAAATTATTGGCAGAAATTTTAAATTAGGTAGAATTCTTCTGTTTCAGAATGCAAAGGTGTTTTTTTCCCTTGGATTTATGTAGGTTTTGTTGTTGTTGTTGTGTTTGTTCTTTGTTTCTTCATTACAGGAAATTTATAAGGATGTAGGTAAAAGGAAAAGTGCAAGTAACTATTGAGAACAGAGGAAGACTAATAACTGTCAGGTTAATGAATCATTTGATGAACTTGCATACAGTGTTTTTTCATTTTAAGGAGCAAGTGTATGCCAAGAGCTCTCTCACCCTTTATACTATTTTATTAGCTTTTTAACTACTTGACCCTCATATGAAATCAAGAAAATGAAAATTACAAAAAGGCATGAACTTTTTCAGTGACTTTCTTGTCTCTGTAACAAATGGTAGCCCACACATAAATGATCTGTAAACTAGTTTTCAAGCCTGCCTTTTTTCAGAGAAAAAACTAGATGAGGCCATCTAGTTCACAGTAACAATCAGCAGATGACTAGTACCCTGATGGTGAAGGATAAAAACAGAACGTTGGCATGGGGATCTTTCTAAGCAGAATTTCTTCAGTACTGGTGACTTCCCTGGTGGTCCAGCGGTTGAGAATCCATGTTTCCGATGCAGGGGATGTGAGTTTAGCCTGGTGGGGAACTAAGATGCCCTCCCTGCCAAACCAAGAATTTCCTCATTGCTGAATTTCAGACTAATGACTCCAGAGAGCCGCTGAGAATGTTGGGTGCCTCGGCTGCCTATGCATTATCTCTAGCAAACTTGGAAGATGGATTTGATATTGTGTTGCTACCTAAACAACCCAATCTGTACTTCAGTTTCCACACTGAGTTGTCTTCTCCTTCTCCCTGTATACAGGCTGGCACTGGTTAATGTAGTCCGCATTGGAGAAGGAAATGGCAACCCACTCCAGTGTTCTTGCCTGGAGAATCCCAGGGACGGGGGAGCCTTGTGGGCTACCGTCTATGGGGTCGCACAGAGTCGGACACGACTGAAGTGACTTAGCAGCAGCATATGACATAATTGTTAAGACACATTAAGCTTATTGTTCCCACAACTCCAAGGTATTCCATTTACCATAACCATCCTTCTTTAAAAATAGCAGTTGTCCCCCTGCTCTTAGCCCCTCCTTGAAAATCCTTTGTCTCTACTGTGGAAACTTCCCTGGTGGCTCAGATTGTAAACAATCTGTCTGCAATGTGGGAGACCCAGGTTCTATCCCTGGGTTGGGAAGTTCCCCTGGAGAAGAAAATGTCAACCCACTCCAGTATTCTTGCCTGGAGAATCCCATGTACAGAGGAGCCTGGAGGGGTAGAGTCCATGGGGTTGCAAAGAGTCAGACACTAACGAAGCAAATTAGCCCACATGCACCATGGAAACTATTATGGAAAAGTTAGGCTCTCTTAGAAAATATGTTTATTTAGACTTAGAAAAAGAGAAGACACTGTGGAAAATAGAACTAGTATTAGGAAGCTGACCTGATCATGGTTAAACTGGTTTCCTCACTATAGAATTTCTCAGAGCCTTTAACAATTAGTATGCAAAGGAGCCTCAGGGGAGGGTTTATTATTAGTAAATTGTTACATGCTCACCTGATAGTTCCCTGTCAAGAGTTATGCCATGACATATATACCGTACATGTTCCATTGCTGAAGATCAACACTTCACCCCCGCCCTCCACTGAAGTTTTATTTAGGACACAAGTATCCTTTTCTTAAAACTCAAGTGCTTTGGAAGAGTAAGAAGATTAGTAAAATTTTGTGTTTTTATGTGGTTTAGTTTGAGAAGGTTGCTTTTCCTCTAACATCTAATTATGCTCCATTATGATGTTGATTGGACTTCCATATGCTCAAGTGGTAAAAAATGCTGGGGACGCAGAAGATGAGAGTTTGATCCCTGGGTCAGGAAGATCCCCTGGAAGAGGAAATAGCAACCCATTCCAACATGCTTGCTTGAAAAATCCCATGGCCACAGGGGAGGCGGGCAGGCTACAGTCCATGGGATCACAGAGTCAGACACGACTGAGCACGTGATGGTTGATGGATGAATGTTGATTCAGAAGAAAGGAGAAATAATGCTTTTAAAGCAGGTGCAATTGAATGGGTACATTTCTGGGTGTAAGAAGTAGCAAGGGGGACTGGATAACTGAGAATGGGAGGAGAACTATATATGTGGTTTTACTTACATTAGGTTGGATTAGGTTGCGTTGGAGTTTGTGGGAGAAGTATTACTAGAGGCAGTATAAAACCTAATGATGTCTGTTTCACAGACAGGGATGCTTCCACAAATACATCCATCTTTCTCTTTTCCCATACAACAAACATTCCTCCTCTCAAAATTTTAGCTAGTTAAATTCTGGGACCTCAGAATTCAAAGTTTAGCTATGTTTGGGTTAAATATGAAAAAGGTGGCTAACTGAGGCCTTACCATTCATTTGTTGGAAAAATTTTTGTTTAAGATTTTTTTTTATGTCACCATTTTTAAAGTCTTTATTGAATTACAATATTGATTCTGTTTTATGTTTTGGTTTTTTAGCCACGAGTCATGTTGGTATCTTAGCTCTCTGACCAAGGATCAGATCTGTACCCCCTGCATTGGAAGGTGAAGGTGAAGTGGTTAACACTGGACTGCCAGGGAAATCCTGGAACTGTTTTTATAATACAAATTTTTCCAAATTTCAAAATATGAACTTATTGTTGTACTTTGTAAGTATAACCTGTTGTAATGTGTAGTCTACTTGAGGGTTTTTTCCCACTCAGTATGCTATTTTTCCTAAACTAGATTAACAAATCCATCCTTCTAAGTGTGGGGATGTAATTACTAGTCATAGAAATATACGTATTTTGGAGGTTTATATTATCACTTTTATTTGAAGAGCTCAAGTTATTGCCAAAGTTCAAATGATATACAGCTCCAGGAATATTTAGCATCTTGACTAAAGAGAGACAAGATTATATAACGATGCTCTGGCTTAAGCAAAAACAAACCAAACTAAGAACTTCATCATAGGCAGTTGTAGTCTTGATAATCAGAATCGTCTGTCTTAAAGAGCAGCCCTATCTCCCAAAAGAATAAATGCATGTTTCTTGATAGAAAGATTGTTTTAACTATATTTTCTGTATTCTTGATTCTCTGGCATTTGGGGCCTTGCTAACCAGGGGAAGACTGCCCTTCCCAGGGCCAGTTAATTACTTTCAAAAGCAAATGAACCTCCTATAAGCACAACTTACATATACAAACCAACCAATCCCACCACCAATCCCTCATATACACCTCCTCTGCCAGGCTTTCACATTGCAGATCAATATTTCCTCTGTCTTAATCATCTCAGGGCCAGATATCAGGCAATTCAAAAGAGTCCCAACACCCAGAGATGATGAAATTATTCCAAATATCCAATCTTAAGCCTTCTTACCCTGCCTTGCTCAATTTTTCCCCTGGAAACCACAGTAAAGGCTCTTGCCCAAGCTTTCCTCTTGCTTTCTCAGCCTCCTGCTCAACCCTGGTGCTTCATGTGGCCTCGCTTGGTGTGTTGTGCTCTCTCTTTAGAGAAACTGTAACAAACTATCTTTTCAGTGCCAGTCATCTCCTGAACTGTGGGTCTCACCATACCTGATTAATAATAAAAATCTACCCTTAAAAACAGAAACTTACATCCATGAGTTAATTTCCAATTTAGAATTTCTACAAATAATGGAAAGCTAAGTCTGCATCCACAGACGACGGTCAAATTAGCCCCTTTGTGATGTTTTAACAAGAGATTAGAAGGTATGAAAATTTGTATCTTCTACCAGTTCAGCTCTCCCTGTCTGTGAGGTCTGAGCTTCAACTTCAATATCCTTATTTGTTTTTTACTTGTTTGCTTTTTATTTATTTGACTGTTCCAGGTCTTAGTTGCAGCTTGTGGGATCTTAGTTGCAGCAAGCAAGATCTAGCTCCCTGGCCAGGGATCAAACTTGTGTCCCCACGTTGGTAGCTAAGAGTCTCAACCACTGGATCACCAGGGAAGTCCCATTCAATTGTCCTTATCTGTAAACTGAGAAATTTGAAGGAGATAATCTTTATAAATCATTTTATAAATATGATATTATTTCTTAGTGTTTCTGCTAATATAGTTTTATTAACAAAACTCCCTTAGTATGTCTCCCTTAATCAAAATGTCACAGGAATATTGTCTATTGCCAGTTTTGCCACTAGATGTGAGTTCCCTATGGCAAATACTTATTTAATTCTTCTTTCCTGGCCCCTATCTTGGTGTGCATCCAGCAGGAAGGAGTTTAACAACTACCACAACAAATACAATAATTGACTGAATCAAAGTACAGTGAGCTTCATTTTGGGTGGAAATAGATGGTCATGGAAACAAGATTAAGAAAACTGGCATTTTAACTATAAGTGTGAATAAGAAAATGCTACATTGAGATAATCCAAACCTTTCCTGCTAGTAAATAAATAGGCTCTTTGTAAAAAACATAAACCAGAAGTAATATTGTAACAAACCCAATAAAGACTTTAAAAGTGGTCCACATCAAGAAAAGAAATATTCATAACCAACAAGGACCTATCGTATAGCAAAGGAAACTCTGCTCAATGTTATGTGGCAGCCTGGATGGAAGGGGAGTTTCGAGAAGAATGAACACGTGTATAAGTATGGCTGAACTAAAACTATCCACCTAAAACTATCACGACTTTGTTAATCAGCTATACTCCAAAACAAAATTAAAAGTTTAATTTAAAAAAGTGCATGTGTCAGACAATGAAAAAAAATCTTAAAAAAAAAACCTGAGTCTGGATTATGTCATGACTCCCTTGGTGTAATTGCTTTGATATCTGTGTCTTCTAGTCACTAGATTCCATCTAGCAATTTTAACAAGGAAGGCAGTTATGGAAACAAGGAGAGATCAATGGCCAGCATAGCGTTATCAGCACACCATGAAAATTAGAACTTCTCTGATGAGTATTCCTGAGAAGTGCAACTCAAGCAACTTGAACAGAATCAACTCACACAGAAATTCTTTAAGGATGCCACAACTGTTTCTATATAAGCATGCTAGAAAATTAAGAATTTTATTCAAACCACTTAAATGAAAGAAATAAGCTCCCTAATTGTAATCATGTAGCAATGTGATAATTTTCTATTGTCAGAGAGTAGAAATGCCCTGTTCTTTACTACTCCCTAACCCACCTAATGCTTTATACAGAACAAATTTTCAGTAATATTTTAAGTTGATGTTTATTATTCTAAGGCAGTTGAGGAAAATCTGTGTATACCACAGATTAAACAAAAAATATCATATGATCTTTTCAGTACATGCTGTAAAATCCCTTGAAAAATATACATTCCTTATTTTCTTTAAGTGTTAAATTGGAGCTAGGATGATTGTCCTGTAACATTTAAAATATGCCTTGAAGCAAAAATTGTCATCCTGTCCAATGGAAAATTTTCTGGAAATATTTCTTCTTTAATCAACATTTCCTTAAACAGAACTGGCTTGGGATTATAAAATAAATATGGAACATATTTTTGGTAATAGGATTATTAATAATTACCTACTATAGTAATACTCAAAGGAATTGTAAATTGGTGCATCCCTTTTGGAGCCCATGTATGTTTTAGGAGATTCATACTTTTTAAACCAGAAATTCTACTTTGAGGAATTACTCCTGAAGAAATAATGCAATGTGTGGGAAAGGTTGTATAAAGAGGATGTTCATTACAATATTATTTATAATTGTGAAAAGTAAAAATACAATAAATACTCAAAAGCAGGAGAATGAGTGTGTCAGTTCTGAGTGAAAGATTAAGTTTATTACAGCATAGTCACCCAATGGAAGATAAAGATAGAAAATGCACAAAATGACTGAAGGAAATAAATATCATGTCATTATTATTGTCCACATGAAAATGTAAAAAGCTTAGAAGCATAGAAAGGATTATACAAAAATTGTATTTGTTATAATGATAAGGTTGTAGGAATAGTTTTTTCTCTAACTTTAGCTTTGTGGAATTGCTGTTTTACTTTGTAAATTAGGACCTGAAAATAAGGTGAAGGATAAATTAATAAACGACTACTTAGACGATTTTTTTAATTTAAAAAATATCACCTGCCTTTCTACACTAAGATTTAGTTTTGGTAGCTGAAGCTAGTGCATTTACCAACTACTGGCAAATCACCAACTGTTGAAAAAATTCTAATTGCTTCCAGTGTAGCACCACTGAAGTCTGGCTGAGTGTGTTTCAAGTACCCTACTGAATTTCTCAACTTTTCCCATTGCACTTCGTTCTGCAAGATTGGTCAGGGCTCTTGGTCAATAGAGAGACACACAGATCCTCCTCCATGGCCTTTGTCTGATATCTTTGAATCTCAGCCAGAAGGGAATAGTCACTATAATTGTGAATCAACTTCTAAGCTTTTGATGAAAAGTCAGTCTGAAATACTACCATTGTAAACCATATCATGGAGCTGTTAGAGATACTTAAATCATGCCACACCAAAGCAAGGAAAGAGTACAGAAGAGGGGAGCTATAATGTAAAGTTTCAAATAACATCAGGATCATGTTAAGAGGTGATTTGTGGTTTTTGCTTCAGAGCAGCTTCAGCTGAGCCCCAAGACCTGGAAACTGAGCATCAGTTGGCAGGTTCACGGGCAGGATGCCCCAGCCATGGCAAGCATGGGAGGTGGATGGAAAAGCAACCAGGACCCTCAGACCCATTCCTGGGGTCCTGTGCAGACCCCAGAGTGCTGAGCATATATTAGAAATGGTCCCCAAGAGCTGACACCTTGTGACAAGATGAAGATAAGACCTCTGCAGAGTGTGGACAACCCCACAGTCAACACTTATTCTGAAGAAGACTGGGGAGTCCGTGAAAACCTGGGGTGATTCATCTGCTATTTTAATTTTCTTCCTTCCTTCAAGGTTCAGCTATTACTTTAGCTTTGTGATTTTGGAGAAATCATTTGGTCTTTCTGGGACTCAATTACCTCACCTTCTAACACAGGTCTGATGCTGGAAAATTTCTAAGATCATGTCCAGCTCCAAAATTCTCGAAGTCTCTAATTCAAAATTTTCACAAACCATTCCAGGTCACACTATTGCTGCCTCCTCTTACATGCTCAGAGCACTTATTATCATCAGCTTGCAACTTATCATGAGGCTGATTTTCTCTAACATCTGAATGTTTTCCCTTGTCTTTTCTTCCCAAATTGATCAGAAACTTATCCTTGGAGTCATGTGATCTCTTTGTCTAGAAGATGTAATAGTGCTTGGTGAGTGAATGCACACTTGAGAAATGAATAAATGAATTATACCGTTCTCTTGCATCCCCACATGCACTAAATATTATACTTAAAGATCAAGGAAAGGGAAAACTACCTAAAAAGTTTGCTCCCCCTTTGGCTGATTGGGAAATGTCACTGGCTTCCCCTGAAAGCAGATTCTGAGACAAAGATGAATGTGAAGAAAGCATATTAGTAAGTGCTGTTAGAATTAATACCCTTGGGTGGAAGGAAGAAAATTGGATGAGAAGAGGGAAAAAGATGGGCTCTTACAGTCACAACACAAGATTCAGCCAAATTCAGGGCAAAGACCTAGAACTGGGGTGATGCCTTAAAGGTTCTCCCAAGTGGGGATGAGGAGTTCAAGCATTTATACCCTCCTGCCCAAAGTCCTACATAGACCTGTCACTGTTACACCAAGGGGATGTGACCTTGGGTGAGGCTCTCCAAGGGCGACTTCCAGCTAGGGACGGGAGCTGAGGGTCAGCTGCTGATGGAAGGAGCAACTTAGTGAGTACTGCAGGGCAGGGTGGATCTTCCCAGATGGCACTAGTGGTAAAAAAAAAAAAAAAAAAAAAACTCGTTCACTGAGTTGGGAAGATCTCTTGGAGGAGGGCATGGCAACCCACTCCAGTACTCTTGCCTGGAAAATCCCATGGAAAGAGGAGCCTGACAGGCTACAGTTCATGGGATCGCAAAGAGTCGGACATGACTGAGTGACTTCACTTCACTTCACTGTTCCTGGCTGCATACTTTGTAAGCCCAAGTTCAATGATTTCATCAGAGTTTTTAATAAAAGGACAGCAGGTTATGAAGATCCTCCTTTAGTTTGAGAGCATCCCAGTGTCAATAAATGTTTGAAGAACAGTGTTTGATGAATGATTATTACGTTATAACACATGACTTCACTCTGCATCTTGTCATCTGAATAGTAGTTTCCAAACTGTTCCTTAACAATAAAACTTTACTCAAATAAAATGTGTTCAAATAAATAAATATATATAGAAGCATAATTTCTCTGGTTCAAGTGGTGGTGGGGGGACCAGCCTCTCTGTACCAACTGATTTGCCTTAGTGTAGAAGCTGCTGTTGAGAGACTACTGCAGTGTCTCTGTGAGAACCCATAGCTTTGAAGTTTGCACCAAAAAAAAAAAAAAACCCACTGTGCAAAAATATTGTAAAGCATTTTGTCAAATGCATTGCTAAAATCAAGGCACTTACTTACCAGTATAATAATATACACACACACACATGATAAGTTTTTCATGATTTGTCCTTGGGAAGCCTGTGCTGCTTCCAAGGAGTCATTACTTTCCTTCTTTCATAAGTGCTCAAAGAACATTTATTCCATAATATATTAAGGAAGAGTGTCAGGTTTGTTATTCTATAGTTTCTGGAGTCCACATTTTCTGAATTTTTAAAAATGACATCTCCAGTCTCTGACACCTCTTCTGTTCTCCACCTATAACACCTGTAAGTTTTCATGAATTCTAGTGTATAATTAATATATCCAGGTCAGTGGTTCTCAAAGATGGCTACATATTAGATGCCCCAGAGAGGTTTATAAAAAATGCTGTGCCTGGGTGCTCACTTTATATCAATTAAATCAGAATCTATGCAGGTGTTTTTAAAGGCTTCTCTGGCCATTCTAATATGCAGCCAGAGTTGAGAACCAGTGATCTAGGCCTGGCTCACCCCATTTTAAATGTTTGCTTGGTTCTTTTACCATCCATTCTTTATTCACAAACTTCAATCTCTGTTCTTCATTTTCCCACTGAAAACCCCTCTCCATAATTCAGAAGACAAAAGAAAAATCTGAATTAAGCAGTTTTACTTCCTTTCATCACTTCCTTTCATTCTTTAATCTAAGCCTAAATGATCATGTATGCTTTCCAGGTCCTTTGGTTGAAAACATAAAGCAGTTGTTAGCATCACTGTCAAATCTCTGCTAAATAAAACAATTCCAACAAACTTTTTTTAATCATACAAATTATTTTTCTCTTTTCTTTTAACCTCACCCAGTTACTCTTTGTCATGTTTCCACTTCTGGTTTTATAAACTCCACACTCAGCAAGCAATTTCTTTGCTATAGTTCAGTCACTGAGCATGTTTCAGGGGCATCTCTGGCATCATCTTTTCCTCCTTGATTTACAAATCTAAGTTCATTGTGTGTCTGTTGTCTAGCATTGTCACATCAACCTCCTACTCCACAAATATCATTTCTAATTCCCTTCACTGCATTTTCTTTTTACAAATTGCTGGGTACCATTTGTTCTATTGGAAAGCTCTATATAACAGCTTGGAATTTATAAAGTCCACTCAGGTATGCAATTCCCTTTGCATTTGGTTTTGCAGGTCCATCTGGACAATATTTTGCTTCTACTGGAATTTCACGTTCAATCCCTTTTTTCTCTCTCTTATGCACATCATTCTGAAAAATATTCTTCCTCAGACCATCAGCAGTCTGGAAATGTAAGCTATAGTCCATAAAACACCATCCTCTTCTTGACACCATTTAGATAGGCAGTTTTTCTCTTCAAAACCATGACCACCCAAATGTAAGAGCAAAGGACCAAAAATCCTTCCACATCCAACAAAGTAAAAGGTTGCAGAGTATTTTAAACATACCCTTGATACTCATAGTAGCTTTCCTGCTGATTTCCCTGTGAAGGAGCAGAAGTAAGGTATGATTGATTGCTTAGATGAATCTGAGTAGGTTTTCTTTCAAGTAGGAAAGCAATGTACTTCTGGCTAAGGCATCGATATTATGACACTAGAGTTACCAGCGCAATGAGATTCTCAAACTAGTGAGGAGATTCTTTCCATGGGATTGACTCCCTATCACCCTGACTATTTAATTAGATTTAGGTGACTGCTTCTTTCTTCTGAAGGTCAGACTTTTCTCCTGGGAAGATTGTCTAATTAGGTGTTTAACATTGTGCCAGCATTTTCTTTTTCTTTCTCATATTTCTGTTTGTCAACTTTGAGACTCCAATCTTAATGCACATTTGCATGCTCAAAATCTTTTTCCATACTGACTTTATTCCCTTCTTGTTCCCAAGCCCTTCTTTTTCTGTAAAATCCAGAAAGCACAGAATAATTCCCTTGGAGTACAAATCCATCAGAGCTCCAGAAGAACATCGGTGGTTTCTAGGCAGACTGTGTCCTGGTCACCATCTATGCATTGACTCCCTGAAGCCTTTTATCTTCTGGTACCTCAGGTCTTTCTGGGAAATTTACTAGATATATCCACACGTGTTCCTCATATTGATTTTTAAGAGCTGCTCTTCAGGGAGTTAGCAATTAGTGCAAATCAGTGCCTGTAGAATGATGACAGCGTAGTAGCCCAAAGTTCAGGAAGCTGAGGATTCAAGTTCCACTCTTTTCATTAAACTGGATTACCTTGAGAAAGCCATTTCAATATCTCTGAGCCTTAGTCTGTATGTCTGTGAAATGGGGAGGCAGGAGGGAGACTGGACTAGGCTAGGTCTTCAATTTTTTTTTTTAATCTTTAGGACCCTTTGCATGATTTAAAAAACCTCAAAGTAGAAAAGAGAAAATCAGAGAGATTGAGGTTGAAATAGGGCTGAGCCTCACATGCCAGATTCTGGTCTCCCCACACTATCCCATCCCACTCCACCATATCGCTGCCACCAAAGAACCTCTGTGGCTGCACACAGAACAGCTGGAAAACAAATCAGAGGTTCTCAAAATTGGGTGTGTGCAGGAATCACCTGGGAACTTGATAAAATAACAAATTACTACATAAGTCCCACACCAAAAAAGACAATGCCTAGGAATTTACCATTTTTATTAAGGATTACAGATGCAGAATGGTACAATGATAACATCCTGAGAAATACTAAATTTAGTGAATCTGAAGTCTCTTCAGCTCCCTTCAGTAAGAAGTCAAGAAAATACAGTGCACACCCGGATTCTACACCTTATACTGGCCCTCTGTGATGCTGGGCATGTTACTTAGCTTTTTCTTCTCATTTGTAAATGAGGACATTTAAAATAATGCCCACCTCAAAACACTGTCGCCAGGACTAAGTGATCTACTGTATGTCCAATACTTAGACCAATGCCTAGAACATGTTTGAAACTCAGCAGGTATCAGTCCTTATTCCTCACTAAGCAAGGCATGATGCAAGCTGCATGCATGATAAGTCGCTTCAGTCATGTCTGACTCTTTGAGACCCTATGGGCCGTAGCCTGCTAGGCTCCTCTGTTCATGGGATTCTCTAAGAAAGAATACTGGAGGGGGCTGCCATACCCTCTTCCAGGGGATCTTCCCGAACCAGGGATCAAACTGGCATCTCTTACATCTTCTGCATTGGCAGGAGAGTTCTTTACCACTAGCGCCGCCTGGGAAGCCCTGTAAGTTGCATAAACTCATTTAAATCCCAATATGCCAAATATTCCACACATCTCTCTAACCACTTCCTTTCTTGGTACATGATCTGTGACCTGCTTCTGCACAACTTCTGGTCATCTCTTGCTTTTTTTTTTTCTGTAAGAGAGGACTAGTATTATTTGATTCAGTCTACCTAAGAGGGCTGTCAATACAGGAGAGAAAAGTTTGAATGTCACTTGCAGACCTTTAGAAGAAAGATGTTTTGTTACACACCAAGCAGCATTATTTCGATATTTAGTATGTTAATATAATTTTCATCAGCATCTCAGAAGGCTGGCTTATTTATCTACACAATTAGTGGAACAGAAGGCAAAAAATGGTGAGCAGTGGTAAAACACAGTCCATTTCCCTGAGTGTAAAAAAGCTCATAAGTCAAAGGAGACAGACTGAGATGTGAAGGTCACTCACTTCTTCACAGGAATAAATTATATTATACCATCAAGTAAGTTTCTTCAGTTGGTCATAAAGAAGAATACAGCTAAGTAATTTACTCGCAAATGATGGTTATAAACCACTCACACTCTAACAAACCAAATTATATCATACAAGCCACCTAGTCATTCTTGCAGGGTTATTGGACAGGTGTAGGGACCAGACTCAGCCTCTCCATCAGCTTCTCGATTTCTGCAAAAGGCCACGCCCATTCATGGCTGAAGATCAACTTGGAGCAGATAAATTTCTTTTGGGGCTGACTTCGAACTGAGATGAAGTATCTACAAAGTCTGTGCAGAGGTTTTGTGTATGGCCTTGATATTCTTCTGATGCGTGCATGATAAGTCGCTGCAGTCCTGGTCAGACTCTTTGCGACCCCATGGACTGTAGCCTGCCAGGCTCCTCCTGCCATAGGCTACTCTAGGCTCTGCTGCAGCTGAACGGTATAGAGAGTTGAGGAGAGGTAGCTACTAACATGGGAGACAACAACAATGGAGAGATAAACAGCTATATGCAAATCAGGGTGAGGTTTCTCATCATTTATTTTTGAGTTCAGTTCAATTCAGTTCAGTGGCTCAGTCGTGTCTGACTCTTTGTGACCCCATGGACTGGAGCAAGCCAGGACTCCCTGTCCATCAACAACTCCCTGAGCTTGCTCAAACTCCTCCATCGAGTCAGTGATGCCATCCAACCACCTCATCCTCTGTCGTCCCCTTCTCCTCCTGCCTTCAATCTTTCTCAGCATCAGGGTCTTTTCTAATGAGTCGGTTCTTTACATCAGGTGGCCAAAATATTGGAGCTTCAGCTTCAGCATCAGTCCTTCCAATGAATATTCAGGACTGATTTCCTTTAGGATTGACTGGTTTGACCTTTCAGTCCAAAGGACTCTCAAGAGTCTTCTCCAACACCACAGTTCAAAAGCATCAGTTATTCAGTGCTATGATTCTGAAGTTAAAATCAAATAATTCTGAAGGTGTAGCATTAGAGGAATGACTAAGATTGCATGCTGACTCTGGGCCGGCAAGGGGTGTGGTATAGGAGTTGTCCCCATTTTACAGAGGAAGGAACTGAAACTCAGAGAAATTAATTTGTTTGCCTAACTTGACTCAGCTTAATGACAATGCTGAGATTTAACCCAAATTCATCAGTCTCCCAGGCCAATGGCTCCAAGGAGTCTCCAGGGATCTTTCTAACAGTCTGTAAAGTACTTGGATGCAATCTCAAAAATGACAGAATGATTTCTGTTCATTTCCAAGGCAAACCATTCAATATCACGGTAATCCAAGTCTATGCCCCAACCAGTAATGTTGAAGAAGCTGAAGTTGAACAGTTCTATGAAGACCTACAAGACTTTCTAGAATTAAAACCCCAAAAAGATGTCCTTTTCTTTACAGGGGACTGGAATGCAAAAGTAGGCAGTCAGAAATACCTGGTGGAGTAACAGGCAAATTTGGCCTTGGAGTACAGAATGAAGCAGGGTAAAGGCTAATTAGAGTTTAGCCAAGAGAACACACTGGTCATAGCAAACACCCTCTTCCAACAACACAAGAGAAGACTCTACACATGCACATCACCAGATTGTCAATATTGAAATCAGATTGATTATATTCTTTGCAGCCAAAGATGGAGAAACTCTATACAGTCAGCAAAAACAAGACCAGGAGCTGACTGTGGCTGAGATCATGAACTCCTTATTTCCAAATTCAGACTTAAATTGAAGACAGTAGGGAAAATCACCCGACCATTCAGGTATGACCTAAATCAAACCTCTTATGATTTTACAGTGGAAGTGACAAATAGATTCAAGGGAATAGATGTGATCCCTCCTTCAGTTCACAGACTGCCTGAAGAACTATGGACAGATGTTCATGACATTGTACAGGAGGCAGGGAGTACGACCATCCCCAAGAAAAAGAAATGCAAAAAGGTAAAATTGTTGTCTGAGGAGGCCTTACAAATAGCTGAGAAAAGAAGAGAAGAAGTGAAAAGCAAAGAAGAAAAGGAAAGATATGCCCATTTGAATGCAGAGTTCCAAAGAATAGCAAGGAGAGAGAAGAAAGCCTTCCTCAGTGATCAGTGCAAAGAAATAGAGGAAACAATAGAATGGGGAGGACTAGAGATCTCTTTAAGAAAATTAGAGATAAAAAGGGAACATTTCATGCAGAGATGGGCACAATAAAAGACAGAAACAGTATGGACCTAACAGAAGCAGAAGATATTAAGAAGAGGTGGCAAGAATACACAGAAGAACTGTACAAAAAATATCCTCACGATCCAGATTATCACCATGGTGTGATCACTCATCTAGAGCCAAACATCCTGGAATGCGAAGTTAAGTGGGCCTTAGGAAGCATCACTGCAAACAAAGCTAGTGGAGGTGATGGAATTCCAGTTGAGCTATTTCTAACATAAAAGATGATGCTGTGAAAGTGCTACACTCAATATGCCAGCAAATTTGGAAAACTCAGCAGTGGCCACAGGACTGGAAAATAGAGTTTTATTCCAAACTCAAAGAAAGACAATGTCAAAGAATGCTCAAACTACCACACAATTGCACTCATCTCACATGCTAGTAAAGTAATGCTCTAATTTCTCCAAGCCAGGTTTCAACAGTACGTGAATCGTGAACTTCCAGATGTTCAAGCTGGATTTAGAAAAGACAGAGGAACCAGAGATTAAATTGCTAACATTCACTGGATCATCAAAAAAAGCAAGAGAGTTCCAGAAAAGCATCTACTTCTGCTTTATTGACTATGCCAAAGCCTTTGACTGTGTGGATTACAACAAACTGTGGAAAATTCTGAAAGAGATGAGAATACCAGACCACCTGACCTGCCTCCTGAGAAACCTGTATGCAGGTCAAGAAGCAATAGTTAGAACTGGACATGGAACAACAGATTGGTTCCAAATCGGGAAAGGAGTACATCATGGCTATATATTGTCACCCTGCTTATGTAACTTATATGCAGAGTACATCATGAGAAAAGCTGGGCTGGATGAAGCACAAGTTGAAATCAAGACTGCTCAGAGAAATATAATAACCTCAGATATGCAGATGACACCACCCTTATGGCAGAAAGCAAAGAACTAAAGAGCCTCTTGATGAAAGTGAAAGAGGAGAGTGAAAAAGTTTGCTTAAAGCTCAACATTCAGAAAACTAAGCTCATGGCGTCTGGTCCCATCACTTCATGGCAAAGAGATGGTGAAACAGTGGAAAGAGTGACAGAATTTTTTTGGCGGGGGTGGGGGTGGGGGGGCTCCAAAATCTCTGCAGATGGTGACTGAAGCCATGAAATAAAAAGACGCTTGCTCCTTGGAAGAAAAGCTATGACCAACCTAGACAGCATATTTAAAAGCAGAGACATTACTTTGCCAACAAAGGTCTGTCTAGTCAAAGCTATGGTTTTTCCAGTAGTCATGTATGGATGTGAGAGTTGGATTATAAAGAAAGCTGAGTGCTGAAGAATTGATGCTTTTGAACTGTGGTGTTGGAGAAGACTCTTGAGAGGCACTTGGACTGCAAGGAGATCCAACCAATCTATCCTAAAAGAAACCAGTCCTGAATATTCATTGGAAGGACTGATGCTGAAGCTGAAACTCCAATACTTTGGCCACCTGATGTGAAGAGCTAATTCATTTGAAAAGACCCTGAGGCTGGGAAAGATTGAAGATGGGAGGAAAGGGGACGACAGAGGATGAGATGGTTGGATGGCACCACCAACTCAATGGACATTAGTTTGTGTAAACTCCGGGAGTTGGTGATGGACAGGGAGGCTTGGCATGCTGCAGTCCATGGGATTGCAAAGGATCAGACACGACTGAGTGAACTGAACTGAATGTCTCTCCAGGTAATTTGTGATGATACGTTTCTTCTGGAGTGCTAGCTCTTATTGGTAACAGATCTGGTCTCAGCAAAAAATAATACCAAACAAACAAACAACAACAAAAAATAAACAATCCATGGTGAACTAAAAAATACCAACCAAAACGGAGGGTTTGGAGAATAAGAACTACATGTTAATTTCTTGCCATCTCTGATTTAGCCTAAGCCCTGAATGATATGGATGAGGAATTGAGGACTTGAGGGATAAGCTGACTGCCCCAAATCCTGTGATATCAAGCATCCATGTCTGCCACCTGAGTACAGACCTTTTCCCACTACCCAAGGTCACTGATAATAAGGAATGAGATGACTGCACACCTCCTCTGACATTACCAGTGTGCATGGGTACTTAGTTCTACTAGTTACCCAAGATCTTTAGCATGATGTCTTTCATCAAACATAATAAGACAGCTTTACCTAACTATTTTTCCAGTTTTATTGAAAAATAATTGGCACACATCGCTCTATAAGCTTAACATGTGCAGTATGATGGTTTGATTTACATATATTGTGAAATGACCATAGTACATTCAGTTAACATCCATTTTCTCATCCATCTTTTTTTCTTGACTACAGATATACTTGTTGTCATTATTAAAAATTCAAACAATACAGAGATACAAAGATAAAAATTGATTCGTTCACTAACTCCCATCCCTCTCTCCTCCCCAATATAATCACTCTTAACATTTTGGAGTATCCTATAAGAACTTCTCTATGCAGTAATAGGCATTATCAATGTTTATACACAAATATAGAGCTTTAGGGCTTAATTTAAAGCCCTAAACCCATAAATTTAAAGCCCTAAAGCCCATACCACAGAAACTAGTCTGCAACTTGCAGTTTTAAATTTTACAATTACATCACTTTTCTACTTTAGCATTATTGCATTTTAGAGCTCTATACTACAAAACTACCTATTAAGGGAATGTGACATAATTTGCAAAAATTTAGATGTATGTTCCCTGAAGTTATCTTTATTCAAAAAGAACGTACATAATACCTAATGGACTCCTCTGCTGGTGCAGTGTTTAGGACTCTATGCTTCCACTGCAAGGGGTGCACATTTGACCCCTATTCAGAGAACTAAGTTCCCACATGCCCCAAAGCCAAAAAAATACACCTAGTTATTTACCCATGTCTTCAAGAATGTTTAGGCTACCTGCCTATAAGGAAAAATACTTTTTTAAAGCAACATCAAACGTTTTAGAGATTCTCAAATCAAAATTCTAGGAATGACTTCTGATGCATCCTTCCTCCCATACCCCTTTACCTATTCATCAAATTCCTTCAATTTTATCTCCCAAGTAACTCTGGAACTTTTCACTTCTTCTCATTTTCCATTACCACCAACATATGGTCACCTTTTTCCTGGACTACAGCTGTGCCTCCCAGATGGTCTTCTTGTTTCTTCTGTCGCCCCTTCCAGCCCACTCTCTATCCTGCAGTTAGCCCAATTTTTTGCAGCATAATCAACTTACAGTATTCTGTCAACAATAAGACCTCTTCATTTCTTTTAGAGTATCTAACAATTTTCAGTTTTTCACCTGGTCTCACCCTCACATTTCCAAACAAAATCCTGAATGTTTTTATTTGTAGGTAAATCATGACTCAGAAAAAGTACATCACATCATTCCATGCTCCAGAACCTTTTCTTTTCATTAGTATTTCTGGATGTTGCATTCTATGAAAAAAGTGAAAGTGTTAGTTGCTCAGTCGTGTCCAACTCTTTGAGACCCCATGGACTGTAACCCGCCATGCTCCTCTGTCCTCTGGAATTCTCCTGCCCTCCTTTCTGGAGTGGGTAGCCATTCCCTTCCCCAGGGGATCTTCCTGACCCAGGAAATGAACCTGGGTTTCCTGCATTGCAGGCAGATTCTTTACCAGCTGAGTGATTAGGGAAACCCATTCTATGGGAAATGTTAACTCAGGCAATCTAATCTCTACCATTAATGTTGAGGTAGAATTTTTTCCGCTTGAACTTTAAAGAATGTTGTTAATCTTCAAAGATTATCCATTTATTTCATAACATTTTATATAACAGCATGAATTTTAATTCTTCTTCTGAAGCTTTAAAATTATTCTTGTCCAAGGTGGCTAAGAAAGAAGTATATGTGTATGTATTAACATATATACCAATTGTATTTTAGATGTGTTATTTATTGTTGATTTTCTTCTTAGCAAGTATCCATGATGTTTCATTTGTTTCTACAAATTGCCATAATCAGATGTTCAGCAGCAGGTTGATAATGACTTTTGTTTTCTGTAGAAAATTTGGAAAATTACTTTTTCTAGCTCATGGCCTGACTCCAAAACCACCTTGCTTTCAGGCTTGTGCACATTGCCTACCCATTTAAATCCCAAAAGGGATATTGTTGCCATTGATAAATTGAGCAAGGTCATCACTCTAAACGTGGCAATTGGAAACTAGCAACTAACAATCCATAACTAGCAAGAACTAGTAAGATAAATCTGCATTTAGAAAGTAAATAGTTTATAGCATCCTGCTAAAATTACAGGATCGAAAGAAAATAGAAAACTAGAAGACAAATCTGTATCCTCCAAACCCATGATGAATTATTTTCTCAAATCATTGAATACAGGCATAGACCATCTATGGACCTGCTCAAATATTTCATGATAGGAACTTTCTTTTATCCTGAGGTTACCACTATATAGTTACTAGAGCCAGGTTGTTTTTAAATATTAGAAGAAATGAATTCACTACCAATCAGAGACTATCATTTAGAAGAGAGTCCCGCAAATATTTTATTCTAGTGTTGCCAAATGAATTTTGTTTAATTATGCACACCCTAAAACATTTTTGATATACAATATTTTTCATATGATTTATTAATTGCAAAACATGTCACTTCTGGCATATTATAAATATTGACATTTTAAAAATATTCCCTCACTTAAATGTTTTTAACGAAATATAAACACCATAACAATTTTAGACCCATAATTACCCATTAAAAAAGGTTGAAAATTCTGTTATAACTTTTTCTCCTGAAATAGTATTTTCATTCCACTTATCCTATAGAATGTTATAATAAACATATATATTTTATGTTTTTAAGTCTCTTATTGATTGCCTTATAATTCTCTGCAATTTCATATATATATAAATATGCATGTGTGTATATATATATGAAATGGCAACCCACTCCAGGATTCTTGCCTAGAGAATCCTGTGGACAGAGAAGCCTGGTGGGCTGCTGTCCATAGGGTCGCATAGAGTCGGACACGACTGAAGCGATTAGCATGCATGCATGCATTGGAGAAGGAAATGGCAATCCACTCCAGTATTCTTGCCTGGAGAATACCAGGGATGGAGGAGCCTGGTGGGCTGCCATCTATGGGGTCACACAGAGTCGGACACGACTGAAATGACTTAGCATGCATAGTGCAATTTAGTTTAAAAAATTTTCTTGTAACCATTGCACTCATGTTAAAATAATGTGCTTATATGATTATATGGATAATCCTATCACATATAATGCATAGAGTTAAAATATTTCTCCTAGATTTAGTTCCCTTTACTTTTGTTATTGATAAACAATTTATCAAAACTTCAAAAATATATTATAAATTGTTAATCAACAGTAATTCTAAGAAGTAAAATTTTATTGTAAATTCATCTTTTAATAAATGAAAATGGGTTACTTGTGAGGCCTTGGTTAAAGGAATTGTCCAGTGAGCCTTGTTTGGTACTTGCAGGTATGAATTTAGGGCAGTGAACCTTGTGAAATTTGAGATATGTAATAAGCTTTTCTTTTTGGAAGTGTGGGAGAAGAGCAAGGTGGGCAAGGGCAAACAATCCAGGCCCTATGGGGTAAGATAGCATATATAGATATTATTAACCGAATTGATTCACTTAAAATTATTTATAACCATGTAGCCCTGGGAAAGTCTATACACCCTGCTTTGAAGACCACTGCTTTCAAACTTTTCTTGACATTTTTTTTAACCGTTTGGTCACACCACGTGAAGTGCGGGATCTTAGTTCACCAACCAGGAGTTGAACCCTCACTCCCTGCATTGACAACGTGGAGTCTTAACCACTGGACCTCCAGGGAAGTCTCAAGCTCTCTCTCTCTCTTTTTTTCAGGCTATCATTCTTGATTTGATAGCTCTTCTCCTACAATGAAAAGTGAAAGTGAAAGTGTAGGTCCCTCAGTCATGTCTTACTCTTTGTGACCCCACAGGCTATACCCCACCAGGCTTCTCTTGTGCATGGAATTCTTCAGGCAAGAATAATGGAGTGGGTTGCCATTCCTTTCTCCAGGGAATCTTCCCTATCCAGGGATTGAACCCAGGTCTCCCACATTGCAGGCAGATTCTTTACCGTCTGAGCCACCAGGGAAGCCCAATAAGCCTAGTCAAACAGCAAAAGGTGACCGGAATGGGTAAGATCAGAGTTTACCTTCTTGACCGTGAGTGTCTGTTTGAGTAAGATTAAACATGCTCTCCAAGAAACATATCTTTCCTTTGTTATTAGGATCCTTCCACGCTGTTAATACAAGACCATGCATTTCATGCAAAGATGGGCACAATAAAGGACAGAAACGGTATGGACCTGACAGAAGCAGAAGATATAAGAAGAGGTGGCAAAAATACACAGAAGAACTATACAAAAAAGATCATAATGACCCAGATAACCACGATGGTGTGATCACTCACCTAGAGTCAAACATCCTGGAGTACGAAGTCAAGTGGGCCTTAGGAAGCATCACTATAAACAAAGCTAGTGGAGGTGATGGAATTTCAGTTGAGCTATTTCTAATCATAAAAGATGATGCTGTGAAAGTGCTGCACTCAATATGCCAGCAAATTTGGAAAAATCAGCAGTGGCCACAGGACTGGAAAGGTCAGTTCTCATTCCAATCCCAAAGAAGGGTAATTCCAAAAAATGTTCAAACTACTGTACAATTGCACTCATTTCATATGCTGGTAAAGTAATGCTCAAAATTCTCCAAGCCAAGCTTCAACAGTACCGAGAACTTCCAGATGTTCAAGCTGGATTTAGCAAAGGCAGAGGAACCAGAGATCAAATCGCCAGCATCCATTGGATCATCAAAAAAGCTAGAGAGTTCCAGAAAGACATTTACTCCTGCTTCATTGACTACCCTAAAGCCTTTGACTGTGTGGATTACAACAAACTGTGGAAAATTCTGAAAGAGATGGGAATACAGACCACTTGACGTGCCTCCTGAGAAACCTGTATGCAGGTCAAGAAGCAACTGTTAGAACCAGACTTGGAACAACAGATTGGTTTCAAATTGGGAAAGGAGTACATCAAGGCTATATATTGTCATCCTGTTGATTTAACTCATATGCAGAGTACATCATGAGAAACGCTGGGCTGGATGAAGCACAAGTTGGAATCAAGATTGCTGAGAGAAATATCAATAACCTCAGATATGCAGATGACACCACCTTTATGGCAGAAAGCTAAGAAGAACTAAAGAGCCTCTTGATGAAGGTAAAAGAGAAGAGTGGAAAAGTTGGCTTAAAATTCAACACTTAAAGCACAAAGATCATGGCATCTGGTCCCATCACTTCATGGCAAATAGATGGGGAAAAAGTGGAAATAGTGACAGACTTTATTTTGGGGGGCTCCAAACTCACTGCAGATGGTGACTGCAGCCATGAAATTAAAAGACGCTTGCTCCTTGGAAGGAAAGTTATGACCAACCTAGACAGCATATTAAAAAGCAGAGACATTACTTTGCCAACAGAGGTCCGTCTAGTTAAAGCTATGGTTTTTCCAGTAGTCATATATGGATGTGAGAGTTGGACCATAAAGAAGGCTGAACGCCAAAGAACTGATGTTTTTGAGCTGTGGTGTTGAAGACTCTTGAGAGTCGCTTGGACTGCAAGGAGATCCAACCAGTCAATCCTAAAGGAAATCAATCCTGAATATTCTTTAGAAGGACTGATGCTGAAACTGAAGCTCCAATATGTGTGTCCACCTGATGCAAAGAGCCAACTCATTAGAAAAGACCCTGATGGTGGGAAAGATTGAAGGTAAGAGGAGAAGGGGATGACAGAGGATGAGATGGCTGGATGGCATCACCGACTCAAAGGACATGAGTTTGAGCAAGCTCTGGGAGATCGTGAAGGACAGGGAAGCCTGGCGTGCTACAGTCCATGGGATGGCAAAGGGTCAGACATGACTGAAAGACTGAACAACAGCAACAGAGCATCATGTGGTTATGAAATAATAATTCATTAATAATTATTTCTGAGATAATCTCATTTAAAATTTAGCTTCATGAAAATCTATACAGTTTTGTTAAAAGAAGAAAGCGTCAAGAACAATACCTTGGATTGTGACAGTGTAAAAGCAAAAATAGGCTGATATTTAATATATTTTAAATTACTTGTCTGCTAAGTATTGTATGAACATCACACACACACACACACACACACACACACACACCTATTCTGGTTATATCATAAGTATAGCTCAGTGCTAAGCAAAGTGAAAAAGTCAGGAAATCACAGGGCAGAGATTGCAGCAAGGTTATAGTTGGGGGAGGTGGAGAAGCAGCTTTTACAGAATAATAGGTTTTAAATTGGAGGTCTTTACTTAAAACCCGCAGGAAATAAAAAGGGTCAAATTAAAAAAAGAGAAAATTGCATAAGGGTCATATTACTTAAAAAGATATTCTCGTTTCTTTTTCAAAAACTGCTGTATTTTTTGGAAGATGCCTTTGACAATGGATGTCATCACTTAAGAACCATTGCTCAATGAAAAAGTGGTCACAAAATTTGAGTTTTATGGCACTTAAATGTTTCTGTCAGTTTATAGAAAATGATGACATTTTGACCAATTTGACTTAAGGAATTGAAAACTCAGAAATGTAAATTAAGAAATTAATTCTTGGTGTTTTTTTTTAATTTTGCAATCATGAGATATTTTTAAACATCATTTTGAAGAAATAATCAGGTTGAAAGTTTACTGACTAGCATCTAAAATGAAATTGTGCAATGTGTGTAAAAAGAAAGGCAGTCTGCTATCTTCAGTGGCAGGGAAAAAATCAGGAGAAATCTCTCCACATCATTTTATTTTTACACATTCACTGCAAGAATCCTCTTAGTGTTGATAATGTATGCTAAAATCACTTTCTGGACTAAGGTTTTGTAATGTCAATCAGAAAAGAATAACATGTTTTAATTTCTTTTCTATGTAGGAATTAAATAGGCATTACATTAATAAACAAGAACTCAGACTTAACTTAGTATGTTGCCTTCATGATTATTGTAAAGACATGGGATTAACAAAAGCACATGCATTACTTTCTAACTGGATTATAAATGGAACCTTGTTTCATAAATGTGTTATTTCATCAATCACATGCCTGGTATGTGGTATTCTCTCAATGTAAAAAAAATAAATTATTTTTCCTATAGTCATTAGCCTATAAATTCAGTAGACCTAAAATTCAGTAGACACTAAAAGCAAGAACTGAAGTGAATTCATGCTATGGTATATTATTAAAAAAAAAAAAAAGCTGGAGTAAGGAAGAAGTCAGAATGGCAATAGTAACCTTGAGGTTGATGTCACTAAGGCTTCAACCAGCTTCACGGTGCTTAATACCTCTGCTCCCCAGGTAGGCAGAATAGGATTGGGTAAAATATAAATACAAGACAAGAAGAGGACAAGAGTCTGAGTTTCAGAAAAAATGTAAAGAAGATACAGGAAGAATTAGACAGAGGCCACAGATGAAGCACAGAGAAAATGACAGAGAATTTGACAGTTATTTTCTAGTGAATATTCAAACTAGAAAAGACGTTGAACTGTTTTCTTCTGTTTGCATTTTCATTAAAGCTTATTATTTAGGAGAAAGTGTATAACTTACATTGAAATTTTGGTGTTTGCTTATTTCAGATTGGAATAATTGCTGACATCTGGGGAGAAGGCAATGGCACCCCACTCCGGTACTCTTGCCTGGAGAATCCCATGGACGGAGGAGCCTGGTGGGCTACAGTCCACGGGGTCGCTACGAGTTGTACATGACTGAGAGATTTCACTTTCACTTTTCACTTTCATGCATTGGAGGAGGAAATGGCAACCCACTCCAGTGTTCTTACCTGGAGAATCCCAGGGACGGAGGAGCCTGGTGGGCTGCTGTCTATGGGGTCGCACAGAGTCGGACATGATTGAGGTGACTTAGCAGCAGCAGCAGCAGGGGTGAGTTTATCATAAACCAGGCACTGAGATCATTTTATTATGTACAACATTTTGTTTAATCCTTACAGCAACTCTAAGACACAGGGCACTATTATTACCTCCATTTTATGGTTAGGCAACTGGGCTTAGAGATGTTACATAACTTTAAGTTATTTATTACGGTAAGGTCATGCAGCTAGCTTTAGTAGGAGGCCAGACTTTAGACTTACTTTTTTTTTAATACAAGGTTTTTAAACTCCTAGGCTACTGAAACTGCAAGATTAGTGAAAATCAAATACGCCTTTAAAATTCAAGTGTAAATTTAATTTATTAGTCATCACCAGTTGACTCAGTTAAAGTATAAACTCCTAATTAAACAGTTTAATGTGTATGGTGTAAGCAGAAGAGTAAGTTTGTAATTTTTTTCTCACATTCGTTTACCTTAATGAAGATATTTAGCTAGAATTTTAGCCTTGACAAATGTCATATGAGTATATAAATATCTAAACACAGGTTAGCATATGTTTTCAAATAAATGTATATAGATATCCACATACTCATTTAGATGAATAAGGTGGATAATAATATGTGAGAATATATTAACAAATAAATATATAAACTTGTATATAAAAAGGTTTTGCATCTTTTACATCTGTCAGTCCCTAAACTAAGGGGTAAATTTATTACAAAACAAATTTTAAAAATCTAACACAATTATCAGAAAAATTATCAAAATTAATTATAATTTCATCTGGGTAAAGATAAAGGGGTTACTTGTATTACATATTAAAATGTTATAAAGCTTAAATAATTAAAACACTGTGATGAGACCAGTGAATGGAAGAAAATAGTAAGGCAGCAGTCACTGTGTGTATACAATGTGTGTGTGTGTGTGCTCAGTCGCTCAGTCATATCCAACTCTTTGTGACCCCATGGGCTGTAGCCCACCAGCCTCCTCTGTCCATGGGATTAACTAGGCAAGAATACTAGAGGGAGTAGCCATTTCCTTCTCCAGGGGATCTTCCTGACCCAGGGATCAAACCTGTGTCTCCTGCATTGGCAGGTAGGTTCTTTATCACTACACATTGGGAAGATCGCATACAATGTATGATACAGCAAATATCATAGATCAGTGGAAAAGACTTTGATCATTTATTAAGTAATACAGTGGAAAGGAAACTAAGATCATGAAACTAAGATTCAGAAAACTAAGATCATGGCATCTGGTCCCAACACTTCATGGCAAATAGATGAGGAAAAAGTGGAAACAGTGACAGAATTTACTTTTGGGGGGCTCCAAAATCACTGCAGATGGTAACTGCAGCCATGAAATTAAAAGACGCTTGCTCCTTGGAAGAAAAGCTATGACCAACCTAGACAGCATATTAAAAAGCAGAGACATTACTTTGCCAACAAAGGTCCATCTAGTCAAAGCTATGTTTTTTCCAGTAGTCATATATGGATGTGACAGTTGGACTATAAAGAAAGCTGAACACCGAAGAATTGATGTTTTTGAACTGTGGTGTTGGAAAAGACTCTTGAGAAGCACTTGGACTGCAAGGAGATCCAACCAGTCCATCCTAAAGGAAATCAGTCCTGAATAATCATTGGAAGGACTGATGCTGAAGCTGAAACTCCAATACTTTGGCCACCTGATGTGAAGAACTGACTCATTTGAAAAGACCCTGATGCTGGGAAAGATTGAAGGCGGGAGGAGACGGGGATGACAGAGGATGAGATGGTTGGGTGGCATCACTGACTCAATGGATATGAGTTTGAGTAAACTCCGGGAGTTGGTAATGGCCAGGGAGGCCTGGCGTGCTCCAGTCCATGGGGTCAAAAAGAGTCAGTCATGACTGAGCGACTGAACTGAACTGAACTGGACTGAACAGTGGAAAGAGAATACTTGTAGAAAAAATTTTGTTAATTAAACTGTTGCTTTCATGAAGATATGAAGAGGTTAGAAAATTCAAAAATGCTAATATAATATCTCTGAATTATGGTCAAAATACATTTTCTAATAATCACAAAGTTGATTAAATTTCAATCAAAGATTATCACTCCTTTTTTTCCTTTGTAACTAAATTCCCATTAGTGTACTTAATCGCATATTCTGCATAAATCTTAGACTCATTGAACAATACTGTTTATATATGAATTAAGGAGCATATTTTATTAACAGTTCATCAATTTTCACTTGCTGTGTGTGAAATATATGTATTTCCTGTTGCCCTCATTCCTTCTGATACTTTACTAGAGCGGGAGGCTACTTTTTCTGTTTTCTTAGAGGAGGAGCTAGTTTAAAATAGGATATGAGAAAAAAAAAATGGTGAATTTATAGCCACCTTAGGCCAAACATGGGGCTTCCCAATGGCTCAGCTGTAAAGAACCTGCCTGCAATACATGAGACACAGGTTTAATCCCTGGGTCAGGAAGATCCCTTGGAGAAAAAATAACAACCCACTCCAGTATTCTTGCCTGGAGAATCCCATGGACAGAGGAGCCTGGTGGGCTATAGTCCACAGAAGCACAAAGAGTCAGACAAGGCTGAGCATCACACACGCAATGCACAAAGGCCAAACAGTTTGCAAGACACCAGACCTTTGACTGTGCCCGTCATCCCTGCTACAGATACAGACAAAACAGAAGGTAAGAAGTGCTGTTCCTGAGATTGGGTTCCTGGTATTATAAAATGGGTATGTCTTTAAACATCACTGAGAGATCTTTTGTGCCTGTGACTTCCATTGAGTTTGTTACCCTGCAAAGAAATGCCTGTAGAGACAATACTTGTTCTCCCTGGTGGGATAGTTATTTGGAGTGATTGCAATTGGGATTTTTTTTTTTTTTTTTGCTATGCTGTATTGAAGGAGTTGGACATGACTTAGCAACTGAACTGAACTGATTGAAGGAGGGACAGGGAGGTGAGATTGGGTTTTATTGTTGTTTTAGGCACTAAGTCCTGTCCAACTCTTTGTGACCCCCACAGACTGAAGCCTGCCAGGCTCCTTCTGTCCATGGGATTTCCCAGGCAAGAATACTGGGATGGGTTGCCATTTCCTTCTCCAGAGAATCTTCCCGACCTAGGGATCGAACCTGTACTTAGCTGAGCCTTTTATTATCCCCTTATCTCCTGGAGAAACTTTCTTCAGAGAGGCTGGTAATTTTAATTGTGGTTTCTGAATATCGAGAGCATGTTTTATAAAGTATGTCTCTTAAATCCAAATTATTATCTTTATAGCTTTATTTTCTCTTGTTTTCATAGTGGCAACTTAATTTTCTTAGCTATGGAAATTTTCAAGCATATGGAAACTATGAAAGAATTGTATAATGACATCCACATATCCATCATCTAATGTGTTCTAGGTTTATAATTTATTAACACTTTGCTTTTCTTGTTGACTTACTTTATATTATTCCTTCTAAACTTGCTAGCTTCTTTTATAAGAAAGGAAATTTCTTTATTAACTACCTGGTTACCCTAAAAGACAATGTCTACTAGAAAGGCAAAGTTTTTAAACCTTTCCCTTAAATAACCACATTTCAGAGTCAGGAGTTGTTGGTAAAATCATCTCCATTACCAGCAAAAAGAGGATTTTGTGTGTGTGTGTGTGTGGTTGTTTGATCTTTTTTTTAAGAGTCATTACAGGCTCATAGATTTTTATATAAAATTGTATAAATCAATTACTATTATTCTTTTTGATGCTTGAATTGTTCAACCTTGGGCAGTAGCCACCCACGAATTTTCTTCTGGCTTGACTATCCATTTCTCATGGGATAGAAAACATGATTTTCTGAGAAGTATTGCATTCAAGGGGAGTATGAAATTAGGCTTTGAGGTGGAGTGATATCAAACTTAGTTACATTTACCAAACAGATGGCAAGGAGAGAAAGCTGAGATTAAACCAGAAGGGAAATATGCAGCTTTATTTTGACATGCTATTTTCTTTTTTAGATGCTAAGTATGATTTTTAATGGATACTTACAATTATTTTGTTCTGCTGCCCATTAAGTTGGGAAGAGCTTCTTTGAGCTCAACTCTTTCATTCATATTTTTATCTGGATTAAAGGGAGAAGTGCAAACAATATTGTGAGCCGTTTGTTTTCTCAAAGTGAAATGCTTTGCAAGGGAGAAATACCTCAAGATAATGTTAACTCTTTTCCAGTGAATTCCAGAGAGTTTTCTGAAGTTATTGTCAAATAAACCTGGTGTGCTGCAGTTCATGGGGTTGCAAAGAGTCAGACACGACTGAGCGACTGAACTAAACTGAAGTTATATTGAAGAAGCAACAGTTAGAACCGGACATGAAACAACAGACTGGTTTCAAATCAGGAAAGGAGTATGTCAAGGCTGTATATTGTCACCCTGCTTATTTAACTTATATGCAGAGTACATCATGAGAAACGCTGGGCTGGGAGAAGCACAAGCTGGAATCAAGATTGCTGGGAGAAATATCAATAACCTCAGATATGCAGATGACACCACCTTTATGGCACAAAGCGAAGAAGAACTAAGCCTCTTGATGAAAATGAAAGAGCAGAGTGAAAAAGTTGGCTTAAAACTCAACATTCAGAAAACTAAGATCATGGCATCCAGTCCCATCACCTCATGGCAAATAGATGGGGAACAATGGAAACAGTAAGAGATTTTATTTTGGGGGACTCCAAAACCACTGTAGATGGTGACTGCAGCCATGAAATTAAAAGACGGTTGCTCCTTGGAAGAAAAGCTATGACCAACCTAGACAGCATATTAAAAAGCAGAGACATTACTTTGCCAACAAAGGTCCATCTAGTGAAAGCTATGGTTTTTCCAGTAGTCATGTATGGATGTGAGAGTTGGACTATAAAGAAGGTTGAGCACAAAAGAATTGATGCTTTTGAACTGTGGTATTGGAAAAGACTCTTGAGAGTCCCTTGGACAACAAGGAGATCCAACCAGTCCATCCTAAAGGAAATCAGTCCTGAATATTCATTGGAAGGACTGATGTTGAAGCTGAAACTCCAATACGTTGGCCACCTGATGCGAAGAATAGACTCATTGGAAAAAACTCATGCTGGGAAAGATTGAAGGCAGGAGGAGAAGGGGATGACAGAGGATGAGATGGTTGGATGGCATCACCGACTCGATGGATATGAATTTGAGCAAGCTCCAGGAGTTGGTGGTAGACAGGGAAGCTTGCCATGCTGCAGTCTATGGGGTCACAAAGAGTTGGACATGACTGAACTGAACTGAAGCTATTGAAAAACATAACTAAACTTTGTGTTTTTCACTAAGTTTTTTATGTTGAATTTCAAATCCTCTATAAGAATAATTACTTTTCAATACTAAGACAAGGTATAATCAAACTATTTGGGTCATTCAACCTATCCATATCAGAGGGGTAGATATTTTTAATGGAGAGAAATGTAATTCATCTGCACAATTCAATTACATTGTAAGATTAAAAACTGAAACTAAATTCCAGTCACCTGAAAATTAAGTACTAAAATATTCCAGCCTTCAGAGAATGTGAAATTTGGAGTAATGTGTAATGATCATTAAATTTCCTTTATTTGTGTATTTTCTTTTATCAAGTGCAGGAGATGCCTCTGCTGTTATGATAACCTGTTATAGCAAATAATAGCCATTTTTCAACTCACCAACATGAGATTGGGATGAAGGAAATATGAGAAGGAAGATCCCCATAGATGTAATTAAAGGTGGAAAGATTTGGTCCCTTTCAGCATAGACCATCCATGGATTATTACATCCCCAGTAAAGTTTTAGGAGATATGTGCTTGAGCCTTGAAAGAAACTGCTTGCATTCATTATTAACAGCAATAGTAATTTTAAAAAGTGTCAACACGTTGTATCACCACATTCTGTTCCTAACGTTTATAAATACAGTCTATAAACCACAAATAATCTACCCTACATCAAAATGAAACTAAACCAAACAAAAACAAAAAATTATTTATATTTGATTTCTTGCATTTCAAAATTCTTTCTACTTTTTAAAAATATGTGTGTATGAAAGGATAGATTGCATAAGATGCCTTAAGATTGATTCATGTAATTAATATTCTTCTTTGGCAGAAACAAAAAGACATAGAATGGGGGAAACAATAAGAGAAAAGGGAAGACAACCACCTGCCCAACGTCAAGCAGGGGGACTGCACTGTATTACTAAATTCAATAATACCACAATAAAGGTAGCCATTACTTTTTATTATAGCATATCGGTGCTTCTAAGAACACTAACAGTGAGAAATAAATGAATATGGCTTCAGATGCTGCAGATGACAGTGGGAGGCCAGGTTTAATTCACCCTCATGAAGTCTTCTTGAATTGTGTCACTTGTAGAATTTGTACTTGACTTTTGGAAACATAAAATGTTCTTGCCACTGAGAACTAATTAAGAAATCTGGCTCTCTGTGACTGAGCTCATTTTGTTCAGGTTGACTGCGTGTTCAAGTTCGACTCAAGATGCTCATCTAATGTATCCTGTGACCAACTGTTTCAGATGAATTAAGGTAATTGCTTAGTTCAACACTAGTCTGATCCATTCCGTGAGAATGGCGTTCAAAGCCCTTAACAGAGACAGCTACCAAATCACCACTCCAAGTTTTTAACAAGCTTAAAGGGCAAAATTTAAAGTTGTGCTTTGGAATGAACCTAGAGTAAGCCCATGCTACCATTAGCAAATAAAGAGGAGGATGTACCTTGTAGCAAGTATCAACATGGATGAATCTCTCAGACATTAGGTTAAGTGAAATAAGCCAGACACAAACAGTAGATACTTATGACTCCACTTATATGAAATTCAGGAGCAGACAAATGTAATCTATGCCGATAGAAGCCAGAATGGGAAATGGGTATTGACAGAGGAGGGGCACCAGGGAAGTTTCTAAGATAACGGAAAATTTCTGTATCTTGACCTAGAATGGCGACTCAGAGTATACATCTATAAAAACTCTCTGAACTGCACACTTTGTATACTTTACTATATGAAAGTTTATACCTAATGAAAATAACCAAGAAAATTTTGAAAAGGTACCTAATTAACTCTAACTGATTAAAAACAAAAACGTTCAAATTATTTAGTCAAAGGCCCCAAATCATTTCATCTTTGCAGTGCTGTCATTTGATGGCTGTAAATGGGTATGACTACTTGCTTCTGTATTTAACTTGCTTTATCTGCTATATATACTCAGCAAAGCATCAAAACTTAGGCCATATGAGCAAATTTAGTGTACTTGCTGTGTCTTGTGGCAGGTATATTTCAAGCAGAGAAGTAGAGAAGTCAGGTCTTCCATAACAGCCAGGACCACAAGTCTGACCTCAGGAACTCTTTCCTGAAATAAACATCTCTTGGGTGCTTTCTGTGAGCCAGATGCTACTACAAGCACAGGAGACACATGAGTGAACAACTAATACAAGATCACTACCACCATGGACCTTACCTTCAGGATTAGAGAAGAGAGGGAAACAGGCAACTTAACCATAAAGGCACAAAATACTCTCAGCTGGTGGTAAGTATCAGATCGGAGGGACCATTTCAGATGGGGTGATCAGAGGAGGCCACTCTGAAGATGTGACTCTTGACCGATGACCTGAATAATGAAGCAAAGCCAGCTGTGTAAAAAACAGGGAAGCTGAACCAGGAGGAGGGAGCAGCGAGTCAAAGCCCCAGAGGTGAACAAAGACTTGACAGGTTTGATAAACACAAAGAAGGCCAGGGAATTGGTGGGGACATTGTATAAGAAAAAATAATGATCTTGGAGGCCACCTTAAAGAGAATGAATTTAATTCTAAATACAATAGCGGACCATGGAAGTGTTTTAAGGAAGTGATAGCACGGATGGAGAGAAGTTAAACGAGGTATATTCGGAGGTAGGACAGATCAGGAATGTATGGATTAAATAGTGGAGAAGAGAGGAAAGGAGAAATTAAAACTAACTGCTTCATTTTAGGCTAGAGCAACTGATAGCTGTAGTGATGGTGGTACCGTTCACCAAGATGAAGGAGAACTGGGGATTAAGAAATTTAAGAGAAACACGAGTATCCAACTTTTTACATTGTTGTATCATGTGACGAAACATTTCCAACTTTTTGGATGATTGCTGAGCGAAAAGTTCTGGAGTTTTTCAAAACCTAGAACTAGCAAAGGTGCTGTAAAACAGCATTTTAATACACTATTGGCAGGTATGCCTTCCAACTAATCCCATATTTTTAATTAAAATTGAGATGTCTTAGTTCTTCGGCAAAGTGTAATAACTTCTATTAATTTACCCAAAAATATTAGGAAAAGTATATGAAATATTTATTTTAGCATTGACTTGGAAATAAATATATGTAACTAGAAGATTGGGTAAATAAGTTTTGGTTTCTTATACATGGTGGAATAGTATATAGCCATTAAAAATAAAATCTGTATGCACAGAAATAAAAAATATAAAGGGTGTAGGTAAGGGAAAATACAAGTTATAGTAAATACAGTCTAATCTCTCTTTGAGTGAAAAAAGAAGAAAAGGTCAAATTGTGGTTACTTTTTTTCCATGATTGGGTTATTTTCACAATGCTTAGATTTTTATAATAACCACATATTACTTTTGTAAGAGAAAAGAACCATAGAAATATTTTTCAAAACTATCCAATGCAGAATTCATATGAAGTAGAATTTATGAAGCTTAGCTTTTCAGTGTTAGGAATGCTGAAGTGAAGTAAAAAAAAAAAAAAAAAAAAAAAAGCACACAAAACCCGATATACTTTTGAGGGGACGACTGTGGTTTTTGCAAAAAAAAAAATTTAGACTTTTGAATATAAGCTTGAGACAGAATTTAGGAGATGTGAACAAGATCTATGCTAACACCTGAGCACCCCTTCTTGTTCCTCTACCTGATATAATTTCCTCTGACCAGACTGTTGTCCTAGCTAAGCTGTCACAGGGTTCAGAGTTTTTATCAAATGTGCAATCACTTTGGGAAGGAGACCACTTAGTTTTCTGGGTTTAGTTATTTTATATGTGATTATAAAGATGGATCAGTATAAGGCTATGTAGCTACAGATGAAGGGTTCATATCATTAAAATTATTTTGAAGGGAAGAATGTATCATGCTGCTGCTGCTGCTAAGTCGCTTCAGTTGTGTCCGACTCTGCGATCCCATAGACGGAAGCCCACCAGGCTCCCCCGTCCCTGGGATTCTCCAGGCAAGAACACTGGAGTGGGTCGTCATTTCCTTCTCCAATGCATGAAAGGGAAAAATGAAAGTGAAGTTGTTCAGTCGTCTCCGACTCCTAGCGACCCCATGGACTGCAGCCTACCAGGTTCCTCTGTGCCTGGGATTCTCCAGGCGAGAACACTGTATCATAGAAACATCCAATTCTTCATAGAATGTATCATAGAAACAAACAATTCTTCCAAAGTTGATTTATATATCTCCTGCAATCCCAGAAGAACTGGATGTCAAAAGAGCTTGTTTTCACTAAATTTCTTTTGAAAGAGTAGATGTCTGAGAATATTAGAGTTAATTATGAAAACCTAGAACAGTGAGGGAGGACCCACTTTTGTAGATAATAAAGCATGCTATAAAGCCATTATATTCAGAGTATTTTCTTGACTTGAGAATAGGAAAATAGATCACTGGAACTGAATAAAGAATGAAGAAGTAAATCCCAATGTACTTGATATATCCTTTATTTCAATGTGAAAAATATTTATAAGCTAATGAATGGTGCTTTCATGACTGGCTACTCATTGAAAAAATTAAAGTGGATCTCCACCTCACCACAAGTACAAAAGTAAACTTCAGATGGATTAAAGCTTAAAATGTAGAGCAGAAAACCATAACAAGCTTAAAAAATGTCAGTGTATCTCTTCACTGCTGACTAAGGGTTGGAGAGATATATAACAAAGACAGAAGACTCACGAACTATAAAAGATATATTTGACTTAATAAAATTAAGCTATACTTCTATTGAAAAAAAGACAAAAAGACAATACTTGAACAAAAGATAATCTGTTACAAATTAATTTTTTTTAACTAACCAATCCCAGTTTTAAAAAAAGTGGACAAAGGATATAGACAGCTTAAGCAGGAGGTAATCTAAATGGTCAATATGTATATGAAAGATGCTTAACTTTCAAACTGAAGAACTAATCAACTGGCTCAGCAGTCAAGAATCCACTTGCAATGCAGGAGATGCCAGTTCGATCCCTTGATCAGGAAGATCTCCTGGAGAAGGAAATGGCAATCCCCTCCAGTATTCTTGCCTGGGAAATCCCATAGATAGAGGAGCTTGGCAGGTTACAGTTCATGGGGACGCAAAGGAGTCGGATATGATTTAGTGACTAAACAACATCATCATTGAAGAGTGATAACAAATACTTCTTCAGAAATACATGGTATAAGTGGCCTCCCACATTGCAGTAGACATGTAAGACATAGTGTTAGTGAAAAATAATAAAGCAAACAATAAGTGCCTATGAAAAGATCAGCATCTATGATAGATCACAAATATATATGTATATGTGGAAAAGAGATATGTTGAAAGGATGTTCACCAAAACATTAATTGAGCTGATCCCAAATATTAGACTTTCAGATGAGTTTAGCATTCTTCTTTATACTTCTTGAATAATTGTTTTCAATTGGTATAATGCTAAATCCTCAATTAAAATTTGCGACAAAATTAATTCTTATGAACTCAAAACCAATAAAATATACACATCTTTCAAACTTCCCTAATTTTATTTTGAATTCAAGTTTGGTTGGTTTGGTTTGGTTTTAATGGAGATGGAGGAAGGTGGAGGGAGATGAGACAGTAAGAACGCATGTTCACCAAGGCACGGGGCGTTGGGATGGTCCTGAATGAGATTCAGATGGAATGACATCATACAGCACTAAAAGTTTCCATTTCATCTCTTCTCATTCCTATTTTAGTAACCTTTGACATTTGGAGAAACAAAGCCTACAGTCATTTTTGCTCTTCTCTCTCCCCAGGGCCTGACTCAACAATTGTCAGTGAATATTTGTACTATGGGTAGCAAAAAAAAAAAAAAACCTCTAATCTTCCTTTGCTTTTGTCACTCTGAGTCCAAGAGAAGACAGCAGAATACAGAACCAGTGAGTCTTTTCTTTGGATATTTAAGACTCATTCTCCTCGTATTTTAGATTTCCTGATCCCCCACCCCCACCCCAGCCTCATCCCAAACTGAAATCTGATCTGACACCATCTACCCTGCTGGCTTGGCTGCTTATAAAGACTGGTTGTGATTAGGCACCGTGTGGGCTACAATGTAAGCCTGTGTTACTAATAACAAGTGGGATGGACAGCCTGGAGAGACAAGAAGTGCTCTTTATTCCCATTTACGTTACCGGAAAAATAGACATACACAGAACCAGTGCCATGTGAAGTTTTTTAAGGCAATAAAAGTGTTTTGAATTCCTCGACATCCCACGAGTTTCAGTTTTATAAAATGTGCCATCTATTTTCTTTCTTTTCCCTCAAGTCTTTTAGCATCACACATTTAGCCTGGCTCTCTCCCTTGTCTAGAGGCCAGGGAGGGTTCCCAGCATATGCTTGTGCAAGAAAAAGAGATGTTTGCCTTCTTTCCAACCTTACCCCCACACTCTCATCATGCAAAACAGAAGCAGAAATGCTATACAGATTCTCCAGAATCTCCTGTGTGCAAACTCCAAAGCAGTTCAGGGTTCTGAGGCATGTTGGAAATACACAGATCAGGAAGGTTGCCCTTTCCCTAACCCTGTGTTCCCAAGGCCAATCTCTCCATCTCCATGGATACCTTTGGCTTTGGTCAGAATGTGACCCACTGGCCTCTCCCTGTTGCCCTACAGAAAAGGAGCCCAGGCACACAGCAACCACCTGGTGATCTAGGAAACTGCTGAAATCTGACGTTAGTTTATTTCTTATTTATTGCACTTCCAATGCATCCAAGGTCCTTGCCCAGAACTAAACAGATGAATCAACCAAAGTCTCTGACCAGAAGGAGGTGGTTTTCTATGAATGAAAATGAAAGTGTTAGTTGCTCAGATGTGTCCAGCTCTTTGAGACCCCATGGACTGTAACCCACCAGCCTCCTCTGTCTGTGGAATTCTCCAGGCAAGACTACTGGAGTGGGTTGCCATTCCCTTCTCCAGGGGATCTTCCTGACCCAGGGATTGAACTCGGTTCTCCTGCATTGCCAGCAGATTCTTTACCATCAGAGCCACTATAGTCAGATAAATTACCAATAAAATAAGATGTACTAATTACTATAATAGAGGCATAATCAAGGTTTAACGGAGTTTAGGGAAGGAGTGATTTTGTTCTTTCTGGGACAGGAAGTTGGAATAGAAAAGAGGATACAAACTTGAGAGGGAGGTACCATTTGAGGCAAGCTTTTAAATACAAGAATATATGTAGCAGAGAAGTAGAGCTAAGCGGGGACTCTCTAAGCTGCAAAAACATCACACACAGAGTCAGCAGCTTGCTGGGGCCTGATGCGTCCATGTGGAGCAGCTCTGTCACTGAAGTGTAGAGCAGATGTGGAAAGGGCCTGAAACTACAGGCAGCTACCAGGCTGTGAGCCATCGCTTCACTATGTTAAAGAGCCGTCTCTCACAGATGCATTGAACAGTCTTATGGACTCTGTGGGAGAAAGTGAGGGTGGGACGATCTGAGAGAATAGCATTGAAACATGTATATTATCATATGTGAAACAGAACGCCACTCCAGGTTCGATGCATGAGACAAATGCTCAGGGCTGGGGCAATGGGATGACCCAGAGGGATGGGATGGGGAGGGAGGTGGGAGGAGGGTTCAGGATGGGGAACACATGTAAACCCATGGCTGATTCATGTCAATGTATGGCGAAAACCACTACAATATTGTAAAGTAATTAGCCCCCCCAACTAAAATAAATAAATTAATAATAATAAAAAAAAGAGCTGTCTCAAGCTTTTGACAAAGGAAAAGACTCAGCAAATTATTAGAAATTAAAGAAAGGCCACCATGAGGGAGACCCAATCAGAATGACATTGAGGGTGTAGTGTTGCTTTATCAGTGGTTGTTGGATCAGAGAAAATAGTTTAGGAGATAGCTGAATTCCAGCAGGTGGGAATAAGGGAAGCCTGAATCAGTCCTGGAGGATGGTGATAGGACAAGTGGGCAAGGTATTTGTAAGAAGTGGTTTAACCTGGCATCCGTTCAAGTGTAAGAATGGGATGGAAAGAGAAAGCAGCTTTATTCCCTTGGTTATATGGAAGTGTTTGAAAAGATACTATGAGATTCTTGAGCCCATGATACAGTTGTATGTATTTTGGGGACTTGGGAGGTTATTATACTAAATCAGATAAATTTTGATGATTCAGTCATGAGCTCTTCACTCTTTAGTTGATATAGCCAATATTTATAACTTTTGGCATTTTGCAGTATAATTAATATGACTATTTTATGGAAAACTGTATCTTAATATGAACATGGCAAAGTCCAATGGACAAAACTGTGTAGAATTCCAAAGTAAGATATCTCAAAGCAGTAACATATATTTTCAGGACTGCTTAAGATATGACGTCAAGATTCAGATACCCCTTCAGAAATAAGACATGTCAAGGTAACACAACAGCATCAAAATAAACACAGAGCTCCGACAACTAAAATTCTTCATATAACAGCAATCAACTGAAAGGAGAAAAAAGCCCAAATATAAATAGTGTCTTGTTTCCATTCCTTTATACCTTCATAATCAAAAAAGTATCAGGATGAGACTATATAAAACTAAAACTAATGACTATAGATTCCTAACAACAGAATAGCATTAGGTCGTAAGTTTATATTTCTGATAAAATCAAATATGTTCTTTTGGAAGATGCTTAAATTCTTTATATGAAAGGTCACAATGTGCTGTGCTTAGTTGCTCAGTGGTGTCCAACTCTTTGCAACCCCATAGACTATAGCCTGCCAGGCTCCTCTGTCCATGGGGATTCTCCAGGCAAGAATACTGGAGTGGGTTACCATCCCCTTCTCCAGGGGATCTTCCCAACCGAGTGATCGAACCCAAGTCTCCCACATTGCAGGCGGATTCTTTACCATCTGAGCCACTAGGGAAGCCCAAAAATACTGGAATGGGTAGCATATCCCTTCTCCGGGGGAACTTCCCGATCCAGGGATTGAACCAGAGTCTCCTTGCAGGACGATTTGTTTTTACCAGCTGAGCTACAAGGGAAACCCTTAGAGGTCACACAGTTCTGCGTGGTTTTTTGTTGTTATTTTTATTTATTTATTTATTTTTGCCTGCTCTGGGTCTCCATTGCTGCGCTCGGGCTTTCTCTAGTCGCGGTGAGCAGGGGCCTACACCTCATTTCCCTGTGTGAGGCTCTTATTGTGGTGGCTTCTCTTGTTGCAGAGCATAGGCTTAACTGCTCCACAGCAGTTAAGTGGGATCTTCCCAGACCAGGGATCAGACCTAAATCCCCTGCATTGGCAGGCAGATTCTTAATCCCTGCACCGCCAGAGAAGTCATTGTTCTGTTTTTATTTTTATTTGATTCTTATTACTATTAATACTTATTTTTATTTTGGGGGGTTTTTCTTGGGTAAATTGGTATGAGTTGTGGTGGGTAATACAAAGTGAAAAGCAGTTAAGACTAGAATTTTCCTGCCTTGGATCAGGAAATTCCTGCACCATTATCCCTCATTCTCATCTCTCTAAACGAGGAAGAAAAAAGAGGACAATTCAAACTGCAATCTGTATGCAATCCCAGATCTGCTGCTTAACGCATCTGTGACCTGGAATGAAGTCACTCAACTCTTTGTACCTCAGTGTCTTCACCCATAAAAAGGAATAGTGATCATACCTAACTGTAGACTTGATATAGAAATTAAGAGCTTCCCTGGTAGCTCAGTGGTGAAGAATCTGCCTGCAAAACAGGAGACCTGGGTTCCATCCCTGGGTCAGGAAAATCCCCTTGGAGAAAGGAATAGCTACCCACTCCAGTATTGTGGCCTCGAGAATTCCATGGACAGAGGAGCCTGGTGGGTTGCAGTCCATGGGGTTACAAAGAGTTGGACAGGACTGAGTGATTAACATTTTCGCTTTCACTTTATGAAGATTAAATTAGCTAATATAGGTAAAACACTGAGACCAGTGTTTGACATGTATTGAACCACAAATAACAGTTGTTGCACTGTGACCATTATTGGTGTTGCTTTTTTATTTTGGACTTTTCTCCCTGATGTGGGCAATAACATCAGTTGCATTTAAATGCATAATAGCACTTTATTGATTTGGAATAGTTCAGTTCAGTTGCTCAGTCTTGTCCGACTCTTTGCAATCCCATGGACCACAGCACGCCAGGGCTCCCTGTCCATCACCAGAGTCTACTCAAACTCACGTCCATTGAGTGATGCCATCTAACCGTCTCATCCTCTGTCATCCCCTTCTTCTCCTGCCTTCAATCTTCCGAGCATCAGAGTCTTTTCAAATGAGTCAGCTTTTCACATCAGGTGGCCAAATACTGGAGTTTCAGCTTCAACATCAGTCATTCCAAAGAATACTCAGGACTGATCTCCTTTAGGATGGACTGGTTGGATCTCCTTGCAGTCCAAAGGACTCTCAGGAGTCTTCTCCAACACCACAGTTCAAAAGCATCAATTCTTCAGCACTCAGCTTTCTTTACAGTCCAACTCTCACATCCGTATATGACTACTGGAAAAACCACAGCCTTGACTACGCAGATCTTTGTTGGTAAAGTAATGTCTCTGCTTTCTAATATGCTGTCTAAGTTGGTCATAACTTTCCTTCCAAGGAGTAAACATCTTTTAATTTCATGGCTGCAATCACCATCTGCAGTGATTTTGGAGCCCCCAAAAATAAAGTCAGCCACTGTTTCCACTGTTTCCCCATCTATTTGCATGAAGTGATGGGACCGTATGCCATGATCTTAGTTTTTTGAATGTTGAGTTTAAGCCAACTTTTTCACTCTCCTCTTTCATCAAGAAACTCTTTAGTTCTTCTTCACTTTCTGCCATAAGGGTGGTGTCATCTGCATATCTGAGGTTATTGGTATTTCTCCCGGCAGTGTTTACTCCAGCTTGTTCTTCATCCAGCCCAGTATTTCTCATGATGTACTCTGCATATAAGTTAAATAAACAGGGTGACAATGTACAACCTTGACCTCATCCTTCCTATTTGGAACCAGTCTGTTGTTCCATGTCCAGTTCTAACTGTTGCTTCCTGACCTATAAACAGGTTTCTCAAGAGACAGGTCAGGTGGTCTGGTATGCCCATTTCTTTCAGAATTTTCCACAGTTTATTGTGATCCACACAGTCAAAGTCTTTGGCATAGCCAATAAAGCAGAAATAGATGTTTTTCTGGAACTCTCTTGCTTTTTCAATGATTCAGCAGATGTTAGCAATTTGATCTCTGGTTCCTCTGCCTTTTCTAAAACCAGCTTGAACATCTGGAAGTTCACGGTTCATGTATTGCTAAAGCCTGGCTTGGAGAATTTTGAGCATTACTTTACTAGCATGTGAGATGAGTGCAATTGTGTGGTAGTTTGAGCATTCTTTGGCATTGCCTTTCTTTGGGATTGGAATGAAAACTGAGCTTTTCCAGTCCTGTGGCCATTGCTGAGTTTTCCAAATTTGCTGGCATATTGAGTGCAGCACTTTCACAGCAGCATCTTTTAGGATTTGAAATAGCTCAACTGGAATTCCATCACCTCCACTAGCTTTGTTCTTAGTGATGCTTCCTAAGGCCCACTTGACTTCACATTCCAGGATGTCTGGCTCTAAGTGAGTGATCACACCATCGTGATTATCTGGGTTGTGGAGATCTTTTTTGTACAGTTCTTCTTTGTTTTCTTGCCACCTCTTCTTAATATCTTTTGCTTCTGTTAGGTCTATGCCATTTCTGTCCTTTATTGAGCCCATCTTTGCATGAAACGCTCCCTTGGTATCTTTAATTTTCTTGAAGAGATCTCTAGTCTTTCCCATTCTATTGTTTTCCTCTATTTCTTTGCATTGATCACTGAAGAATAGTTAAATAATAAATTATTAGCAACTAAAAATTTTTTGAATTCCATCCATTGATGTTTGATTTCTAGCTACATCCACTTTGGCCCTACTCTCAAAGGGGATAAAACCTCAACTACAGAAAAGCATTTTAAAGCAAATTAAATAGAAAAATAGCAAGTTCTGACTGACATAAGGGCTTTGGAAATCCATAGGGCCTGGCAGTTCCTAGTGCCAGGAAGATTCTTTTAAGAGCTGCAGGTCTAAATGGAGGTGGGCACAGGGGTCAGTATGAGAGCACACAGATTAGGACTAGAGGAGCCTGGGTGGAGAAACAGGGCAGCCCAGACAGTAGGAGCTTCTTCCCACCCCTCAATTTCCTATCGATTTCATTATTTAACATTGTAGTTATTCTAAATACTTTTAGAAACACACTTAAAGCACATAAAAATATATGAGATTTGGGGTTCTATAAATGAGGGGAAAATGTGTTTCCCCAACGGTTTAAGAATTACCTTTCTGGAATTTGAAAAAGAAAATACATGTATATGTATAGCTGCATCACTTTGCTATACACCTGAAACTAACACAACATTATTAATCAATTATATGCATGTGTGTGTGCTAAGTTGCTCAATCGTATCCAACTCTTCTACCCCATGGACTGTAGCCCACCAAGCTCCTCTGTCCATGGGATTCTCTAGGCATGAATGCTGGAGTGGGTTGCTGTGCCCTCCTCCAGGGGATCTTCATAAAATAAACATGTTTTTAAAATTAAAAAACAACAAAACCAAACCAAGAAAAAATTCTAAAATGAAAATTCTGAAACAAAGAATTATACCAACTATGTTGACATATCACAACAGTGGCAACGAATCTTCATGCTTTCATGTGCATTTTGTTTTTCTTTTACAGTTCCAGAAATCTCTGCATTTGAAAAGTATAGCAGAAACTTTTTACCAGTCAAACTTGCACTGCATTTGGGTGATTTTATACAGGTTTTATTTCCTTCACCCAGAGCTCCCTGGAGTTTTATGGCAGGAGGATGAAATGATCTTGGCCCTCAGGAGAATTACAGACACTTGAGGCAGCAGGAGCAGGGCCTGAGCACAGGCCTGAGATGCAGGTGTTCAGATTCCAATTCCAGCCTTCAGGAGGCTTGCTGGGTGCCCTTGGGCAAGTCACCTTGCCTCTCCTCCCTTACTGCTAAAGGGAGGGGATTAATCCTTAGTTCCTCAGGCAGCGAGCGGATTAAGTAATTAGAGATCTAAAGTCTCTTCCTCTGTAACCTTTAGGAGATGAGAATTTAGCCAAAGGATTCTTAAGTGTGTTAAAAAACAAAACCAAAGAAAACAGTATGAGAACTACACAAAACGGAAATTTAGACATCATTACAAAAGAATTCAAGAGACTACCACTTCATTTTACCTAAGCAGAAAAAAAATGCTTTCAGGACACATATTATTTTCAAATAAAATCTCATTTCTTCTCTGTGTCTGTCTGTCTCTCTTTCAAACACACATAAACACACGATACCCTTCCCTCATCCCTTCATTCATTTCTATTTAAAAGTATTTCACTTCTGTGGTCACAAAATAGGAAACTTCTAAATAAAATCATCAGTTTTAAAACAACGTTTGAAATAATTAGGTTACAAATTCTGGAGCCCTTTAATGTGGCTGCAGTTCTATAACTATCTGTGCCTTCCATGTATGGCCCTATTAAATGTACCAGGCACCAATGTTGCAGGCTGTCAAGAAGCAAAATGAAAAATAGTTTTAATAGCTGCTCTTTGACCTGTTTTATATTTTATGTCAATTATAACAGCACACAACCATGCATAATTATGAAGCATAGATGCATTAAAATGTACACATAATTTGTGTTCTTATGGCAACCATTGCATTAGACTCTAGAAAACAAACCTATTGTTATAAGTCATTTACACATTAATATATTAGTATTAAATATCGAAGACAGATTTGTCTATCCATCTGTTTTGAATCATTATAAGTAAATATATCTTTTGGAGGGGTGGACAAAATCTCTACATAAATGCACTGTAGGTGCCATCTGCAACATATATTATAATACAGAGTTTAGCACCATCGTGCATAGCAACTTCACAAAGACAGTGCCATGTGATTGTCATTTGAATGTCATTTTTAAAAAATGATCTGGTATATGGACAGAAGGAGAAAAATTTTTTTCTGGCACTGCCATAAAAATTCCTTCATTTGACTATCTTGTGGCTTTTGGATTTCTTTCTTAAAAGCTTATATTCTTCCAAGGATAAGAGGAAAATAATTATTGTAATGCTAGGTAAATATATTAAAAAATTTTTTTCTATTGTAAAATCATCAAAATACCAAGGAAAAGAACTGATTTAAAATATCTGATGAATCACAACAGCAATCTTGAGGATCAAATGACCAAACCAGAAAATGACCTTTCCACACTACAGATGCCAGAATGCAGGGATTTTTCAAGAACAATTATGTTATCTCTAGTTTTGACTTTTCAGCATTCTCACGATTTTATGGATATACAGTGTGGCTGCTGGGGTGGAGGACACAAAAGAATGATGCCAAATAAGAAACAGAAAACAGACTTCCTGACTCTTAAGTTTTTTCATTTAGTATCTTCTTGCTGTTAAATTTGCAAGAAGCAAGTCTCCGCTATCCTGTCGATTTTAACCGTTTCCATAGCTCTGAGCAACTTTTTCAGCTATCTGTCCACCATATCTGCTCTCAGAATCAGGTCTGTCCAGAAGGAAAAACCAAGGGGTGGTGTTGAAGGCTGAAGGTGGAGGGTGGTTGTTGTTATTTAATTGCTCAGTAGTATCTGACTCTTTGGAGACCCTGTGAACTGGAGTGAGTTGCCATTTCCCTCTCCAGGGGATCCTCTCAAACCAGAAATTGAACCCACGTCACTTGTTTCTCCTGCATTGGCAGGTAGATTCTTTACCACTGAGCCAGGGTTGGGAGGTTGTTGGTAGAAAAGACCTGCTTCCCCCGAGTCCTGGCTGAAACCACCCACTATTTGAATTTTTCTTGAATTCACTTTGAGTGACCACATTGCTCTCTTTTGGGTGACCAGCAAGAAACAGAATAATTTTAAACACACATTTCTGAGGCTTAATCCGAGTTGTTTCACTCCTCTATTGTTTCTTTTGTTAAATATCTGTAAGCATAGATGTTCAGAATGTTTATTTCATTTCCACATAACTGGACTTTGAGCTCAGAGGCTTTTCTGGGATGACTTTCATCTTCAGTGACTATTCAATTCACTACTATGCTGAGCAATTTACAGGTTTTATATCCATCTACATTTATAGGTGTTATATCCAACATCAAGCAAGTTATAGATGTTGATCAGATATTTTTAAACTTTAATTTGTTTCAATTAGAGAATTGTTACCTTTCTCTGGAATCTTGAAAATATTTGTCTTTAATTGGTTGTGTTTAATTTTAAGTGATTGGAAGAGAACTGAAATATCTGGCTTTTAAGGAGATTTTTAACTTGTGACGCTATAGAAAGAAAAATTGCTCTGTACCAATATTGTTGTTATTGAGTCGCTAAGTCATGTCCAACTTTCATGGACTGTAGCCTGCCAGGCTCCTCTGTCCATGAGATTTCCCAGGCAAGAATACTGGAATGCGTTGCCATTTCCTTCTCCAGGGGATCTTCCCGATCCAGGGATTAAACCTGTGTCTTCTGCATTAGCAGGTGGATGCATTGCCACTGAGCCATCAGGGAAGCCTCTGTTCTGATATAGCTGATTCTTATTACTTAAACAGTAAAGAGAACAGATTTCTAAGGAGAGATGCTAATGGAGGAAAACAGAAACAAAGCAGATAGATGGCTATGGCTAGAGACAGAAGAGATGGAACTTAGCAATGGAACAGAAGGACAGAATGAGAAAGGTTCTAATGAACTTCAACCCTAAATTTCCAGAAAGAGCTGCCAAAATTAAAATGGTGGGTGTACATGGGGATTTATGCCTCTGACCCTCAATAGTGAAAAGCTCCTCTGGATAGTTCTGGGGTATGTCATGGAGCCACACCTGAGGCTATAAGTGTTCCATGAAGAAGATTTTGAGTCCCAGCAGTCACCAAGAATGAGCTGGAGAGGAAGAAATGAAGGAGATCATGGGCCAAACAAGACAGAATGATGTACTCACTTTTTGGAGTGTTGTGTACACTTAATTTAAAATCATAGGCTTTTTAAATTTTGTGTTAAAAGATCACCAGTTTGAAAAAATTGTTAGTTCTTCATGGGGCAAATTATTCTTCAAGATGAAAATTATGGAATCAATCCTAGATCACTTATACGTTGTTTTAGCTCTATCTCTTCAAATCCATGTTCTCAGCACTTCATAATTCCCATTTGTTTAACTCACAAACATTTAGAAAATCTGTGATTTGTTCACTCCCATCTACTAAGATGAAGTATTTCAGCTTTTTTAAATTATTAGTGTTTCATTTTACCCATTTAAAATCTTAAAGGAATCAGTTTTTTGCCTTCTATTATGCTCATATGTGTCATGTGTTGGTTTGACAACACAGTTTCACTAACTTCCAAGGCTGCTTCGTTCTTCTAATTATCCAACCCAGCTAAAATTAACTTTCCAAAATAGCATTCTTTCACATGCCAGTTACAAAATTGACTACAAAGAAAGTTCTATACATTTTGGGGGGATAATATTTCAGGCCAAACTATTTGAATTGGTGGCACATCTTTGCCATTATATTTAAGAATCTAAGATGTCTCTCCAATTTGTCTTACCATGATTCATTTACCCCTAGTGAAATACACTTGTTTTAATTCTGTGTAATGTGACCATCTCTCTCTTCATTTCCCAATCAATGGCACAAAAACCCTTTAGTTGAAGTAAGAATCCCTTATTTGTTACAGGTAGCCATCCAAATATAGCTTGGTTAAGATCTGCTTGATTCCTTTCGCATTCTAACAAACTTATTTTATGCTATCTTATTTTATTTTATTATTGGAGCACAGTTGCTTTACAATGTCATGTTAGTTCCTACTGTTCAACAAAGTGAATCAACTATATGTCCCCTCCCTCTGGAGCCTCCCTCACCCTGGCATCTCACCCTTCTAGGTCATCACAGAGCACTGAGCTGAGCGGCCTGTACTATACAGCAGCTTCCCACTAGCTATCTGTTTTACCCATGGTAGTGTGTAAACACTACTCTCCAAACTTGTCCCACTCTCTCCTTCCCCCATGACTAACAATCTGCTTTAATAAAGAAATTTTATATAAAAATTTATTAACTGCCTTATCTATTGAGAAATTACCAATTCGACTTCCCCAATTAACACATCAGCCCAGGGCTAGCAAGCAATATTTGCACATTTGGCAGCAATCACCATCTCAGAAGCCTGGCTTCCCTTTGATATTATGAGGGGCCAACATTAATGGCAGTGATTCTGGATTCTCCACTTGGGGAGGCACAAGTGCCAATCTGCTTGGTGCTAAACTTTAGGTTTGACCATTGGTCCCTACAGGCCAGGACCAATCTTCAAGTATAAAGCTTGCAGGGGCACTCTCAGTTCTTCAAGCTTGAGGGAAGGAGGCTGGTACAACATTGTGATGTGTGTTCTAATTTAATTAAACAAATAATTATACAGCTTCTGATCTGAAAGTGACATTTAGGCAAAACTTAATATTTCATCCTGTCTTTAAATATTCTTTAAAATTTACATGAAACCCCAGAGGATTTTTGTATGGCAAAGAAAATATGCTGTGGAACAATAGGCAATTTGGCCTTTAAATTATTTTGAAGTTCATCATCATGAAACAACACATGCATTAGTATATAGTTGTAAATTGCATAAACAATTTCCTATGCATTTTAAAGTTTACTTAATGGAAATCTGGATGTCCATGTAAACTCTACAGTTGGATCTGGTGGTGTATTTCAGTGGCATTACTCCTTTGTCCTAAAGATCTAAAGACTGACATTATTTTTTAGGGAAATCTGGAGTTTCTAGGAGTTTTAGCATTCAAAGTTATCACAAACAAAAAGGTTTATTGAGTGCTGCTATGTGTCAGACTTGTCTAGAATCAAAATATTAACCCACAAGAAATAGCTATTGAACTTATATTGAGAAAATGTTCCATTTAGTTGCTGATCTTGTAGAAGGAAAAAAGAGACATTCAAATTGATTTAAGAAAAACTCTCTGGCTATAAGCTTTTGTGATTTTATAAAGGCTGAATGAACTTCACAGAATTGGCATAAAAATACTATGGTCCTGATTAAACTGGGATATCCAGAAATGGGGCTTCCTAAGTGGCCCAGTGTGTAAAGAACATGCCTGTCAATGCAGGAGACTTAAAAGACATGGGTTCAATCCCTGAGTCAGGAAGATCCTCTGGAGGAAGGCATGGCAACCCACTCCAGTATTCTTGCCTGGGAAATCCCATGGATAGAGGAGCGCGGCGGCTACCGTACATCAGATCATAGAGTCAGACATGATTGAAGTGACTGAGTATGCGTGCATGAATGCAGAGAAGGCAAGGAAGACTACACCAAACCTCTGTATCTCTGAACTGCCAAAAGATAAGGAAAATGGGGCAGTCCTTGTCTGATGTTCTATGCTCAGTCACTTTAGCAGTCTCCAACTCTATGTGACTCTATGCACTGTAGCTGACAACCTCCTTTGTCCATGAGATTTTTCAGGCAAGAATACTGGAATTGGTTGCTATGCTCTCCTCCAGGGATCTTTCAGGCCCAGGGACCAAACCTGTATCTCCTGCATCCCCTGCATTGCAGGCAGATTCTTTACTGCTGAGCCATCAGGGAGGCCCCCTTGTCTTATACATATGCTAAAAGTCAGGTTACTCAAACTACAAGCGGTGATAACATCCAGTGAATCTAGTAATAATTATATAACTCAACATTTGTCATGGGCCTATTTGGTAAGAATGAAAAGGACTTATTCATTTCATTTTGGAACCTCCCTTGCATTTGAACAGAAAATCAGACTGATAAAAGCTCAACATTTGGTTCTGGACCAGCAGACTGCTCCAGGGATAAAAGCACCAGCTATTGTAAAGTCAGACCAGGTTTCGTTGCAGACGACATTGATCTTCAAAGCGAGGCTGGCATTTGGGAGTTTCTGTGACAACTACAGGAAGAGATTTCATTCTTCTTTAACTTGGTGGCCAGCCTGCAAGCTTCTATGGGTGTCCCTTCCCCTTAATCCATACTGTTCAATTGTCAGGAAAGCTTGTAAACAGGAGGCTCCATCAGTTACCTCAGAGTGGTTTGAACAAACTAACATCATAACAAGAGTGTTTATGGAAAAATGCTTAAGCACTGAAGCAGAAAGGGCTTAGCACTGATCAGACCTCTCTTCCACCTTTATTCTTCACTGTTCACATTGAAATGCAAATATCAGCGCAGGGTTTCCACTGGCGTGCCACTCACAAATTGAAAAGCAGTTTTTATCTATGCAAATGTAAGCATGGTAATTGAAGTTAATCAATCAATGCTAGCTTTCACTAAAACCTTGAACATGATTGAATAAAGTAATTATCATTCAGCAGAAAATGATGAAGTTGTAGACAGCATGAACCTTATTAAAGGAGGATTTTGAGTCACAATGGCTTAATTTAGCTAACAGCCCAGCCTTAGCCCAAGCAACATACTACTCTTGCTGCCTAGAATTGTTTTATGATGAAAAAACAACAACAATAATAATGAGGGTGGGGGGAGGTGGAGGTAAGGGTAAAGTAGGATTTTTTTATTATTATTTTCATAGTGCTGGATTAGTAAAAACTACTTGTCATGCTACAAAGGATGAGCCATAATTAACATCTTAAAAAAAAACTCTAGATAAGTGAGCAAAGATCATTATGACATTTTTATATGACCAACAGCAACAACAGGCTCTTAGTATTTATTATTATATTTTTAACACGAATGAAATAAAGTGAGCATCTCAGAAGTCTTTCTAAAATACACATAAAATTAGATTAATATTTCCCTATGCAAAAATAACCCCTTCTAATACATAAATCGAATGCTAAACTCTTAAAGTATGATTTCAAGCATAATGCGTATTTTTAATCGACTTACTGCAGTTTCAATAACAGAATATATGCTGCATTTTGCACAGCTTTCAAGTACTTCATTTTTCTGGAGTGCCATATATTCAATTACTTGCTTTGATTTACAAAAAAACACTGTCTCCCAAAAAGTGTTTTCATATTAATTCTAGGGTACTTTTTCCCCCAGTTTCTTTATACTTCTATCTATTCTCACTTATGATTTATGTTTTCAAGGCTATAAAACAAAATTATTTAAACCAGAGTTGAATACTGTTGTTGAAAAAATCATTTCAGGTAGCATAAGGGAAATAATCCATCTTTGGAAAATGTAATCAACAGTTAGTGTGCAACATAATGTAAACTGATTATGGAAAGAGGCTCCATTTAGCTTTTTCCAATGTATTTTTCAAAAACAAGGTTAACTAGCAATATTTAGATTAGAGTAGTCCAGCAGGATATGGTGACTCTTAACAACCTACAGTAATTCTATTGGATTCAATTAGACTGAAAAACTTTGTAATCCTGCTAATATTATTGTACACCCTTAGGGAAGTCATTCCCTCCCCCAACTTCATTTTGGTTGATGCATTTTACATTTGTTTTTTTTCTTTTTGGATAACAACGTGTCAGATTAAATCTATACTCCCAGTTGGAGAGCAAAAAATTATTTTTATTGATTTATTATTTTAGGGTATACAGTGCTAGTATTTTCCTCAAACATACATCTTCCTGTACCCAAATTTCCTACAGCTTCAGTAAGTGTATCTACCATCAACTGTATCGATAAGTAAGTTACATGACACAAAAATAAATTCTTAAGTTTAAATAAGCATTGAATGGATTGTAGGAGAAGCAGTTCTGGGGTTTTTCCAGTACAGGTTTTCTCTGAATATAATTG